>SKCR01032002.1:0-161592 GCA_019454045.1 Zanthoxylum bungeanum
AAACGAAGGTCCAACGAGCGAGCTTGGAGCTAAACATGCGGATAAAATTTAACTAAATGCCGATTCCCTTCCGATAACCATTTCCCGCAACTAAAAAGGTAGTGCCTCCAAATGAGACTCATCATAGGGACTCACATGCAAAAATGCAATGCCTACAATGAGCAACGATAAATGCCTTATAATTTTAGTGTCGCTACTTATTAGCGACGCTAAATGTAAGTTTTAATGTTCCTCGACTTGGCGACTCTAAAATTTCTTTATAATAACACCATAGCACTCAAACGAAGAACATTCTCTCTCACACACCTCTCCCTCTCTCACACGAAAAACACTCTCCCTCTCGTAAGTTTTTTTGTAGTTTTGTTGTTGCTAATGAATTTTTTTAGTTATTGATTAGGGTTGTATGGAGATTTCTTAAACCTTCATACAACCCTAAACATTTGGTGTGCCATTGAGGCAAACAACTAAATTTTAGGCATTTTAACTACCTCATTTGAGGCACTGTCTGAGGCACTCACAATACCTCATTTATTTTTTCATAATATTTTTAGATTTAACGTAACTGGCCGTTTGTTTTTTTCCAAATGGCTCTCAGACAACGCAAGAGACCCGTTCCATCCACTGGTAGTGTGGCATAATCCACATGCTCAGGCCGCTGGCCCAACCCCCACAATCAGACGATCTTGGGGTGATACAGGGGTTTTGGGGTTAGTGCATCACTTGAAGGCCAATAAATGAATATCGATTCGCATATCTGACGATGGAGAGAAATAGTTGGGCCACCACAGTACGAAGTTCACCAATGCAATTGAGACTATTGTGCGGTGTGACGCTCCCCAGCAGTACACGTGTTAAATGAAGATATCGGAGCAGACGCGATACAGCTTGTTTGCGGCCCTGTCGGTAGGTAAAAGTTTAGCATCAATTTGTCTTTTTTTTTAAATGAAGCTTTTAACTATTGTCTTTTTTTATGTGCATGAGTGGTTCGCTCCGAATGTAGAAACTACATCGATCACTGATAGGTAAGGTATATTTGAACTACCGCCCGAAGAAACGCAAGCCCATTTTCGATGAGTATAGTGTGGAAAATACTGCGGCCCATCGGTCGTATGGAATCCGTGAGGAGGATTGAGGGTATATGTGCTCTATGTGGGCTTCGGATGATTACACGGTAAGTTTAAATTTCCATAATATTTCATTTTTTTAATCTTTTTGAAATAAAAAGTGACTAACTTCTTTTTTGTAGAAAGATTATGAGCGGAACAAGGTGAACTGATAGAATCTACAGTTCAACCATGTTGGAGGCTCGAAGCCGTTTTCCACGAATCGTGAGGAACGCTTCGAAGTATGTGGATATATATTTACTTTATAATATTTTAACAGCGTTTAATTACTAATTAATATTTTTCCTCTACGGTATAGCAGCACGAGAGAGGTACTGCAGCCCCTCCCGATGTCAGATTTTTTTCCAAGTCATCCACTGCACTCCAAATAAAAGTTGGGTGAACGACATCACCCAAGAGTGCTATGCAAGTATTCAATTACATAAATTATGCAAAATTTCAAAATTATCCTCTAACATTGAATCTGAAAATTTAGGAACGCATGATGGACATCCTGACACAAAATCTCACGCAAGGCAATCAGCCTTTGGCTGATAAGGAGCTTTCGTATAAGGTGTTTCAGAACACCGGATTTTACAACGTCAGGATTGGCACTCATTGGAAGGAGATAGGGGCTACTTTTCAATCGTCTAACTCCTCGGAGGAGGTCAGTGTCTTGAGGGAGCAGTTGAAGCTGACTTAAAAATGACTAAAGATGCAGATTAAATAGATGATGAGGCAGAAGCAGAAGCATAATCGGTAAATGGCGACCTTGTGGACGCTTGTGGAGAGATCATTTCCTCAAAGTAGTGCTACAATATCGACCTCCACAGTTCCTCCAGGCTCGACAGATGCAACACCTGATGGAGTTGGTGGTTGGAGTGCCAATCCGAATTGTACATTTTATTATTTATTAATAAAATAACTACATTTTTCATTTCATACCTTATTAATGGCATTGTCATTATGCGTATTAGATTGATGTATAGATATACTGAGAATGACATCGACTTTAGAATAGTTTTGACACTAGGTGTAAACTATTCTTAAAGTAAATATTCATAGTCGTTGGTTTTGGAATACGGTCGAATTCCTATAACCTAGAAGACTAGCACATGTTGTATATTAGAATTGGAGTTCCAATGGTTTAACCCGATGTACCATGAGTTTTGGAAACTCATATAGACATGTGGGTATTCGTTGAAGCGAATATTTAATGACTTACAGGTGATTCCTAATAGTTGGAAGTACACACCACCGTCAATAGGAATCTCCTCGAGTTGAGTAACATATGTAATCCTTTGACTATAGGATAACATTGATTTTGTGTGAGATCCTCCACACTTTGATGCCATATATGTCAGAAACCTTTTATGGTCTGGCCTCTAGATGTTCGTTGGGTGTGGACCAATGCACTCAGTAATCAAGTACGAAGCAAGATAGGATCTGTCGGCCCATATGTGTACTATAAGGGGTTTAGGTATCCATGTGAGTTAAGTCACGATTCTTAAAGACTTTGGCCAAAGCCGATCACCTAGGGTGGATCGCGTCAATTGTAAAGAATCGTGTGTTGGGAAGCGACCGCGAGTGCGCAATGAAAAATTAAATAAATTAAATTATGATGCCGCTATCCCTTTGCCCAAGACCCATTTGTTTTGATTATTCTACAAGCCTAGGCATGTTACTATATATTCTAAGCATAAAAACTCATAAAACATGCAAAGAACATAAACTTAAACATGCTAACTATCATAAGAACTCTAATTAAAAATAAAGAAAGAAAAATACTTACTTGAACCGAAGACTCTTCCAGTCCTCCCTCAAATCTACAAGCTTTTCTCGAACTCAGCAAGCTTTTCCACGTTCCAAAGAGCCACCCAAGTGTGTGGCCTCCAAAGGTGCACACACCAAAGACAAAACTCAATAGCAAGACTACGCCTTGAGTGCACGGATATTTTTCCCTTGGTGCTAGCCTAGGAAAATACCTCAAAACTTTTAACTCGAGGTTCCTCTAGTCAATTAGACTTAAGAATCCTCAAAATCAGTGGCTTACTCTTAAACTTTAGAGTTGCTCACTAATAAAAACCCAATATATGAAAGGTTTGGTGCAAAAATTTATAAAGAATTCATTGGGTTTATATAGGTGCTATTGTGAAGACATCTAGATACCCTATCGTATTGCCTTACCTCTTAGGCTCTTATTGCCTTGGTGACAAGAATAAACAATAGATCCTCCAAATTAGTCCAACACTTTAAATATGCTTTAAGGTAAGCTTTGAGTAAATGATTATCTAGATGTCTTCACAGCTTTTCCTTTTGGCTATAAAAAGGTAGTGAGTGAAGGAAGACACCAAATCATTATTTAACTCTAGTAATACCTTTGGTTAAATTAACTTTAGTTTGGAAAGTTTTATTAACGCCTTGGTCCCACCTCACTTGTATCTTTTATAATGTCTTTTATTATAAACAAGTGATTTATATTTATTAGCCTTAAAGGTAATAAATCTCTAAGTTCATCACAGAATAATTACTTAGGTAAGGGATAAGCAATACACTCTCTATTTCCTTAGAAAGTCTCTAGATGCTTGTACCCTAAAATAATCATACCAATTCTAATCATACATAGAATCATCAAGCATATGAGTTTTAATATGTTGGAATTATTTTAGGCATTAAATAACTTTGATTAAAAGTTAATTATGATATTGCATTTTATTTTAATCAAATAAATTTACTATTCACGTTTTTTACAGATGCGTGAATTTTAAATGCAATTTCACAATTCAAATCTTAACCAAATCATGCAAAACTTGTGCCTAAAAGTAAGTTCAGGGTGTTAGCTTTCCAACGAGCTTTTACAAACCCAATTTCGAGTTCAAATGAGAGAGAACTAATAAAAAAAAACGGCACGCTGATACCACTGTTGGGAAGCGGCCGCGAGTGCGCAGCGGAAAATAAAATAAATTAAATTATGATGCCTCTATCCCTTTGCCCAAGACCCATTTGATTTGATTATTCTACAAGCCTAGGCATGTTACTATATATTCTAAGCATAAAAACTCATAAAACATGCAAAGAACATAAACTTAAACATGATAACTATCATAAGAACTCTAATTAAAAATAAAGAAAGAAAAAGACTTACTTGAACCGAAGACTCCTCCAGTCCTCCCTCCAAGCTTTTCTAAAACTCAGCAAGCTCTTCCACGTTCCAAATAGCCACCCAAGTGTGTGGCCTCCAAAGGTGCACACACCAAAGACAAAACTCAACGGCAAGACTACTCCTTAAGTGCACGAGTATTTTGCCCTTGGTGCTAGCCTAGGTAAATACCTCAAAAATTTTAACTCGAGGTTCCTCTAGTCAATTAGACTTAAGGATCCTCAAAATCAGTGGCTTACTCTTAAACTTTAGAGTTGCTCACGTATATAAACCCAAGATATGAAAGGTTTGGTGTGTAAATTTGTGAAGAATTCTTTGGGTTTATATAGTGCTCCAAAGACAACAAAATTAATTAAGAATCTGATATGGGATAGAATTGGAATTCAAAACAAATAACAAATAAAAAAATTACTATTCACATTACTATTCACGTTCCTATTCACGTTTTTTTTATTCCAATTCCCAAAGTGCCCCTATCGTCATTCACCAATCCCTAAGCCATTATGGAACCTCATAAATGATTTGTTCAATAATTAAACACATTGAACCATTTATGAACAATTCCTATAGCAATCATATTTGCTATTAAATTTGTATTGTGCACTGTTAACCATTGATTTCGACTTTATTGTGTGTGACCTTTTGGGTTCCCCTCAAGTTGGACATGAAATGAATCGTGATAATTTAACCAAACATAAATTATCCTCCGATCAGATGGTCGTTCGATTTCAATGACCAAGATTGACATCTAGCAACATGCCAATGCCCCAAAATGAGAAGGAAAGATATATATACTCATTCTGTATGCGATTTACATATGATACGGTCATTCGCCTCACTATATCCCCACCGTTTGACCTATGGTATGGAAAGTGTCTACCCATATAGTCAAAGGTATGAGGTTGATAGTGTCATGAATCGTGTTAACCCAAGAATCTCACATGATTCTTCCGCTACGGCCACAGTCTCAAGCACTGATCACACATATCAACCCGCGAACTGAAATACTACTCTTATAAGAAAATATTATCCTAGAGAGTGGCGATTCTCTGTTGTATTTTTACAAACTTCATGTGTTTCAACAAATGACCCAATCATACCCTTATAACCGGATCTTTTGAACCGGGGAAGGAGAATGTCAAAGTTATTTGATCCACACATAAGATTATAAAGACCTCAAGTCTAAGGACTAGCATACAATCGATACATGAAAGTTCTCACAGACACATGGGATAAACACTCCATGTGAAAACTTTCGGCGGTCAATTCGTTGGACACGAGCAACTCATGCATCCATGTGATACACCAAACGGACAGATCTCCGCTAGTAGCCTATGAGATCGGCTACCCCACTTAAGGGCGGATCATATCATCATGCTAGTCTCTCCGCTTTGTGAACGCCTAGATTATTCACAAAACTATGACTAGGAACGTTTGAGAGTAATGATTCTCATAAGGCGTGGAAGCCATCATCTTATTACTCCAAGGCCTTTATTACCGTGTTTGATGATTCATATAATTTATGTAAGACACATATAATAAAGATTATCATTTTATTATTAATGAAAATATTGCAAATACATGTACATATAGCCCATCCACAAGTTGGGTATAGGGCATATCCCTAACATGTGGACATGTCGACATGAGATATGTGTCTTGGAAACTTGACGGTGTATTCTATGTTTCCTGAGCACAACTTGGATAGCCTACGACGAAGGGATTGTTAAACATATGAGATGACCTCGACTTGTATAGTTCAGAAAGGTCGTCCGTGTTCTTCGCGAATTCGGAGGTGGCCGAATTGCGTACATATTAGCTAGGCTTATATGACGAACGTGTCTAAACTTAGAGAGTCCCGATATGAAGTGTACTCGTTGAGCACTTAGGTAGCCGATTAATTCTGATAAAAGATAATAATAAGTAGTATAATTATCAACTAAGATAATCAAGTGTTATTAGATGACATTGATTATTTACTTTGACCTAATTGGATTAATTCAATAATTACACAATGGCTTAATTGTAAAATCATAATTATCTCTACCATTTGAGGATATTATGGTAATTGTAAGTATGTAATAATAGGTGGTTTTGGCTTTATTTAATTGGATTAAATCATGATGGAAAATATTTAACTAATCAATTTCCTAATCTTTGGCTTAATTTAATTGGATTAAATTAAAGTGGGAGACAATGGAGATTAGTCACACCTAATTATACATATTTGGACAAATTAGATTAAGCCCACTTAAAAGTTGATTACAACTCTTATTAATTAAAAATTACCTAAGTTTTGCTATAAATAACAAGCTTAATGAAGGTTTTAATTGCAAGTACAAGCAAAAATACAAGCAAATTCTTAGAGAAATTAGCCTAAGTTAGAGAAGTGTTTAGAGAAGCTTGTGAGGTCTCTACAACATTTAATCTAGGAGAAATCAAGATTGGATCTTGACGTGAAGCTTGCTAGCATTGGCAATCAAGGTTGGATCTTGAAGTCAAGCTTGCACACCTTGGAGGTTCTCCAACAATTTCAACAAAGGAGAAGTAGATTGGATCTTGCATCAAGCTTACTAGGTAATGTTTGATCTTATCCTAAGCTATGTTCATTTGTGTATTAGATGCATGATCACATAGCTTAATGTTGAAATAAGGCTAATCAATTGTGTTAGAATACTTTAGAAGTATAAACACAACATGCTTGTAATTAGGTCAAAGTTGTTCATGTTGGACATGTAACAATTAATTAGAGTTTGGAACTCTAGATTAAAGTTTAGAGCTATGGCTACCATTCTAGAATCACTTGACCACCTTTGGGTGACCTAGAATTATTCATGAGATATTTCTTATTGGGATTCTAATTTGGTTTGTGTATTGGATTCAAAATTTACGCAAATGAGTATTTAAAATAAATTTATGTTTTTGTAAAAATATTTGAAATTTTGAAAAACTTGATTTTTATTGTATAACATGTGTTAATGTTGGTTTTGAAATTAAAATTAATTTTCGGTATTTTTGAAGTGTTTAGGGAAGACCGAAAAGAATTAGGGTCAAATACCCTAATTCCTTCAGCTCACTGGAATGTGAGCGGAAGGAAATGTAAGCAAAAGAAACAAGTGAAAAAAAATGAAATAGTTGTTGTTTGCGCGCTACAGTGCACGCGCGCTCACTGTAGTGCGCACTGCGTTCATAGTGTGCGCATGCACTGTAGCACGCGTGTATGCGTTGCGCTCGCAGTAATTTTGTTTTGCTTCGTTTTGGAGCTTCCGAACTCCGATTCAGTCCTGGTTTTTTTCCTACACACTCGTAATGGAATATAGTATTTCATTAAAAAATTTAAAATTACACCCATACTTGATTTCCATGGGTTAGACTCATTTCCGCTGACCGGGGCACCGATCCGATCCTAGGGGTTCCACAACTGCCCCAACAACACCTACCTCGGTCGATCGTCCTATAAGATTTTTTCAATGAAATAAATTTTTTATCTTATATATATAATACTTATTTTAATTTCTTTTTAAAAATTTTAAAAATAAGATATTTTTAAAATATATATGTAATTACTGAGTTTTTGTATATATATTTTAATAATATTTTATTTTTAAAAAAAATAAAATTTTTTAGCATCGTCAAAGAAGCGACGCTAAATGTACTATTTTAGCATCGACAAGGCAAATTTGGAAGCTACATATATTAGACTTTTAGTGATGCCATATATTTTTGTCACTAAAGGTCATGGCATTTAGCATCACCTATACTTATCGACGCTGAATTGTAAAATTATGCGTCGTCTACTATGGGTTTTGGCGACTTGGAAATATTTAGTGTCACCTGATGATTTTCGACTCTAAAATGTTTCATCGACCAGACTTTGACATCCATTTTCTACGTCGTTTTTTCGACACTAAAAATTTTAGCGTTGTCGACGCTAAAATACCAAATTCTTAGTGAGAATTTTCCTTATGTAAATGAGGTGACACATGTTAGCAATAATATACCGATTATTTACAGAAAAAATTTTCCGAAAGAATATTTTTGACTCTAAATTATGAAGGCAAATCTTTACAGATAGATTTACGAACGAAAATTTCATATGTAAAAACTCAATTAAATAGCAGTTTCTTGCCATAATCCTCATTTCTCTCTTTTCTCTCTCTCTTCGTTGTCGGCAAACCAGAGACCATCCAGTGCCGAAAAAAGTCACCAGCAACCTCCACCATCTGCTGCACCACCGTCGAAAAGTGATTACTCACCAGAATTTGGTAAATTTTGAATTTTTTTTATTTTTTTTTTATGATTTTGAGTTAATTTAGAGTTTGACCATCTAAGGTTATAATTAGTTTGGATTATTTTATTAATTATTTGTGTCGAGGTTAGTTCAGGGAAGATTGTTCATTTTTAGTGTAAGGTGTTATTTGTTTTTATGTCTGAAGAGTAATTATTTGGTGCCAATAAAATAATATCGAGGATGCGAGTTATGAAATAATTATAATTAATACACTTTATCAATATAAATAAAATGACATCCTCGACAACATTAATCTTTTAAACAAAAATGTGTGAGTGAAATGCCACATAGGGCAGCGTAACTAGACTTTCAACACCGGAGTGGTAAACAAACAATGTGTCACATATGGCCACATAACCGGTCACCTCAAACAAGAGCCGTGAATATTCAATGTGCCACAACGGGGCCACATAAAAAACATGATTATATGCCATGAAAGGCTCCTCATGATCAAATGCCACAATGGGGCAATAATAAACAAACCCTGCGCAGGTTCGAGACTCTCACCCAAGGACGCATCACACCGTCCAAATAGCCCCATTTCGAGCCGCGTAACAATTGCCGCAACGGATCAACCGAGGCCTATAAGGTGGTCCAAAATGGGACTCCACACAAATAAGTACCTCAACGGGCTAAATAATAACCAAGATGTGCGCCACAATGGGGCTTCACATATATCAACTTTAATATATCCAATTTTTAATATTTTTACTGATTCAAGTCCGATCCAAATTACATTGATACTACTATACAGACTTTTATAAAAATAAAACAATAAAACTCATTATGGTCGCGACGTGCCGCCCAACGCGCCATTTCACATTTCCATAAAACATGGCTAATATTAAGAAACGTTTCACATTATTTTCATAAGCATACAATAATTATATATATATATAATCTAAAACCGCAATCAAGATGAATACCGAATCCCTACCTCAACCCCACACTTGAAGCGTGAAACCGATCTCACAACGAGGCCCAACGTGCTTGGACTATTTCATTGGTCTAACAGCTACAAAATTCTCTTCGGGCTCAACCGACACACTCTACGAGGCAAACAGGGTCCCACTGACCAGAGACCGCCCAAAGATCACCCAAAAGCGACATCTCAAAACTTGAGATGTAAAACACACTGAATCAAACTCCCACATAAATCTAACGGAAAACCTGCATGTTTTGTTTAAAACACGAGCTTTCCATTTACAATTCAATACTACAAATGTCCATCCAGGGCCTACAATAACCACTCAATCACACTTCACAATCAAGACCACAATCTGAAAGAAACAATTTAAAACTCAAAATTGAAATATCAAAACAATTCAAATAATCCAAAATCGATAATTAAACGCGTAAAAACATAACAAATACACAAAATTAGAGTTTCAGTCCATTCCGCATGAAAGAGTCAAACCAACGCGTCGAAAGCATCGAATAAGAGATTATGCCCAGACACGTCGGCGCGTGGCCTTCACACGCTGCCACACACGTCGGCGCTTAGAGCCTACGCACCGGCACACCATCTCACCGCTGCCACCAATATATGCGCATCGTCGTCCTGAATCCAATGGCAGTGGTCATTGCCTAATGGAGCTCCGGTTTACCGTGGATCCCCAAAAACCACCGGAATCTTCAAGCTCTCCCTTCGTCGGAAAACGGCCATCTCCGGCAACACCACCACCACCAAAATGCTCCTCACAGCCTGCTTTATCTTTCCCTAACTCCAATCGCCGGAAAATGGCCACCACCATCGCATCTCTTTCTCTCATGCGCACGTTTGAAGAAGAAAAATGAAGAGAAAAAAATAAAATGGCAGCAGCTCACTTTTTTTGTTAGAGGGGAAGATGAAAACGTTGATTTTATAATGACTGGAAAATATCAGTCAAGTCCCCAGTAATTTGGTCAATTAAAAGTTGAATAATAGTTATGCAAATTTATCAATTGTCCCTTAAAGTCGAAAATTCAAAATTTGACCAAAGATTTTTAGGTGTAAAGATAATAATACCCTTACTAAAAATTTTAGGGTCATTATAAAATCAATAAAATAAGCAATTAAACCCCATAGGTTATGATTATTTAATCTTATGTAATTAAAGGAAATTTAATTTATGATTTGAATGAGATGGAAGTGATATATAACTAAAAGATTTAGATTTTCTTAAAAAAAATAAAACAAAACAAAACAGTTGCTCATACATAAAGATATGCTTAAAATACACACAAATCTATCCCTAAATTTTAATATAATTATATTTTCTTGCACATAGTTTTCGGTCGACTAGGGCCGGCTCCAAGACTGCCCTTTTTTCTCTTAATTATTCAAATAAAACAATGAAATGAATGTTTTAAAAATTCTAACCTAATTTGGAGTGGGATGTGGAGGGTATATTGTCACTAAGGATAATAGCAAGTAGGGTTTGATATGGATTTGTTATTATTAAATTAATATTTACATAAAAATAAATAAATTATCAAATTTGTATCATATTTATTGTGGGGTTGTTCTTTTGACATAACTCATCTATCGTAGGTTTTAATTATCATTAAACCCACAATAATAGTTCACGGATTTTTACCGGATTCCCAAATTCTAAATAACAAATTTTAAAATAACTTTTGAAATTGATATCGCTGTTAGATAATTTAAGATTTGTTGGTTATTTTAATTTGTCTAATAAGCAGATTTAAATTACAGTATTTAAATTTTATGATTTCAATTACAATTAAAAATAATATATAATTATAATTATTCACAAAATTATTATAAATATTATTATAAAAATTTTAGATAAAATATGTCACAAAACATTACAAATAAGAAAAGAATGTACTCGCCAAAATCATGAAAAATTGCCTCCATTTAAATTAAAAAATTTCCCGCCAAAATAATTTGAAAAAAACAAGACAAATTTAAAATTACTAAATTTCCGATTGTCACAAAGCATGTCATACTTGTGAAGGGTAATACCAATCACATGTCTGTCCGAAAATTATATTTGTGGGGCCCGCCTGCTGTGAGAGAGATGGCATATACACCCGGCACATGATATACCACCTCGTGTCTGTCACGTCTTTGTGACATGATCTATAACGATAAATGCAAAAATTAACATTTACCCTCTGTCAGTGACAGTTTAGATCTTTTTTCACGGGATAATGCTATGATATCCAATGGTATCAAATATCCTTGGGTTCAAAGTTATATGTTCAATGTAATTTTGAGCATTGAACATGCAACTGATTTCATGTTTTAAAAAATTTCATATTTATTGATAAAATTTACATATTTAATGCTCAAAGTTGCATTGAAATGCAACTTTGATACCAAGGATATGTGATGCCTTGGGTATCATAGACATGCCCAATTTAAAAGCTCCGGATAACTCAAGCTGGTCCTAGAATATATTTCCGCCAGCAATTAGTCAATTTCGAGTATACTAGGCAAGAGATATTGATTCATGAATGATGAATTAGACTTTTCATCTCCATCTTAAACTTGAAAAAAAATCATAATTTAATTTACTATATTATTATTTTTTTTTTTTTTTGTAATAACTATTTAGATGTGTTGCATTAATTATATAAATAAACAAACATGAGTATTTCTCACCCCACTATTATCAAAATCAAAATCACTGATGGAGGTTGAGCCATTATACATCAGTTCCACAATAGTTTGGAAAAAATATGAATATTTCTCACCCAATATTCATAAATTAAATTTTACGATATTTAATTATTTTAAAGATAAGAACATAAAAAATAAAAATATTTAATTTCCATTTTAGTCACAAATGACAATTTCCAAGGGTATTTGATACCTTTGGGTATCATAGCATTACCCTTTTAAATTAATGGTGTGTATTCAATTTAAATTTTATATGATTTTTTTATTTAAAAGTCTATCATAACTTAATTAAGATTTTAAAAAGTTTTTTAAAATTTTATAGTATTCGATTGAGATTTTAAAAATTCTATTAAAATATGCGGATATGTAAAAGTCCAATGATTTTTTAGGATTTTATTGAATTCTAGATTTTGAAGGATTTTAAAAAATAAATTGGGGATTAAAAGAAAAAAAAAGAATATATCTAAAACATGGGCTCATCTACAATACCCTAAAGGTATCAAATACCATTGGGTACAAACATGCAACTTTTAACGTTAAACATGCAGCTTAAACCATTAAACATGCAAATTATGCCAATAAACATTAAACTTTTCAAAACATTAAATTAGTTGCATGTTTATTAGTAGAGTTTGCATATTTAATGATTTAAGTTACATGTTTAATGCTAAAAATAGCATGTTTGTATTTAAGAGTATTTGATACCCTTGGGTACCTAGTAATGGCCCTAAAACTTACATGATTAGGGAGTGTGTATTCAATTAATATTTTAATTGATTGTGTCTGTTTTTTTATAATCCATCGATTTTGTGTAACACCCCGCCTGAAGCAGAATGCTACCGACATGAGACAAAAATAACCCATCTCCCTAGGCCTTAATCCTAACGAAAAACGGACATGATGCGCCCTAAAAATTGACAAAAATTGACAACTTAGATTGCAGTCCAACACCCTAAAAGCCTTGTACAAATATCAACTAGGTAAGTGTGACTTTCAGTTTAAACTCAAAATAATACAAACTATGTCATCACTCCCTAGGCTCTAGATTATTTATAAGCTATATGACCCTTATAAAGACATATATAAAATGGTATGCTTGATCGATACAAACAAATATGAATGTAACATTATGTATAAGCTATATGACCCTTCCCATGATTTTAGATTTGGTGACTGCAACTTGAGTAATCCATCGCCTCAAGTAAGATATCCAAACTGAACTGGCTGACCAATTAAGTTACCAACCTGCAAAACTAACAAATTGGTTTGGTGTGAGCTAGAAGCTCGTAAGTAACCATGCTCGATAAAAGCATACAAGTCAAACATATTAATATATCTTTCATATACACATACTTATACAATTTCAAAAAACTTAGCTTATATTAATTCTCCGATCTTTTTACTTACCAGATAAACATACCTAAAAACGCTTCCAACATTAACACTTTCATATACATTTTTATCCAAATATATTGAATATCGTATAACCGTCAATAACATCATACGTACCCCTCGAAATGCTCAAGAATACAAGACTAAATCATAATCCTACATATGAGCTGACTTATGCATTGTGAATCATCAACCAATATCCATACACATATACCTATATAACGAACATAAACTCTGGTACAGTCCATTTACATACATCATCTAGTTCAAAAGGGGACAAATAATCTCAATCAATTTATCCATTTACTCTTTACAAGCGTGGATTCCATACAAATATTCACATACAACATCAAACATAGAACATATAATATTTACTTTAAAATCATTTAAAAGTTCATTATAAAACTCTTTTGTTGTAAACCAAATCAATTCAAAAACAATAGTTCTCGTAAATCCTTATCAAGCGTTCAGGACCAACTTAACTAGACGAAATATAACAAACATCCAGTATCGACTCAACTGGATGAAATATAACAAGCATCCAATATCAACCCAACTTGACAAAATATAACAAATGTCTAATGTCTAAATTGCGTGCACATACCGGACAATGAACGAAACAAGCTCATGTGGACAGAGGGTAGCGAGTCGGTCTATTATAGTTAGACAGAACTATATACAAGCGCCATGACAAATTCAAAATTATAAAACCTTAAAAACATAATACAAGCGTCGTGACGAAAACATATCATATCATAGCATAAATGAAATCCATTATATCTCATTCAAAATATGATTATTTTAAAACCAATCTTTCCATAAATACTAAGCATGTCTTTTGAAAACATGTATGGAAATTGAATACTTATCATTCAAAATAATCCTCTTGTAAACAAACATTTCAAAAACTTATCAAGTTTCGACTGTCCGAGTTGCGCACCATGACCAGACAGTGTACGAATAATACTATGTCAACAGAGTAATGGACCAACCATTTTCCGATGGTCAGAACCCCATAACAAGCGTCCTGAAAAAAACATAATCATAAATCATAAATAGTGAAAATAATAGTCAAGCGTCGGGACATAAATATATCATTAACATGCTTCTTGGTGGAAACATAATCATAATTGTAAATATAACAAGCACCGAGAAAAAAATATTTCTTTATTGTTAACGATCGAAATACGTTTTCCAAGTCTTTATTCATTGATCATTTAAAAACTATAACCATCCATATCATCAAAACAATAATTAGGAGTAGCACATGAATAGAAAACATGAATAACATAACATCAGATAACAAACACATCCATTCACATTTATCCATCACTATTGGCGCCATTCCCTCACCTGGTTTATCAATCTACCATATTGGTCTATTGGGTCGTATCAAGAACTAGCTGACAAGTTCGTGGAGCACTTTGCTAGCTCTTGCGAACTTGAAAAACCATAGACGATCTCAACTCCATACAACAACGTAGGAGAGAATCTCTGCGAAGCTACGTAGCTTGCTTTAACAAGGAGAGGATATTTATTCTAGACCTCTACCAGTCGACTGCGGTTGAGGCCTTCAGGAATGGATTGCTAGCAGACAACGGGCTTTACAAGAAGCTAACGAAAGTCAGATGCTACATTATGGATCAAGCGATGGCCCGAGCCCAAATCGAAATCAGATGGGAGGAAGATAAGAGAAATAAGAAGAGAGAAAGTTCCTTCAGTATACAAGGGAAAAAGGCATTGAATCCTTCCAAGCGACCCAAAGAATTCAATCGAAAAGGCCAGCAGTCATCAGATAGAAAAATCTATCAAATGAGGGACCATCGCCCTCTCAACCAAGGCTTTGACCACCGACCATTACCATATAAGGGCAAAGATAAGGCTCCTTACGACATACCAAGACTCCCAGATTGTTAAGGTAGTTGTGGAACCCATAGGGTCAGATCGGTGCCCCAAGCAGCGGAAATCGGTATAACCATGGATATCAAGTATGGGTGTAATTTTAAATTATTTAATGAAATATTAAATTCCATTACGAGTGTATAGGAAAAAACCAAGACTGAATCGGAGTCCGGAAACTAAAAAACAGACGAAAATAAAATTACCGCGCGTGCACATGATGTGCACGCTACAGTGCTCGTGCGTACATGACGCGCGCTACAGTGCACATGAATATTGTGTGTGCATTGCGTGCTACAGTGCGCGTGCGCGCACTGCGTAAACATCAGACATTTTATTTTTTATTTTATAATTCAAATCCTTCAGCTCTCTTTCCAGATAGCCGAAGGTATTAGGGTATTTTACCCTAATATCTTCTAACTCTCTCTAAACACTTCAAAAACACCCAAAATTATTTTTAACATCAAAACCAACATGAACACATGTTATAGAATAAAAATCAA
Organism: Zanthoxylum bungeanum; assembly: GCA_019454045.1. Taxonomy (NCBI): domain Eukaryota; kingdom Viridiplantae; phylum Streptophyta; class Magnoliopsida; order Sapindales; family Rutaceae; genus Zanthoxylum; species Zanthoxylum bungeanum. The sequence continues at coordinate 15,980 of SKCR01032002.1, forward strand.
GTTTTTCAAAATATCAAATATTTTTATAAAATTATAAATTTATTCTAAATACGTATTTGCGTAAATTTTGAATCCAATACACAAACCAAATTAGAATCCCAATAAGAAATTTCTCGTGAACAATTCTAGGTCACCCAAAAATGGTCAAGTGATTCTAGAATGGTAGCCATGGCTCTAAGTTTTAATCTAGAGTTCAAAACTCTATTTTATGTTTTTGTCTAACATAAATATTTTGACCCAATTACAAGCATATTGTGTTTATACTTTCAAAGCATCCTAACACAATTTATTAGCCTTATTTCAACACTAAGCTATGTGATCATGCATCTAATACATAATTCATAACTTAAGAGAAGTTCAAACTTACCTAGCAAGCTTGATGCAAGATCCAATCTACTTCTTTTTGTTGAAATGGTTGGAGAACGTCCAAGGTGTGCAAGCTTAACTTCAAGATCCAATCTTGATTTCCAATGCTAGCAAGCTTCACTTCAATATCCAATCTTGATTTCCAATGCTAGCAAGCTTCACTTCAAGATCGAATCTTGATTTCTCCTAGATGAAATATTGTAGAGACCTCACAAGCTTCTCTAAATACAGCTCTAACTTAGACTAATTTCTCTAAGAATTTGCTTGTAATTGTACTTGTAATTAAAACCTTCCTAAAGCTTGCTATTTATAGCAAAACTTAGGTAATTTTTAATTAATAAAAGTTGTAATCAACTTTGAAGTGGGCTTAATCTAATTTTTCCAAATATGTATAATTAAGTGTGACTAATCTCCATTGTCTCCCACTTTAATTTAATCCAATTAAATCAAGCCAAGGATTAGGAAATTGATTAGTTAAATGTTTGCCACCTTGATTTAATCCAATTAAATCAAGCCAAAATCACCTATTATTACATGCTTACAATTACCATAATATCCTCAAATGGTAGAGATAATTATGATTTTTCAATTAAGCCCTTGTGTAATTATTGAATTAATCCAATTAGGTCAAAGTAAATAATCAATGTTATCCAATAACACCTGATTAGCTTAGTTGATAATTATAATATCGAATATTATATTTTATTAAAATTAATCGGCTACCCAAGTTCTCAACGAGTACACTTGATATTGGGACTCTCTAAGTTCAGACAAGTTCTTCATATAAGCCTAACTAATATGTACGCAATTCGACCACCTCCGAATTCACGAAGAACACGAATGACCTTTCTGAACTATACAAGTCGAGGTCATCACATATATCTAACAATCCCTCCGTCGTAGGCTATCAGAGTTGTGATTAGGAAACATAGAATATACCGTCAAGTTTCCGAGGCGTACATCTCATGTCGACATGTCCAAGATTCTTCATAACTGATGCGATCCACCCAAGGTGATCGACTTTGGCCAAAGATTTAATAATCGTGACTTTATTAACATGGATACCTAAATCCCTTTTGGTACACATTCGGGCCGACAAATTCTATCTTGATTCGTACTTGATTACTGAGTGCATCGGTCTACACCCAACGAACATCTAGAGGCCAGACCATGAAAGGTTTCTGACATACATGGCATTAAAATATGGAGGATCTCACATAAAATCAATGATATCATATAGTCAAAGGATTACATATGCTACTCGACTCGATGAGATTCCTATTGACGGTGGTGTGTACTTCCAACTATTATGAATCATTTATGAGTCATTCAGTATTCGCTTCAACAAATATCCACATGTCTATACGAGTTACCAAAACTCATGGTACATCGGGTTAATGTTAGTATTCCTAGAACATGCCAATGATCTCTAAGTGTGATTCGTGTGTGAATTTTACCAAAGGAAGTTGCGGAATACTTACATTGGTTTGGATGAATTTGAAAATATTTTCTTTGAAGATGGAAACTCCAAGCCTTCTATAAGTGTTCCAACACTTGGGTGAGTCTCCCTATCACCTTCATTTGACTCCTTAATATGCTAGCATGCTTGATTTTTGCAACAAAAATCCATGGGAGAATGAGAAGCTCACGGCCTCAAGGAGAAATAAGAGAAAAATGGTTGCTGTGAATAGTGAATCTTACACTTCCAAAGTTGACCAAATTAATTTATAGTGAGGTTGAGTGTTGATATTGGTTTGAGTGTTATATAAGAAAATCCAAGCTTACTTTTAATAAATCAAATCCAAAATTTTAAGCCTAACCACTTCCATCACATGTCTAACATGTGATGTAAGTGAAGTGGGTCCCACCACTTTTAAATTCCAAATTTAAGTCGGCTAAATCAACACGCAACTTCGCTCGGGCCCGGGTTCGTTTAATTCTGAACTAAACGAATTTTCCGTTGCGACGTAATTAAATCTAATTTAAATAAATAATGATGCCTAGCAAAATTATTACGAAATTCGCTTGTGAATTAATTCTAAATTAATTCGTTCGTTAGAATTAAAATCCAATTTAATTCTGCATTGAAATCTAATTTCAATTAATATATCCAATATATTATTTTAGCCCAATTAAATAAATTAAATAGTGAAATCCAAATTAACTATTAAATTTACTTTGCCGAATAATTCCAAATTAATCGCGTTCTCTCATCTAGTCGAATTAATCCTAGATTAATTCTTGCCGTAATTAATCCTAGATTAATTTTCTCTCTCTCATAATTAATCCCAGATTAATTCTGTTCGAGTCAATTGTCATCGATGAATCTTTGGGAGTTGACCCAAGAGATCCCTGGATATGTGTTAGGGATATGCCCTATACCCAACTTGTGGATGAGCTATATGTACATGTATTTGTAATATTTTCATTAATTAATAAAATGAAAATATTTATTATACGTGTCTTACATAACTTATATGAATCATCAAAGACTGTAATAAAGCCCTTGGAGTAATAAGATGATGGCTTCCACGCCTTATGAGAATCATTACTCTTAAACGTTCCTAGTAATAGTTTTGTGAATAATTTGGGCGTTCACAAAGCGGAGAGACTAGCATGATGATATGATCCGCCCTTAAGTGGGGTAACCGATCTCATAGGCGGCTAGCGGAGATCCGTCCGCTTGGTGTATCACATGGATGCATAAATTGCTCGTGTCCATTGAACTGATCGCCGAAAGTTTTCACATGGAGTGTTTATCCCATGTGTCTGTGAGAACATTCATGTATCGATTGTATGACTAGTCCTTAGACTTGAGGTCTTTACAATCTTATGTGTGGATAAAATAACTTTGACATTCTCCTTCCCCGGTTCAAAAGATCCGGTCATAAGGGTATGATTGGGTCATTTGTTGAAACACATGAAGTTTGTAAAGATACAACAGAGAATCGCCACTCTCTCAGATAATATTTTCTTATAAGAGTAGTATTCCAGTTCGCGGGTTGATATGTGTGATCAGTGCCTGAGACTATGGCCGCAATGGAAGAATCATGTGAGATTTTTGGGTTAGCACGATTCATGACACTATCAACATCATACCTTTGACTATATGGGTAGACACTTTCCATACCCTAGGTTAAACGGTGGAGATACATTGAGGCGAATGACCGTATCATATATAAATCGTATACATAATGGGTATATATCTCTCTTTCTCATTTGGAGGCATTGGCATGTTGCTCGATGTCAACCTTGGTCATTGAAATTGAACGACCATCTGATCGGAGGATAATTTATGTTCGATTAAATTATCACGATTCATTTCATGTCCAACTTGAGGGGAACCCAAAAGGTCACACACAACAAAGTCGAAATCAATGGTTAACAGTGCACAATACAAATTTAACAACATATATGATTGCTGTAGGAATTGTTCATAAATGGTTCAATGTGTTTAATTGAACAAATCATTTATGAAGTTCCATAGTGGCTTAGGGATTGTTGAATGATGATGGGGGCACTTTGGGAATTGGAATTAAAAAAAAATACTATTCATGTTAATAATAAAAAAAAATTGTTATTTGTTTTGAATTCCAATTCGGCCCAAACTATTATTAGAGTTTTATAATCTCATTAAACCACTAAATTAAGATATAATGGCTAAGATTAAATTAGCTTTTATGCCACATCGGATTCTTAATTAATTTTGTTGTCTTTGGAGCACAATATAAACCCAAAGAATTCTTCACAAATTTACACACCAAACCTTTCATATATGAGGTTTATATAAGTGAGCAACTCTAAAGTTTAAGAGTAAGCAACTGATTTTGAGGATCCTTAAGTCTAATTGACTAGAGAAAACTCGAGTTAAAGGTTTTGAGTTATTTGCCTAGGCCAGCACCAATGGCAAAATACCTGTGCATTCAAGGCGTAGTCTTGCCGTTGAGTTTTGGCTTTGGTGTGTGCATCTTTGGAGGCCACACACTTGGGAGGCTATTTGGAACGTGGAAGAGCTTGCTAAGTTCGAGAAAAGCTTATAAATTGGAGGGAGGACTGGATGAGTCTTTGGTTCAAGTAAGTCATTTTCTTTCTTTTTTTTTAATTAGAGTTCTTATGATAGTTAGCATGTTTAGGTTTATGTTCTTTCCATGTTTTATGAGTTTTTATGCTTAGAATATATAATAACATGCCTAGGCTTGTAGAATAATCAAAACAAATGGGTCTTGGGCAAAGGGATAGCGGCATCATAATTTGATTTATTTAATTTTCCGCTGTGCACTCGCGGCCGCTTCCCAACAATGATATCAGAGCGCCATTTGTGTTTTGATTAGTTCTCTCTCATTTGAACTCGAAATTAGGTGTGTAAAATCTCGTTGGAAAGCTAACACCCTAAACTTAATTTTAGGCACATGTTTTGCATGATTTGGTTAAGATTTGAATTGTGAAATTGCATTTAACGTTAACGCATCTATAAAAAATGTGAATAGTAAATTTATTTGATTAAAATAAAATGAAATATCATAATTAAATATTAATCAAAGTTATTTAATGCCTAAAATAATTCCAACATATTAAAACTCATATGATTGATGATTCTATGTATGATTAGAATTGGCATGATTATTTTAGGGCGCAAACATCTAGAGACTTTCTAAGGAAATAGAGAGTGTATTGCTTATCCCTTAGCTAAGTAATTATTCCGTGATGAACTTAGAGATTTATTACCTTTAAGGCTAATAAATATAAATCAATTGTTTATAATAAAAGACATTATAAAAGATACAAGTGGGGTGGGACCAAGGCGTTAATAAAACTTTCCAAACTAAATTTAATTTAACCAAAGGTATTACTAGAGTTAGATAATGATTTGGTGTCTTCCTTCACTCACTACCTTTTTATAACCAAAAGGAAAAGCTGTGAAGACATCTAGATAATCATTTACTCAAAGCTTACCTTAAAGCATATTTAAAGTGTTGTACTAATTTGGAGGATCTATTGTTTATTCCTGTCACCAAGGCAATAAGAGCCTAAGAGGTAAGGGTATTTAAGAGAGTTTGCTCCACCCTCACTCTGGGGAATTTTCAATGGAGGAATCCATTTGACAGTTATTCACTTAAACTTGCTAAAATCCTTAATAATAATTTAAGTCTAAAATTTGCCTCCCATTGTAAAGTATAGACCCAAAGGGCTTAAACCGTATTGGCAGGACTAGGCTTTACCAGACTGACCAATACCAATTTTTCCCTAAATCGTACTATTGACAATGGTTTGACTTTTCTGAGTCATAAGACGCAGTGACCCTTAGGCGTGGTCTTATAACTTAGTGGCAAAGATTGAGTGTCCACGAGGACTAGCATAAGCTATGGCATGTTTGATTACCCAACCCAATTATCAAGGAATTGTGATTTATATCATAAATTGGTTGGGAACCTACCTAATTATCGTATTTTATAATGACCGGCCCTAGTTGGAGTTATGAAATGATGATAATGGGATCCTTGCCCACAAGATATCCATCATATTGGTGTTGATGCGATTTGTTTAAAATTTTAAAACAATTGAGTGGGAGCAACTTCATAATATTAAAAGCCCATGTTATTATGAAACATTAATGAAAACATATTCCCAATTTTAACATTCTCTCTTAATAGGTGGGTTAAATTATTTCACTAACATTCAAATGGCAAACAGAGTATCACTTCGTTCCATCCTTGATGAGCATAAGCTCAAAGGGGACAAATACAATGACTATTTAGAAACCTTAAAATTGTCTAACGACAAGAAAATATTTTCTATGTTCTTGAAATACCATTTCCCCATGAACCCGCAGAAGATGCTGACCAAAATACATTTAATGCTTGGCTCTATGTCGGACGAACTTCAGAAAGCTCACGAAGATATGGATGCTCAAACCATCATCTTTCACTTGAAGGAGTTATATGCAACTTCCATTCATACCGTGAGATTCCAAGTGTCATGTGCCTTATTCCAAACAAGGTATAAAGAAGGATCTGTTAGTGGACATGTGCTTAAGATGATTGGCCACATTGAAAAATTGGCTAACCTCGGGTTCATCATGGATCATGACATAGGTCACGATCTAATTCTTCTGTCCTTACCAAAAGACTTCTCTAACTTTATTATGCAGTTTCATCTGTCTGATAAAGAATATACTTTAGCAGAATTGCACAATTTGATAAAGCAAGCAGAGAAGGACTTGGAATTGGAGCTTAAAACCTCCGTCATGTTTACGGGTACGGACCTGAAGCCACGAGGCCCAAAGAAAAATAAGGGCAAGGCCAAGGCTCCAGATCGCCTAACGCCCAATGGTAAGGTGGAGAAGAAAAATGGAAAGAGGAAATGTTTCTTTTGTGGAAAGAAGGGTCATTGGAAGAAAGACTGCAGATCCTAGAAAGCCAAGGAAGCTAGGGAAGCCCAAGAGGCCAAGAAGCCCAATGCTTTAGGTATGTTGTATATGATTGAACTATATTCTCAAAACTCTGAACCTTCTACTTGGGTGCTTGACACTGGTTGTGGGACTCACTTGTGTTACAATGTGCAGGGCCTGAGAAATAGTAGGAGAATCTGTCATGGGGAGGTTGACTTACGCATGGGTAATGGAGCAAAACTGGCTGCATTATGCGTGAGGACTTATTCATTAGTTTTGCCGAATTGTTTAGTTTTAGACTTAGAAGATTGTGTTTATGTACCTTCTCTAGTAAAGAACATCATTTCAATTTATTCTTTATGTAATAAAGGCTTTTCATGCCTAATAAGTTGTAATGAATGTTCTATTTATTTCAATGAAATAAAATATGGAGATGGTATTTTGAATAATGGTATCTATGTCTTACAAACTAACAAAGAATGTTCAACCTCTAATATATACAACGTTAACTCGAATAATCTCAATGAATCACTTTTATGGCACAATTGCTTAGGTCATATCAATGAAACAAGATTAACTAAGCTACATAAGGATGTGTATTTCAGACCCTTCAAATATGAACCTTATGGAACTTGTGAGTCTTGTTTACTTGGTAAAATGACCAAATTACCCTTTAAAGGTAAATGACAGAGTGCAGCGGAGACATTAGAACTCATACACTCTGATGTATGTGGACCGATATTAGTTACCGCTAGAGGTGGATTCTCTTACTTCATTACTTTATCGATGATCACTCGCGATATGGGTATGTGTACCTTATGCGGTACAAATCTGAAGCCTTTGAGAAATTTAAAGTCTTCAAAGCTGAAGTAGAAAACTAGCTTAATAAAAGTATTAAGTCACTAAGGTCTGACCGAGGTGGTGAATACTTAAGTGACGAATTTCAAGATTACTTGAGAGAAAATGGCATTGTTTCCCAATGGACTCCTCCGGGAACTCCACAACATAATGGGGTCTCCGAAAGGAGGAAGTGATACAATTAATAAATATTCACATTCTTAATAATTGATTCAATTATATATTGGGTAATTCTTTAGTTTATTTATTGAATCTAAGCTTAATGCTTCTTGTTGCCTGATCACCAATAAGATTGATGTAGTAAACTTAAAATGAACTTGGAAAAGGGATTTTAGGTTTCAGCCTTAGATTCAATAGCTCACGATATCTTCATTAAGGATAGATAACCCTTTAATAGATTTCCTTACATGATAGCAATATACCTGTTGGGCGAGGGTAGCCATAATTGGAACTTGAACTTAATGAATTCGGGTAACTTGATTAACATAGGAATATGATTAATTGGGTTATTTTGGGTTGCATCTGACCATCGGAGGAGGCTTTTGCATATCTTCGTGTCACAAGTTAGCAAACTAATTTATTACAGATATATAAGAGAATCAATTCATCATTAGAATATTATTGTGTGGAATCACAATCCTAGATTTTTGTGTATTTTGTTTATTTTCCTTAGTATTTTCTTTTGTATTTGTATTTATTTATTTGTTCAGCAAATCCACATTCAACCAACCAATCAAGTGATCATTCTATTCTCCCTCAATTAGATAGCTGTAAATAAATAGTATCAATAATTAATAACAACAGTAGAAATTAAGTCCTCGTGGGATCAATATTTTTATACTACTTGAACGATATGTGCGCTTGCGTTATACGCATGTGATTATGCCGGTCAAGTTTTTGCCGCCGTTGCTGCGGACTTATTTTTCTTGAGTTATTAATTTTGAAACTATCTAATTTACTTATATCTAATTTTCTTTATTTTTATTTGTAATTTATATTTCCTTCTTTTATTTTTCAGGTGGTTGACATGGATATTTATTGGAAGATAAAAAGATTCCGAGCTTTACTAGAAGAAGATACACCCCAAATCAGGGAGCAACAATCCAATTTTCGGAGGCCAATTGTCCAGCCCAACAACTATCACTGGATTCCAGAACCAAGCAATACTAAATTTGCTCATCATAACGTAATAAGAAGATTTGAGATATGCAATGGTAACCACACGAGCGATCAATGCATATACCTTTCAGGGTGGCAGAAGTATCAGAATCATTCAAGGTACGAAGAACCATCATATTTCATATAACCACATTTTCCATCTTACCCACCATCAATCTTTGATATTTATCAAGAACCAGAACCATCATAGGAAGATCAGATAATTCACATGTTCAAAGAATGGTTCAAGGAACGGGAAGCTCAAATTGATGCACAATTTCAGAGTTATGGTATGGGAAACGTCATAGTCTTAGTTATCTAAGAGTTTGGGGATGTGACGCATATGTTAAGCTCACACAAACTAACAAATTGGATGATATGGCAGTTAAATCTAAGTTTGTAGGATATGCCTTGAACTCAAGAGCATACGTGTTCTACGTCCCAAATGAACAAAGAACATTTGTCTCATGAAATGCTAAGTTTCTAGAGAATGAATTCTTTTTCAAGAAACATAGTGGGAGTAGACTTGACCTCGATGAGGTACGAGAAGAACAAACTAACATAGAACTAAACCCCAGGCCCCTCAAAGGGGCAGCGATGGAATAACCACAAGGTTATGAACTTAGAAGGTCTGGTAGGGAAAGACATGAGCCTGAAAGATATGGTTTCCATATTGATGAGGAACATGATCAAGTCATTGATAATGATGATCCACCCAGTTATGAAAAAGCAATGCGTGACATTGATTCAGTCAAGTGGCTAGAGGCCATGAAATCTGAAATACACTATATGTATCAGAATCAAGTCTGGGACTTGGTGGATGCACCTGAAGGGATAAAACCCATAGGCTGCAAGTGGATTTACAAGCGTAAAATTGATGCAGAAGGCAACATCCAAACCTATAAGGCTAGGTTGGTGGCGAAAGGTTATAGACAAATCCAAGGAATTGACTATGACGAAACCTTCTCGCTTGTTGCAATGATAAAGTCCATTCGAATTTTACTGTCACTAGCTGCACACTTTGATTATGAGATTTGGCAGATGGATGTCAAAACAACTTTCCTTAATGGGAACCTCGTAGAGGAAGTCTATATGACACAACCCGATGGGTTTGCATGTAAGGATGATCATAATAAAGTATGCAAGCTTAAACGATCCATTTATGAACTCAAGCAAGCCTTCAGAAGTTGGAATATACGATTTGATGAGACAATCAAAGAATTTGACTTCATCAAAAATGTAGACGAGCCTTGTGTTTACAGGAAAAGTAGTGGGAGTGATGTTGTATTTCTTGTATTATATGTCGATGACATATTAATCATCGGGAATGATATTCCAATGATGTAAGCCACCAAACAATGGTTATATCATAATTTCTCCATGAAAGATTTGGGAGAAGCAGCCTACATCCTCGGTATTAAGATCTATCGTAATTGATCTAAGAGGTTGTTAGGACTTTCTCAATCTACGTACATAGATAAAGTTTTGAAAAGATTCAAAATGGAAGATTCCAAAAGAGGTAATTTACCTACTTGTCATGGAATCAAATTATCTAAGGAGCAATGTCCACATACTCCATCAGATAGAGAGCGTATGAGTAGAATTCCTTATGCTTCAGCAATAGGATCGATCATGTACGCCATGCTATGTACAAGACCTGATGTCTCATATGCTCTTAGCATAACGAGCAGGTATCAGGAAAATCCTGGTGAGCAACACTGGGCAGTTGTCAAAACAATCCTTAAGTATCTGAGAAGAACTAAGGATGTGTTTTTGACATACGAATATTGTTCTGAGATGAAAGTCATTGGTTACTGTGATGCGAGCTTTCAGACCAATAGGGATGACAGCAGATCGTAACAAGATATCTGTTTACTTTGAATGGCGGTGCTGTCAGTTGGAAAAGCTCAAAGCAGTCAACTACAGCAGACTCCACCACTGAAGCCGAGTATATTGCAGCATCTGAGGCAGCTAAAGAAGCAGTCTGGATAAAGAAGTTCATCACGGAGATGGAAGTGCTTCCTGCGATAAAGAATGGCATCATGATGTACTGTGACAACACGGGTGCCATTGCTCAATCAAAGGAAACAAGGTCCAACCAGAAATCCAAGCATGTACTCAGGCGATTTCATCTCATCAGAGAGATTGTTGAGAGAAAAGAAGTTATTATAGAGAAAATACCCACAGAAGATAATCTTGCATATTCTTTTACTAAAGGGTTGACTCAACAAAAGCATGATAGGCACACCCGAGAGTATGGTGTCCAGATTCATACTAGTTGGCTATAGTGCAAGTGGGAGATTGTTATGGATATGCCCAAAACCCAACTTTTGGATGGACTATATGTACAGATATTTGTAATATTTTCATTAATTAATAAAATGGCAATCTTTATTATACGTGTCTTACATAACTTATATGAATCATCAAACACTGTAATAAAGCCTTTGGAGTAATAAGATGATGACTTCCACGCCTTATGAGAATCATTACTCTTAAACGTTCCTAGTAATAGTTTTGTGAATAATCTGGACATTCACAAAGTGGAGAGACTAGTATGATGATATGATCCGCCCTTAAGTGAGGTAGCCAATCTCATAGGCTACTAGCGGAGATCCGTCTGCTTGGTGTATCACATGGATGCATGAGTTGCTCGTGTCCATCGAACTGATCGCCGAAATTTTTCACATGGTGTGTTTATCCCATGTGTTTGTGAGAACTTTCATGTATTGATTGTATGACTAGTCCTTAGACTTGAGTTCTTTACAATCTTATGTGTGGATCAAATAACTTTGACATTCTCCTTCCCCGGTTCAAAAGATCCGATCATAAGGGTATGATTGGGTCATTTGTTGTAACACAAGAAGTTTGTAAAGGTACAACAGAGAATCGCCACTCTCTCGGATAATATTTTCTTATAAGAGTATTATTCCAGTTTGTGGGTTGATATGTGTGATCAGTGCTTGAGACTGTGGCCGCAGCGGAAGAATCATGTGAGATTCTTGGTTTAGCACGATTCATGACACTATCAACATCATACATTTGACTATATAGGTAGACATTTTCCATACCCTAGGTCAAACGGTGAAGATACAGTGAGGCGAGGGACCGTATCATATGTAAATCGCATACATAATGGGTATATATCTTTCCTTCTCATTTGGGGGCCTTGGAATGTTGCTAGATGTCAACATTGGTCATTGAAATCGAATGACCATCTGATCGGAGGATAATTTATGTTCGATTAAATTATCACGATTCATTTCATGTCCAACTTGAGGGGAACCCAAAAGGTCACACACAACAAAGTCGAAATCAATGGTTAACAGTGCACAGTACAAATTTAATAACATATATGATTGCTGTAGGAATTGTTCATAAATGGTTCAATGTGTTTAATTATTGAACAGATCATTTATGAGGTTCCATAGTGGCTTAGGGATTGGTGAATGACGATATGGGCGCTTTGGGAATTGGAATAAATAAATAAATAAATAAAATGTGAATAGTAAAAAAAAATTTATTTGTTATTGTTTTGAATTCCAATCCAGCCCAAACTCTTATTAGGGTTTTATAATCTCATTAAACCTCTAAATTAAGATCCAATGGCTAAGATGAAATTAGCATTTATCCCACATCTGATTCTTAATTAATTTTGTTGTCTTTGGAGCACCTATATAAACCCAAAGAATTTTTACAAATTTTTGCACCAAACATTTCATAACTTGGGTTTATATAAGTTAGCAACTCTAAAGTTTAAGAGTAAGCCACTGATTTGGAGGATCCTTAAGTCTAATTGACTAGAGGAACCTCGAGTTAAAAGTTTTGAGGTATTTGCCTAGGCTAGCACCAAAGGCAAAATACTTGTGCACTCAAGGCGTAGTCTTGCCGTTGAGTTTTGGCTTTCATTCGCTAGAATTAAAATCCAATTTAATTCCGCATTGAAATCTAATTTCAATTAATATATCCAATATATTATTTTAGCCCAATTAAATAAATTAAATAGTGAAATCCAATTTAACTATTAAATTTACTTTGCCGATTAATTCTTGCCGTAATTAATCTACGATTAATTTTCTCTCTCTCATAATTAATCCCAGATTAATTATGTTCGAGTCAATTATCATCGGTGAATCTTTGAGGGGCGACCCAAGAGATCCCTGGATATGTTGGCAGTAAAAGCGGTCATCGAACTATCCGAACACGTGTGTACCCGGTACCACGTTCCTACCGATTTACAAGACATGGTTGGCTTCTAGCAAGCACTGTGCCTACCCAATTCTCCAGAAATATTCTTTTAAGGAATTCATGATCTTTGTCCGGCGTAGTATTATTTTAAGGAATTCATGATCTTTGTCAGGCGTAGTATACATAGTATTGCATATTACGATCCAGTATCAGATGTCACATGCTAGGCCTGGGGCTGGAGTTGTGTCTGCCCCTTACGAAGCATATATCGGATCACTAGCAACTAGTCTCTTTATGATCGGAAAGTCATGACCTAGTCATACTTTCCCGATGGCTATAGCACTATAGAGTACTAGTTCTGTATCCATGCGTGATCATCTTCTCCATATGATTGAAGTGATACTTCCATCTTGACATCACACCTAATACACTACGATTCTCAGTATACCCAGAAGAGGCATACACAGAACCTGTTAAAGCCCTGAATGACCAAAACCAAAGTATACTGATTGTCTCAAGTATTAGCGATGCAAGTCCAAGGTTAAGACCATATACACCTACCCTGATTCGGATTCCCATAGACACATAGTCATACTACCAATAGGATTCCGATGGGTCTATCCAGAGCGAAACTGTTCCCATACCATTGGCAAACAGAACCTTCTATCACACTTGCATGAGTATCCAATACCCAAATATATGAGAACTATGTCGTTAAGCTTCTATAACGCGCACAAGTGTAATACTAGCCTATTCCGCATTATCGATATCTAGTCTCGATAATACTACGACTAGGGATATTTAATTATTAAACCTTACGTGGATTAATATTGTCTCATATCTTATTAATCTGGTACTAATTATATGGACTTTTATCATTTATATATTCAGGTAATCCAATTACAAATGATAAAAGAGCAATTTCCTTTGTCACATAGTTAATTTTGTACAAGAACACCATGTTCTTTACAAAATAGTGATGCTATGGGTTATAATTATCCCATAATCACCCACTTGGCCTATAGCCAATCAGTCAAGTGTCCAACACTGAACTATGTACGAGTCACTCAAACTTTTGCTGAGAACTAGTTTTCGTCAGCGGATTTGCAAGGTTATCATCTGATGCGATTTATTCGATCATCATATCGCCACGATGTATGATCTAACGAATCAGATGAAACAGTTGAAGTACATACTTGGATCGTTGATGAGACCGCGGTTCTTTAGCCTACGATGTAGCCTAGCTCAGCTACTAACAGAACTACTCATAATCCAATTAGGATTTTATAGATCCAAAATGCTTCTTTTGCTGCCTCAGCTGCAGCAATATTCCGCTCTTGTTGTCTAATCGCAACAATATCTTGCTTGGAAGATTTCCAGCTCACTGTTCTGTTATTTAAAATAAATATGTACCCTCGTTGCGACTTACAATCGTCTTTATCGGTTTGGAAACTTACAGCAGTGAACCCAGTCACCTCAAGTTCTTCTTTCCTATATTCTCAGAAAGCATCCTTAGTTCATCCAAGATACTCCAAGATATTTTTTACTCAATCCAGTGACCATCACCTGGATGGGCCTGATTGTGACTGCATATGCTCAAAGCATATGAGACATCAGGTTTCGTACATATCAAAATATACGAACTCTGGGAGAGTGTTAGCAGCTTTCTAGATCTATCACAGTAGATCTTTATTCCTAGAATAAAGCCTGCTTCTCCCAGGAGTCTACAGTTCAAGTAAGTCTTTTTTCTTTTTTTTTTTATTTAGAGTTCTTATGATAGTTAGCATGTTTAGGTTTATGTTCTTTGCATGTTTTATGAGTTTTATGTTTAGAATATATAGTAACATGCCTAGGCTTGTATAATAATCAAAACAAATGGGGTCTTGGGCAAATGAAAATGGCATAATAATTTTAATTTTCCACTGCGCACTCGCGGCCGCTTCCCAACATTGGTATGAGAGCCAGGCTTTTGTTTTGATTAGTTCTCACTCGTTTGAACTCGAAATTGGGTGTTTAAAAGCTCGTTGGAAAGCTAACACCCTGAACTTAATTTTAAGCACAAGTTTTGCATGATTTGGTTAATATTTGAATTGTGAAATTGCAATAAAATGCAATTCATAATTAAATATTAATCAAGGTTATTTAATGCCTAAAATAATTCCAACATATTAAAACTCATATGATTGATGATTCTATGTATGATTAGAATTGGCATGATTATTTTAGGGTGCAAACATCTAGAGACTTTCTAAGAAATAGAGAGTGTATTGCTTATCCCTTAGCTAAGTAATTATTCCGTGATGAACTTAGAGATTTATTACCTTTAAGGCTAATAAATATGAATCACTTGTTTATAATAAAAGATATTATAAAAGATACAAGTGGGTTGAGACCAAGGGGTTAATAAAACTTTCCAAACTAAAGTTTGTTGGACAATTATGACCCATAGCGTCACTATTTGTACAGATCATGGTGTTGTTGTACAAATTAACTATGTGACAAAGAGATTGCATTTATCATTTGTGATTAGATCACCTAGATGTATA
Source organism: Zanthoxylum bungeanum (assembly GCA_019454045.1). Taxonomy (NCBI): domain Eukaryota; kingdom Viridiplantae; phylum Streptophyta; class Magnoliopsida; order Sapindales; family Rutaceae; genus Zanthoxylum; species Zanthoxylum bungeanum. Next base: position 31,484 of record SKCR01032002.1, read on the forward strand.
AATGATAGGAGGCCATATGATTAGTTCCTGGATTGAGATGATATGAGACAGTATCAGTCCTCGAAGGATTCTCATTAAATAATCCATAGTCGTAGTATTATCGAGATTAGACATCGATAATGCGAAATAGACTAGTATTACACTTGTGCGCGTTGTGGGAGCACAACGACATAGTTCTCATATATTTAAGTATTTGATACTTATGCAAGTATGATAGAGGTTTTGTGTTTACCGATGGTACGGAAAACAGCTTCGCTCTGGATAGACCCCTCGGAATTCCATTGGTAGTATGACTACGTGTCTATGGAAGTCCGAAATCAGGGTAGGTGTATTTGGTCTTAACCTGAGACTTGCACCGCTAATATTTGCGACAATCAATATGCTTTGGTTTTAGTCGTCCAGGGTTTTAACCGGTTCTGTGTACGCCTCTACTGGGTATATGAGAATCGTAGTGTATTGTGTGTGATGTCAAGACGGAAGTATCACTCCAGTCATAGTGGAGATGATGTCACGTAGGATACGGAACTAGTACTCTTAAGTACTGCAGTCATCGGGATGATATGACTAGGTCATGTTCATCCGATTATAGAGACTAGTTACCAGACATCCGACATGTGCTTCGTACGGGGCATAGATAATTCCAGCCCCAGGCCTAGCACGTGACATCCCATACTGGATCGCAATGCACAATACTACGTATACTATGCAAGACAAAGATTATATATTCCAGTAAGAATATTTTTAGAGAATCGGGTAGGCACGGTGCTTTGCTAGAAGCCAACCATGTCTTTTAAATCGGTAAGCACGTGTATGAGGTACGCACGTATTCGGATAATCCGATATGACCGTATTTACTGCCAATATATCCAGGGATCTCTTGGGTCGCTTCCCAAAGATTCACCGATGACAATTGATTTAATTAGAATTAATCTGGGATTATTAATTAGAGAGGAAAAAATTATCTGGGATTAATTGAGGCTTTATCTAATCTGGGATTAAATGTGTTTGAAGAGAGAGAGAACGTGATTAATTTGGAATTAATCGGTAAATAAATTTAATAGTTAAATTTGATTTTTCTATTTAATTTATTCGTATGGGCTAAAATTAATATATCAGATATATTAATATGAATTGGATTTCATTACGAAAGTAAAGTCGGACTTTAATACGAACGAACGAATTAATTTAGAATTAGTCCGTAAACGACGTTCGTAATATTTGCGAGATATCATTATTTAATTAAATTAGATTTAATTATTTTACGACGAAAGTTCGTTTAATCGGATTAAACGGATCCGAGCCGGGTAAATGTTCGTCGAGACATTTGAATTTTGAATTCAAATGTGGGGCCCACTTCACACATATGGTAGTTGGGAGGGTAGTTGGCATTTATGCCAAGCCACCAACTTTCCAACTACCTTGGAATGGTTTTGGTGAAACCATTTACCCAACTACCTTGTTTAGGTAAAAGGGTAAATTGTTTTACCTAAAGACATCTCTCTCTGTCATTAGAACATACTTGAACAAAACAAACCCTAATACATCTGTAATGGGCGTGAGCTTCCTCCCTTTCTTCTCTTTGATTTTGTTGCAAAATCAACAAAGCTAGCACTTCATGGAATCAACTAAGGTGATAGGGAAACCAACTCAAAGCTTGGAATCAACAAAGGAAGGATCTGGGACCTCAATCAAAGCCTGGAATCAACACAAAGTTGGATCTTGGAGATCTTCATTCACAACTAAAAGCTTGGAATCAACAAAGGAAGGAACTTGGAAACAAACTCAAAGCTTGGAATCAACAAAGGAAGAATCTGGAGATATTCTTCTCAAAATTTTAAAAGCTCAAATCCATTCAATGTAAGTAATTCCGCAACTTATAATGAATTTATGAATACCTTTTCTAGCTTATTAGATCTTTGGCATGTTCTAGGAACACTAACAATGGTATCAAGAGCCAATTTTAAGCATGAAAATTTTAGGGTTCATGAGACTAAAATTTGGGGCTTTTGTGTTTTGAGCATGATTTCTTCAAATTAATGCTTTGAGCATGCTTAGATTATGTTAACTTAGAGTTGTGCATGATTAGATTTGGAATAAATTGATTGGATCAAATTTTTTAATTTCCCTTAGCATGGCCGAAAGTCACTATAATTGGACTGCAGTTTATTTTTTTTATAACATCATTGGATGTGTTTAAATGCATGTTTATGTTGATTGTTGGTTTGATTGGATTGGAATCAAAGTCAATAATGTTTATGCTAAATTCAAAGAGCATGTTGAGCATGAAAATGATATGTTTTGCTTCAATTTGTGTTGAGCATAAATTGATGGATTAAGCATGATTAATTAAGTTAATTGGTATTTTGGAAATATTGAGTTTAATTAATTAATCATGGCTAATACACTTTAATTAAAATAATTGTGATATTTGGAATATTATAATTATGTTAATAAGCCTTTAAATTATGAATTGGGCTAAAAGTGTGTATTTGGGCTTAATGGGCTTGGTTTGACCAAGTTTGGTTTTGGACTTTTGGATTGGATCCAATTGGGCCCAAAATCAATTCCATAAAGTCCAAATACATCACTTGGCCCTTTAAAGAATTTAATTGGGCCTAAATTAATTTGTAGGCAATAAGGTGATTCCTATTGGGCCTTGGCATTTTGGGTTTGACCCATTATGGCCAAAGCCCATGCCTTAAGAATTAATTAAAAGCCCATTGGACTTTAATTAAAATGACATTGGATGTTATTGGGCCTTTGAGACCCATTAAGATTGGATTTGGAATCCAAGTCTTTAAGGCTTATAAGTAAGTGTAAATATTTAATTTGGAATTAGCATTGAATACAAATAAATTGGATTTAAAGTTGTAGTTCAATATAATTCAAGAATACTTACTTTGAGTATTTATTCTTAAACGAGTTTGACTCGCGCAAATCAAATCGTTGTTTGAACATTGGATGGTCATTAATTCAAAGATTAATTAATTGGATTAGATTGATTGAATAACATGATTGTGTATGAATACATGAATGTATTGCATGAATAATGTATATCGGATGGATATTAGAAGGGTGGGGGCAATTTTGGAAATTGTAATAAATTTAGAATTTATTAAATTGGACCTGCGTGTCCAGCCTTTTATCTCATTTCTCATTGTATTTCTCTTCTCACCTATTCCCCTCAATGTAAATGAGGTTTCTTTAGAAGTGTTATGTAATTGGGTAGAAGTTAGAATAGTTCTAGTCGGGGAGAGGAAATGGAGTGATTTGTTCTAGGAACAATTTGTGACATATCCATCCGCATATCATTATTAATTTATTTATCGCGCCTTATTATGCTTTTAGAATGCATGCTTAAGGGTGTATGATGAGACCTAATTAAAGATAATAAATTGGTTGTCAATTTACGTGAAAAACCCTCAAAACATATTAAGCGTTTTTTCCTTCCGTTGAGTGATTCTTACTCAAGATCCAAAGTTGGCATTGGTTTGTTGGCCAAAGTCAAGACCTTTGTCAATTGCGGATGTGTGTTGAATCATGAGAGTTTTGTTCCATATCGGTGTCTTGTCCAAGTCGTGATTTGTTGGCCAAAGTCAAGATCACTTCTTGTCCATCGACATTGATTACGAAGCTTTCCATGTCAATGGGTCCCGCTTAACTGGAATCATTAAGCTTGTTGTGCCAAAGCCAAGGCTTAGTTGATTCAGAGGAAAAAGGTTAGGAAAATATATTGGATATATTGGCATATATATTGTATATATGTTTCGGACTTGGATGTCCACCTACTGGATCTAGGAATTGGATGGATCCAATTGATCTTAGAGATCTACCTAGTTAAGTATCATACAATTTGTTGGCCAAAGTCAAGATTGTGTGTTATTTAACGGGATCCTAGCCCACTAGGAAACAAGGTTTCCCGAGTACTCGACAAGAGGGTTAGAGGCTCGCCGAAAAATAGTGGGAGGCAAGAATTGAATTTGCAATTTCGTTTAAATACTTGCCAATACGCGCTCATTTCAATTTTCGTCATTATTATTAATAAATAATTAGTTGGACTAATATTTAATGTTGTTTTAATTAAACAGTTGGACTGTATTCAAACTACTTCATTTATAGTTGAATATAATTAGGATTATAGTAATCAATATATTTGAATTTTACCCTTCATTTATAGTTGATTATATAATTGGATTATAGTAATCAATATATTTGAAATTTACCGATCATTTATAATTGATTATATAATTGGATTATAGTAATCAATATATATTGATTTTAACCAATAAAATTATAATTATTATATAGTTAGACTATAGTAATCATTACATTAATTGTACCTGAAATCGTTGATTAAATAGTTGGACTATTAGAATCAAGATAAAATGAAAGATTAGTGTTTAAAACATAATCCTAGTGAAAATGTGTTTAAACGACTTTAATTTTCAAATTGGGAATAAATTTCAGGATGGTCCTGGAAACTAATAAGTTACTTTATTTGATAAAATAACATATTAGGCCTAAGCCCAGAGTTAAGCAAATAGTAGAGCATGATCTTTGGAAGATTCATGTGATGATAACTTTAGTGCTTAATCCATTATACTTGTCAAAAGGACTCCTTAATTTCCTAATCAGAACTAAGGATTAGATCCTTAAAGTATGATGAAGAAATTGAAGGATCTTCATAGATCTATTCTTAGATCTTAGAAGTATTAAATTGCAATTAATAACTCTTGGAGAGTTAATGGCTATTTTCAAGGAGATAAAGCCAAAGTTTGCAATAAGGCAAGTAGCGCAAGGCGCACCTTACTTCGATATTCTAGAAACCCAAGGCTTGGCCAAAGGCTTCTGGGATATAGAAAAGGGCAAAGGCAAAATCATTACTGTCTTCTAGGAAGACAAAGGACATATCCCAAGATGTCTGCTTAAACTGTTGCAAATGGGATCACTGAAGCGTGACTGCCGTATGGACAAAGCAGACATGAAGGAATTGAAGACGAGCAAGGCTCTGACTTCAAATATGTTTGTCATAAATATGTTCACTACTAGTATTAAAATTGGATTTTAAATACTAAGTGTGATACATAAATATGCAATGATGTGCAGAATCTGCTATGAGCAGGATACTGACTTCAATTGAGATTAATCTGCGAATCGGAAACGGGACGAAAGTCGCTGTTTTACCGTAGATACCTAAGTTTAGGAACTACCCTTCGGGTGTGTACTTAAATTAGGAAACTGTTATAATGTAACTAGTTTGACTAGAAACATTATCTCCATATCAGGGTTTAACCTGTTGCGGTATACCTTTATATTCTAGAACACTAAAGTGTTTTATTTTATAAAGATGATATTGAGATAAACACATTAGATGTGAGTAACAGTATTTATATTTTGAATATAAATAAATCTCAAACATATAATATGACGAACAAATAGCTCAAACTGATTTGATCAGATAAGACTTGTTGTGGCGTGTTGTCTGGGACACATTAAACAAGACTCGTATATCCACACTTTTGAAGAGTGGATACTAGGACGGATTTGATTCCATTCAAATGATGTCCGAATCTAGTTTATTAGGTAAAGTACCTAAAATACTTTTACTTGGTAAAAGTGTAAGTGCCATCGATCTGTTAGCCCTCGTTCATAGTGACGTAAGTGGGGCCATGTCTAGCTAGGCTAAATGTGGAATGAATGTTTCGTGACCTTTGACTTTCGGATGTGGCATCGCGTTATGGTTATGTGTTTCTTATGAAACATGAATCAGAAACTTTTAGAGTTTCGACACGAAATAGACAAACAGATCGGCTAAAGTATTAAAACCATCACACGTTTGACCATGATGAAAATACTTAAGCAGTAAATTTCTCAAATACTTGAAAGAATATAGTATTCTTTCAATGAGGACTCCTCTGGAACACGTCAATTTGACGGTGTGTCCAAACGGAGAAACCAAATTTTGTTAGACATGATAAGGTTAATCATGAGTCGCTCTGAGCTACCATTTTCCTTCAAAGGGATAAGCATTAACAGTGCAATACTTATTTTGAATAAGGTTCCATGAAAATCTGTTAGACAGAATTTCATATTAGATATGAACAGGAAAGAAACTGGGTTTTCTCACTCCTGAAGATTTGGGATGTTGGCATATGTTTGGATGATACCAAACTAGAACCCAAATTAGATAAGTGCCTAAATCGTAGGTTATCCTAGGGAAACCAAAGTATAGTACTTATACATCTCACATGAGAACAATGTAATTGTTGCTCGCCATGTTTTTCCTAAGAGGAATACCGATATGCAGTGGTAAGTGGGAGGATAGTAAAACTCGATGAAAATCAGAGTAATACTATTCAAGGCACCTAGTCCTTAATGGAACACAAACAGTTCATCAAGGATGAAACTATACCACAATCTTCGAATACACAAGAACCGCGTTAGTCGGAGAGAATCATAAGACAACTTGGGAGGTATGGGTTTCTGATCTCACCTCATGAAGATGTCAATCTTATTGAGGAAACTGACTACATATGAGGAAGTGATACAAGGTATCGACTCCCTATCATGAAAAAGTGTCATGAGTCCGAAATGGATTCCATGTATAACAACTATGTTTGGACACTAGCTGTTGTACCACAAGGCATTGTGCCTATTGGTACTATATAAGTCTTCAAGGAAGACATACGTGGATGGCAGCATACCAACGTACTAAGCTAGGCTTGTAGCGGAAAGGTATCGTTATCAACATTATGTTGATTACAACGAAATCTTTTACATGTTGCCATGTTAAATCCATTTGCATAATGCTTGCTGATACTGCATGTTTCATTTATGAAATATGGCAGCTGAATCGAAAATCACTTTCTTGAAAAGGAAACCTTTTGGAGGATGTTTACAACATCCTGACGATTTTGTCGTATCAAAACTAGCAAACAACGTTTGCAGGTTATTCGATCCATGTTTGGATTGAAGTAAGCATTAGGTTATTGGAATTATCATTTTGATGTAATCATAATGGTTTATGATTTAATTCAAAACGAGAAATGATTCTTGTGTATATAAGGAGGTTAGTGGGAGCGCACTGAAAGTGACTGTCCTAAATAATGATGATATGTCATTTCTTGGAAATGATATTCCCATATTATAATCGGTGAAAGCTTGGCTTTCATGAAAATTCTCCGTAGAATTCTTGGGAGAAACAACCTTTATTCTAGGAATAAAGATCTACTGGGATAAATTTAAAGTTGTTAACACTCTCCGAGAACTCGTACATTGAAAAAATGTACGTGACCTGGTGTCTCATACGCTTTGAGCATATGGAGTCACAAACAGGTCAATCAAAGTGATAGTCACTGGATTGATATTAATAACATCCGTTAGTATCTTAGAGAACTAAGGATGATGTCTTAAACTATGGAGAAGGAGAAATTGAAGTGACTGGGATCACTACTGCAAGTTTCCTAACCGATAACAATAACGGTAATACAGTTTGAATAACGGAACAGTGAGCTGGAAATCTTCCAAGCAAGATACTGTTACCAAATAAACAACAAATGAGGGTTATTGCTGCAGCTGAGGCAGCAATAGAAGCCATCTGGGTCGATAACAAATCTAATTAGATTAGATATAGTTATGTTAGCAGCTGAGCTAGGCTACAGCAGCAGGCTAAAGAATTAATGGTCTCATCAACGATCCAGATATATACTTTGACTATTCATCTGATTCGTTCGGATCATACATCGTGACGATGTGATGATCGTATAAATCGCATCAGACGATAATCATGCAAATCCACTGACGAAAGCCTTTCCTCAGCAGTTTGAGCGAACCGTACATAGTTCGGGTGTATGACACTCGAGTGACTGGCTATAGGCCAAGTGGGAGATTGTTGGACAATTATGACCTATATCGTCACTATTTGTACAGATCATGGTGTTGTTGTACAAATTAACTATGTGACAAGGAGATTGCACTCTTATCATTTGTGATTAGATCACCTAGATGTATAAATGATAGGAGGTCCCTGTGATTAGTTCCTGGATTGAGATGATATGAGACAGTATCAGTCCACGAAGGATTAATCATTGAATAATCCCTAGTCGTAGTATTATCGAGATTGGACATCGATAATGCGGAATAGACTAGTATTACACTTGTGCGCGTTGTGAGCACAACGGCATAGTTCTCATATATTTAAATATTGGATACTTATGCAAGTGTGATAGGAGGTTGTGTTTACCGATGGTACGGAAAACAGTTTCGCTCTGGATAGACCCCTCGGAATTACATTGGTAGTATGACTATGTGTCTATGGAAGTCCGAAATCAGGGTAGGTGTATTTGGTCTTAACCTGAGACTTGCACCGCTAATACTTGCGACAATCAATATGCTTTGGTTTTGGTCGTCCAGGGTTTTAACCGGTTCTGTGTACACCTCTACTGGGTATATTAAGAATCGTAGTGTATTGGGTGTGATGTCAAGACGGAAGTATCACTCCAATCATAGTGGAGATGATGTCACGTAGGATACAGAACTAGTACTCTTAGAGACTGCAGTCATCGGGATGATATGACTAGGTCATGTTCATCCGATTATAGAGACTAGTTACTAGACATCCGACATGTGCTTCGTACGGGGCATACATAATTCCAGCCCCAGGCCTAGCACGTGACATCCCATACTGGATCGCAATGCACAATACTACGTATACTACGCATGACAAAAATTATATATTCCAGTAAGAATATTTCTGGAGAATTGGGTAGGCACGGTGCTTTGCTAGAAGCCAACCATGTCTTGTAAATCGGTAAGCACGTGGTACGAGGTACGCACGTATTTGGATAATCCGATGACCGTATTTACTGCCAACATATCCAGGGATCTCTTGGGTCGCTTCCCAAAGATTCACCGATGACAGTTGATTTAATTAGAATTAATCTGGGATTAATTAAGAGAGAGAAAATTAATCTGGGATTAATTGAGGATTTATCTAATCTGGGATTAAATGTGTTCGGAAGAGAGAGAACGCGATTAATTTGGAATTAATCGGTAGAATAATTTAATATTTAAATTTGATTTTTCTATTTAATTTATTCGTATGGGCTAAAATTAATATATCGGATATATTAATATGAATTGGATTTCATTACGAAATTAAAGTCGGACTTTAATACGAACGAACGAATTAATTTAGAATTAGTCCGTAAACGACGTTCGTAATATATTTGCGAGGCATCGTTATTTAATTAAATTAGATTTAATTATTTAGCGACGAAATTTCGTTTAATCGGATTAAACGGATCCGATCCGCGGAAAATGTTCGTAGAGACATTTGAATTTTGAATTCAAATGTGGGGCCCACTTCACATGTTGTAGTTGGGAGGGTAGTTGGCATTTACGCCAATCCACCAACTTTCCAACTACCTTGGAATGGTTTTGGTGAAACCATTTACCCAACTACCTTGTTTAGGTAAAAGGGTAAATTGGTTTTACCTAAAGACATCTCTCTCTCTCATTAGAACACACTTGAACAAAAGAAACCCTAATACATCATGTAATGGGCGTGAGCTTCCTCCCTTCTGCTCTTTGATTTTGTTGCAAAATCAACAAAGCTAGCACTTCATGGAATCAACTAAGGTGATAGGGAAACCAACTCAAAGCTTGGAATCAACAAAGGAAGGATCTTGGAGACCTTCAACTCAAAGCTTGGAATCAACACAAAGGTTGGATCTTGGAGATCTTCATTCATAACTAAAAGCTTGGAATCAACAAAGGAAGGAACTTGGAAACCAATTAATGCTTGGAATCAACAAAGGAAGAATCTTGGATATCTTCTTCTCAAATTTTAAAAGCTCAAATCCATTCAATGTAAGTAATTCCGCAACTTATAATGAATTTATGAACACCTTTTCTTGCTTATTAGATCCTTGGCATGTTCTAGGAACACTAACAAAGTTAATTTAACCCAAGGTATTACTAGTGTTAGATAATGATTTGGTGTCTTCCTTCACTCACTCATTATTTTTTATCTCCAAAAGGAAAAGCTGTGAAGACATCTAGATAAACATTTACTCAAAGCTTACCTTAAAGCACATTTAAAGTGTTGGACTAATTTGGAGGATCTATTGTTTATTCCTGTCACCAAGGCAATAAGAGCCTAAGAGGTAAGGGTATTTAAGAGAGTTCGCTCCACCCTCCCTCTAAGGAACTTTCAATGGAGGAATCCATTTGACAGTTATTCACTTAAACTTGCTAAATGTTGGACAATTATGACCCATAGCGTCACAATTTGTAAAAGACATTGTGTTTTTTTGTACAAATTAATTATGTAGCAATGGAAATTGCCTTTTATCATTTCGTAATTAGATTACTTAAATGTGTGAATGATGAAAGTCCTTATGATTAGTTCCGGATTGAGATGATATGAGACAATATCAGTCCACGACGGTTTAATCATTAAATATCCCTAGTCGTAGTATTATCGAGACTGGACATCGATAATGCGGAATAGACTAGTATCGCACTTGTGCGTGTTATGGAAGCGTAACAGCATAGTTCTCATATATTTAAGTATTGGATACTTATGCAAGTGTGGTAAGAGGTTGTGTTTTACCGATGATACGAAAAACAGCTTCGCTCTGGATAGACCCCACAGAATCCCATTGGTAGTATGACTATGTGTCCATGAGAGTCCGTATCAGGGTAGGTGTATTTGGTCTTAACCTGAGACTTGCATCGCTAGTACTTGCGACAATCAATAAGCTTTGGTTTTGGTTGCCAGGACTTTAACAAGTTCTGTGTACGCCTCTTCTGGGTTTATTGAGAATCGTAGTGTATTGGATGTGATGTCAAGACGAAAGTATCACTTCAGTCATATGGAGATGATGGTCATGCAGGGATACAGAACTGGTTCTCTAAAAGGTTGCAACCATCGGGATAATATGAGTAGGTCATGATTATCCGATAATAAAGAGACTGGTTGCTAGTGATCCGATATATGCTTCGTATGGGGCAGACACTATTCCAGCCCCAGGCCTTACATGTGACATCAGATACTGGATCGCAAGATACGTAATACTATGTATACTACGCCTGACATAGATTATATATTCCATTAAGAACATTTATGGACAATTGGGTAGGCATGACGCTTTGCTAAAAGCCAACCTTGTCTCGTAAATCGGTAAGAACGCAGTACAAGGTACGTACGTGTTTGAATAGTCCGATGACCAGATTTACTGCCAACATATCCAGGGATCTCTTGGGTCGCTTCCCGAAGATTCACCGATGACGTATGATTCGAACTTTATTAATCTGGGATTAATAGCATAGAGACTTTATCTGGGATAAAGTACTATTTGAAGAGAGAGAACAATTAATTAGGAATTAATAGATAAAATAATATATTCGATATATTATACGAAATTGGATTTCGACGCGGAATTAAAATTGGATTTTAATTCGGGCTAACGAAATGATTTAGAATAAATTCGCAAGCGACGTGAATAGTAATTTTGCTAGGCATGATTATTTAATTAAATTTGATTTAATTACGACGCAACGGAAAACTCGTTAATTCAGAATTAACGAAACCGAACCTGTAATGTGTTTGCGACGCCACTCCGATTTTGAATCAAGTGCGACCGCAAGTCACATCGCGAGTCACATCACTCGTCACTTTAGTGATAGATGTCAAGTCACCTTTTTGGTGAGTGACATGCAGTCACTATTCATGATGTTGGTTGGTGTGGGCATTTAATGCCATTTTGGAGCTAAAATTGGCTTTGACTTTTTGGAAAGGTTATACCAATTTTTGGTAATTGTTTTTCATTATGTTTTTAGAAAACAAAATTGCAAACAAAAAGAAAAACTCTCTCTCAATTTATTTGAGAAAAACTGTGAGCCTCTCTCCCAAATCTTGCTATTGCCGTGAGCTCTCCAAGGTGAAGGAGGAATTGTTTTTCTTTCATCTTTTGCTAGTACAAACAAGGAATCAATACAAGGTGTTAGGGAAACCAATCTAAGAGCTTGGGATCCATTTAAAGCTTGGAGCTTGTTCAACATCATCAACAAAATCAACCTTGGCCGTGAGCTTTTACAAGGAGGAAAAGTTTTTGTTGATCATCACATCCAAAGCCGTTCAATGTAAGTGTGTTTCCGCCACTCTTATTTGTGTATTCATTCTATTTCTATGCTTAATATGATATTGGGATTAACCTAGAAACCCAACAATGGTATCAATGAGCCATTTTGAGCATGAAATAAACTTAGGGTAAAATTTGGGTAAATTGTTTTTGAGCATGTTTTGACTAAATTACTTGTTTGAGCATGCTTGTGAATGAATGACTTGGAGTTGTTTGTGATCGATTTTGTGAAAAATGGATTGGATCAATTTTTCCCCAAAAATGAGGCTTGGCCGAATGCTTGTTACCCTATAAAGTCATGGTATTTTTTGTTCTTTTGATCATTGGATGACTTGAAACAATTGGGAAATGTTGATTTATAATTCAATCGGATTGAAAACGGAATCGAACATATAAACCCACCAATGCCGTGAGCTTTGAGCATGTAATGAGATGATTTTTTGAATCAATTATGTTGGACATGTGTTGAGGATGAAAAGCATGATTAATGGATTATATTAGTATTTTGGAAATGTTAATTAATATATTAATCATGGCTAAACACTTTGGTTTATTAAATTATGAATTTTGGAAAATTGGAATTTAATAAATTGGGCTTGATTTTGAATTGGGCTTGTAATTGTTGTATTTGGGCCTTATGGACTTGTTTGGGCCAAGTAGGTTTGGGCCAAATGGATTGGATCCATATTGGGCCTAAATCATTCCATTAAGTCCAAATATAACAAATGGGCTTTAAATGTTTAATTGGGCCTAATGGGCCAAATTGGTTTCTTGGCAAATAAGGGTGATTCCTTACTTGGGCCTTGGTATTTGGGTTTGACCCATATTGACCAAAGCCCATGCCTTATGAAATCAATTGAAAGCCCATTGGACTTTTAATTAAACAACATTGGATGTTAATTGGGCTTTGAGACCCATTAAGATTATATTTGGAATCTAAGTCGATAAAGCGCATTAAAAGTGTAGATATTTAATTTGGAATTAAATGAATGAATTAGTATTGAATACGAATTAAATTAGATTTAAAGAATAGTTCGATATAATTCAAGAATTCATACTTTGAGTACTTATTCTCAAACGAGTTGGACTCCCAAATCAAATCATTGTTTGAACATTGGATGATCACCAATATTCAAAGATTAATTAATTTGATAAGATTGATTGAATAACATGCTTGAATGAATACATGGATGTGATGAATGAATAGCGTATATCAGATGGATATTAGAAGGAAAAAAGGGCAATTTTAGAAATTGTTGTAAATTTAGAATTTATAAATTGGACCAGCGTGTCCAGCCTTCTCTCTTTATTGATTCTTTGTATTCTCTTCTCACATAATTCTCCTCAATGTTAATGAGGTTTCTATTATTGTATTATGTAATTGGGTAGAATTAGAATAATGCTAGCCGGGGAGAGGAAAAAGAGTGATTTGTTCTAGGAACAAGTTGTTAAATATCCATCCACATATCGTTATTAATTTACTTTCCGCGCCTTATTATGCTTTTAGAATGCATGCTTAAGGGTGTATGATGAGACCTAAAAAAAGATAATAAATTGGTTGCCAATTTACGCGAAAAACCCTCAAAACATATTAAGTGTTTTCCTTTCATTGAGTGATTCTTACTCAAGATCCAAAATTGGCATTGGTTTGTTGGCCAAAGTCAAGACCTTTGTCAATTGCGGATGTGTTTGAATCATGAAAGCTTTGTTCCATATCAGTGTCTTGTCCAAGTTGTGATTTGTTGGCCAAAGTCAAGATCACTTCTTGTCCATCGACATTGATTACGAAGCTTTCCAACGTCAATGGGTCCCGCTTAACTGTAATTATTAAGCTTGTTGTGCCAAAGCCAAGGCTTAGTTGATTCAGAGGAAAAGGTTAGGAAAATATATTGGATATATTGGCATATATATTGTATATATGTTTCGGACTTGGAGGTCCACCTACCGGATCTAGGAATTGGATGAGATCCAATTGATCTTTGAGATCTACCTAGTTAAATATCATACAGCTTGTTGGCCAAAGTCAAGGTTATGCGTTATTTAACGGGATCCTAGCCCAATAGGAAACTGGGTTTCCCGAGTACTCAACAGAAGGTTAGAGGCTCGCCGAAAAATAGTGGGAGGCTAGTATTGAATTTGCAATTTCGTTCAAATACTTAGCTTTACGCGCTTTCAAATTATTTCGTCAAAATTATTTTATTCGTTGGACTAATATTGTATTATTTTTCTTGTAACAGTTAGACTGTACCCTACATTGTTAATTGGATAATTAGATTATCGCAGTTAAAATGACTGGAAAGAACAGTGTCCGGGACATCATCATTGGCGATAATGTCTTCAACGGCACGAACTTTTCCGATTGGGACATGAATCTAAGGATAGTCCTTGGATTCGAGAGGCTGCTATATACTATAGAGAGACCTCTTGGGCCTAACCCCATATCTGATCAGTTGCTCGAGCTAGATCTTTGGAAGACACATATTGATGACAACACAACTGCTTAATCTATCATGCTTGCTGCTATGACTCAGCAATTCCGTCGACAGAACATGGGATTGTATCCCTATACAATATTGGCGAAGTTAAATGATCTACACCGATCTAATCTTAGATTGTAAAGATATGAGTTACAGAAGAAGCTCTTCCGCGCTCGGATATCGGAGGGTACATCTGTTGAACTTCATATGACACAGATGATTGCCGATATCGAGCAGCTTGGACAGATGGGGATTGTCTTTGAGATAGAGACCTCTATAGATTTGATCTTGCAGTCTCTCCCCGACACTTAGAGTGGGTTCATCATGAACTACAATATGATGAACCAAGAGCAGACTCTTGGAGAGCTGATGTCCACGCTGCGAAAGGCAGAAAAGGAACTTCTTAAAGGCAAGAAGTGCGAGGCGCACTTTGCTTCTACATCTCGGACTCCGAGGGCTGGGCCCAAGGCGACTGGAGGTATTAAGAAGAAGAAGAAAAAGAAGGGCAAAGGGAAAGCGTCAAAGGCTTCTGGGAAGCCTAAGGACAAATCTCAGGATGTATGCCTCTAGTGCGGGAAGCGGGGTCACTGGAAGCGTGACTGCCGCAAGTACGAGGCACTCCAAAAGGAGATAAAGGCGGGCAAGGCACCGGCCTCAGGTATGTTTGTTATAGAAATAAACATGACTACTTCTAGTTTTAAAAATTGGATTTTTGATTCTGTTTGTAGTACCCATATTTGTACTGATGTGCAGGATCTACGGATTAGCAGGAAACTGGCGTCAGGAGAGATTGACCTCCGTGTTGGAAATGGGACTCCAGTCGCCGTTTTTGCCGTTGGCACTTTTGTTTTAGAACTGCCCTCATGGCATGTACTTGAACTTACAAACTGTTATTTTGTACCTAGTTTGACTAGGAATATAATTTTTGTATCTATGTTAACCCAATGTGGGTACACTTTTGTATTTAGAAACACTGGGTGTTTTATGTATAAAAACGATATAGAAATTTGCACAGCTGATGCAAATAATGGTCTTTATATTTTGAAAATAAATCAATCTCAAAATGTAACAAACAAAAGGCTTAAAGTAAGTCATAAAGATGAAACTTATATGTGGCATTGTCGTCAGGGACACATAAACAAGACTCGTATATCCACACTTTCGAAGAGTGGGTACGTGGACGGATTTGATCCAAATTCATATGACGTCTGCGAATCTTGCTTATTAGGCAAAATGCCTAAATCACCTTTTAGCGGTAAAGGTGTACGCGCCACTGAACTGTTAGCCCTTGTTGATAATGACGTTTGTGGGCCCATGTCTAGCCAGGCTAGAGGTGGATATGAATACTTCGTAACCTTTACGGATGATGCATCACGTTACGGTTATGTGTATCTTATGAGACACAAGTCGGAAACTTTTGAGAAATTCAAAGAGTTTCGACACGAAGTTGAAAAACAGACCGGTAAAAGTATTAAGACATTGCGGTCAGACCATGGTGATGAATACTTGAGCAATGAGTTTCTTGACTACTTGAAAGAATATGGTATTCTTTCACAATGGACTCCTCCTGGAACACCGCAATTAAACGGTGTGTCCGAACAGAGAAACTGAACCTTGTTAGACATGGTAAGGTCTATGATGAGTCGCACTGAGCTACCTATTTCCTTCTGGGGATATGCATTAAACAGTGCAATACTTATTTTGAATAAGGTTCCGTCGAAGTCTGTTCAACAGACACCATATGAGATATGGACATGAAAGAAACCGGGTTTCTCATTCTTGAAGATTTGGGGTTGCTGGGCATACGTCAAACGTTTGGAAGGTACCAAACTAGAACCCAAATCGGATAAATGCATATTTGTAGGATATCCTAGGGAAACCAAATGATATTACTTCTATCACCCACGAGAGAACAAAGTTTTTGTTGCTCTACATGCGGTTTTCCTTGAGAAGGAATTCCTAAATGTAGTGATAAGTGGGAGGAAAGTAGAACTCGATGAAAATCAAAGTGATACTGTTCCTGGCATAGAATCCTCAATGGAACATGAACAATTCATCAGGGATGAAGCTATACCACAATCTTCGAATACACAAGGACCACGTAGGTCGGAGAGAGTCAGAAAACAACCTGAGAGGTATGGTTTCTGATCTCACCTCATGTAGATATCAATCTCATTGAGGAAGACGAGCCGGCTACGTATGAGGAAATGATACAAGGTATCGACTCCGGTTTATGGCAAGATGCCATGAATTCCGAAATGGATTCCATGTATACCAACCAAGTTTGGACACTGGTTGATGCACCAGAAGGCGTAAAGCATATTATTTACAAATGTATCTTCAAGAAGAAGACCAATATGGATGGCAACGTACAAACGTACAAAGCTAGGCTTGTAGCGAAGGGGTATCGTCAACGACATGGTGTTGATTACGACGAAACTTTCTCACCCGTTGCCATGATTAAATCCATTCGGATAATGCTTGCTATTGCTGCATATTTCGATTACGAGATATAGCAGATGGACGTCAAAATCGCCTTCCTTAACGGAAACTTGTTGGAGGATGTTTATATGCAACAGCCTGACGGTTTTGTCGTACCTAAACATGCAAACAAGGTTTGCAAGTTAAATCGGTCCATTTATAGACTGAAGCAAGCGTCACGTTCTTGGAAATAACGTTTTGATGAGATCATAAAAGAATATGATTTCGTTCAAAACGAAGATGATCCTTGTGTATACAAGAAGGTTAGTGGGAGCGCACTGACTTTCATTGTCCTTTATGTTGATGATGTATTGCTTATGGCAATGACATTCCCATGTTAACATCGGTGAAAGCTTGGCTTTCATTAAAATTCTCCATGAAAGATCTGAGAGAAGCAGCCTTTATTCTGGGAATAAAGATCTACCGGGATAGATCTAGAAAGATGCTTGGACTCTCCCAGAGCTCATATATTGACAAATTGTTGAAGAGATTCAACATGGATCAGTCTAAGAGGGGACTGTTGCCAATGTCACATGGCGTCACTCTATCCAAGGACATGTGTCCTAAAACTCAAGATGAGAGAGACAACATGAGTCGGATACTGTTCGCCTCGGTAGTCAGATCGATCATGTATGCCATGATATGTACGCCACCTGATGTCTCCTATGCTTTGAGCATGTGTAGTCGCTATCAGGCCGATCCAGGTGAAGGTCACTGGATAGCGGTTAAGAATATCCTTAAGTATCTTAGATGAACTAAGGATGCTTTCTTAATCTATGGAGATGGAGAACTTGAGGTAACTGGGTATACCAATGCAAGTTTCCAAACCGATAAAGACGACTGTAAGTCGCAATCAGGGTATGTTTTTTGTTTGAATAACAGAGTAGTGAGTTGGAAATCTTCCAAGCAAGAGACTGTTGCCGATTCAACAACAGAAGCATAGTATATCGCTGCAGCTGAAGAAGCAAAGGAGGCGGTTTGGATCCGAAAATTCCTAATTGGATTAGGAGTAGTTCTGTTAGCAGCTAAGCCCGTTCCATTGTATTGTGACAATAACAGAGCTATAGCGCAGGCTAAGGAACCACGGTCTCATCAACGATCCAAGCATGTTCTTCGACGTTTCCATCTGATTCGTGAGATCATACATCGTGGCGATGTGAAGATCGAGAAGGTCGCATCAGAGGACAACATTGCAGATCCACTGACGAAAGCCATTCCTCAGCAAAAGTTTGAGCGACATGTATATAGTTTAGGTGTTAGATGCTTAAGTGACTGGCTATAGGCCAAGTGGGAGATTGTTGGACAATTATGACCCATAGCGTCACTATTTGTAAAAGACATTGTGTTTTTTGTACAAATTAATTATGTAGAAATGGAAATTGCCTTTTATCATTTCGTAATTAGATTACTTAAATGTGTGAATGATGAAAGTCCTTATGATTAGTTCCGGATTGAGATGATATGAGACAGTATCAATCCATGACAGTTTAATCATTAAATATCCTTAGTCGTAGTATTACCGAGACTGGACATTGATAATGCGGAATAGACTAGTATCGCACTTGTGCGTGTTATGGAAGCGTAACATCATAGTTCTCATATATTTAAGTATTGGATACTTATGCAAGTGTGGTAAGAGGTTGTGTTTTACCGATGGTACGGAAAACAGCTTCGCTCTGGATAGACCCCACGTAATCCCATTGGTAGTATGACTATGTGTCTATGGGAGTCCGTATCAGGGTAGGTGTATTTGGTCTTAACCTGAGACTTGCATCGCTAGTACTTGCGACAATCAATAAGCTTTGGTTTTGGTCGTCCAGGACTTTTACAGGTTTTGTGTACGCCTCTTCTGGGTTTATTGAGAATCGTAGTGTATTGGATGTGATGTCAAGACAGAAGTATCACTTCAGTCATATGGAGATGATGGTCACGCAGGGATACAGAACTGGTTCTCTAAAATGTTGCAACCGTCGGGATAATATGACTAGGTCATGATTATCCGATAATAAAGAGACTGGTTGCTAGTGATCCGATATATGCTTCGTACGGGGCAGACACTATTCCAGCCACAGGCCTTGCATGTGACATCGGATACTGGATCGTAAGATACGTAATACTATGTATACTACGCCTGACATATATTATATATTCCATTAAGAATATTTCTGGACAATTGGGTAGGCATGGCGCTTTGCTAGAAGCCA
Source organism: Zanthoxylum bungeanum (assembly GCA_019454045.1). NCBI lineage: Eukaryota > Viridiplantae > Streptophyta > Magnoliopsida > Sapindales > Rutaceae > Zanthoxylum > Zanthoxylum bungeanum. The sequence continues at coordinate 50,792 of SKCR01032002.1, forward strand.
ACCTTGTCTCGTAAATCGATAAGAACGTAGTACAAGGTACGTAAGTGTTCGAATAGTCCGACGACCAGATTTACTGCCAACATATCCAGGGATCTCTTGTGTCGCTTCCCGAAGATTCACCGATGACGTATGATTTGAACTTTATTAATCTGGGATTAATAGCGGAGAGACTTTATATGGGATAAAGTACTATTTGAAGAGAGAGAACGATTAATTAGGAATTAATCGATAAAATAATATATTCGATATATTATACGAAATTGGATTTCGACGCGGAATTAAAATTGGATTTTAATTCGGGCTAACGAATTGATTTAGAATTAATTCGCAAGCGACATGAATAGTAATTTTGCTAGGCATGATTATTTAATTAAATTTGATTTAATTACGACGCAACGGAAAACTCATTAATTCGGAATTAACAAAACCGAGCCTGGAATGTGTTTGCTACGCCACTCCGATTTTGAATCAAGTGCGGCCGTAAGTCATATCGCGAGTCACATCACTCGTCACTTTAGTGATAGATGTCAAGTCACCTTTTTGGTGAGTGACATGCAGTCACTATTCATGATGTTGGTTGGTGTGGGCATTTAATGCCATTTTGGAGCCAAAATTGGCTTTGACTTTTTGGAAAGGTTATACCAATTTTTAGTAATTGTTTTTCATTATGTTTTTAGAAAACAAAATTTCAAACAAAAAGAAAAACTCTTTCTCCATTTCTTTGAGAAAAACCACGAGCCTCTCTCTCAAATCTTGCCATTGCCGTGAGCTCTCCAAGGTGAAGGAGGAATTGTTTTTCTTTCATCTTTTGCTAGCACAAACAAGGAATCAATACAGGGTGTTAGGGAAACCAATCTAAGAGCTTGAGATCCATTTAAAGCTTGGAGCTTGTTCAACATCATCAACAAAATCAACCTTGGCCGTGAGCTTTTACAAGGAGGAAAAGTTTTTGTTGATCATCACATCCAAAGCCGTTCTATGTAAGTGTGTTTCCGCCACTCTTCTTTGTGTATTCATTTTATTTCTATGCTAAATATGATCTTGGGATTAACCTAGAAACCCAACACTAAAATCCTCAATAATAATTTAAGTCTAAAATTTGCCTCCCGTTGTAAAGTATAGACCCAAAGGGCTTAAACCGTATTGGTAGGACTAGGCTTTACAAGAATGACAAATACCAATTTTTCCCTAAATCGTACTACTGACAATGGTTTGAATTTTCTGAGTCATAAGACGCAGTGACCCTTAGGCGTGGTCTTATAACTTAGTGGCAAAGATTAAGTGTCCACGAGGACTAGCATTAGTTATGGCATGTTTGATTGCCCAACCCAATGATCTAGGAATTGTGATTTATATCATAAATTGGTTGGGAACCTACCTAATTATCGTATTTTATAATGACCGGCACTAGTTGGAGTTATGAAATGATGATAATGGGATCCTTGCCCACAAGAAATCCATCATATTGGGGTTGATGCGATTTGTTTAAAATTTTAAAACAATTGAGTGGGAGCAACTTCATAATATTAAAAGCCCATGTTATTATGAAACATTAATGAAAACATATTCCTAATTTTAACATTTTATCTTAACATGTGGGTTAAAATATTTCACAAACATTCAAATGGCAAACAGAGTATCACTTCGTTCCATCCTTGAGGAGCATAAGCTCAAAGGGGACAACTACAATGACTGGTTTAGAAACCTTAAAATTGTCTTACGACAAGAAAAGATTTTCTATATTCTTGAAAGACCATTTCCCGCTGAACCCGCAGAAGATGCTGACCAAGATATATTTGATGCTTGGAAAAAACACGTCGATGATGATGAGCAAGAAGTTTGCATAATGCTTGGCTCTATGTCGGACGAACTTCAGAAAGCTCACGAAGATATGGATGCTCAAACCATCATCTTTCACTTGAAGGAGTTGTATGCAACTTCCGTTCATACCGTGAGATTCCAAGTGTCATGTGTCTTATTCCAAACAAGAGATAAAGAAGGATCTGTTAGTGGACATGTGCTTAAGATGATTGGCCACATTGAAAAATTGGCCAACCTCGGGTTCATCATGGATCTTGAGATAGGTCACGATCTAATTCTTCAATCCTTACCAAAAGAATTCTCTTACTTAATTATGCAGTTTCATCTGTCTGATAAAGAAGCTACTTTAGCAGAATTGCACAATCTGATAAAGCAAGCAGAGAAGGACTTGAAACCAGAGCTTAAAACCTCCGTCATGCTTACGGGTACGGACCTGAAGCCACGAGGCCCACAGAAAAATAAGGGCAATGCCAAGGCTCCAGATCACCTAAAGCCCAATGGTAAGGTGGAGAAGAAAATAGAAAGGGGAAATGTTTCTTTTATAGAAAGAATGGTCTTTGGAAGAAAGACTGCAGATCCTTGAAAGCCAAGGAAGCTAGGGAAGCCCAAGAGGCCAAGAAGACCAATGCTTCAGGTATGTTGTATATGATTGAACTATATTCTCAAAACTCTGAACCTTCTACTTGGGTGCTTGACACCGGTTGTGGGACTCACTTGTGTAACAATGTGCAGGGCCTGAGAAACAGTATGAGACTCCGTCATGGGGAGGTTGACTTAAACATGGGTAATGGAGCAAAACTGGATGCATTGTGCGTGGGACTTATTCATTAGTTTTGGCGAATGGTTTAGTTTTAGACTTAGAAGATTGTGTTTATGTACCTTCTCTAGTAAAGTACATCATTTCAATTTCTTCTTTATGTAATAAAGGTTTTTCATGCCTAATAAGTTGTAATGAATGTTCTATTTATTTCAATGAAATAAAATATGGATATGGTATTTTGAATAATGGTATCTATTTCTTACAAACTAACAAAGAATGTTCAACCTCTAATATATACAACATTAACTCGAATAATCTCAATGAATCACTTATATGGTACAATTTCTTAGGTCATATCAATGAAACAAGATTAACTAAGCTACATAAGGATGGGTATTTCAGACTCTTCAAATATGAACCTTATGGAACTTGTGAGTCTTGTTTACTTGGTAAAATGACCAAATTACCTTTCAAAGGTAAATGACAGCGTGCAGCAAAGACATTAGAACTCAAACACTCTGATCTATATGGACCAATATTAGTCACCGCTAGAGGTGGATTCTCCTACTTCATTACCTTTATCGATGATCACTTGCGATATGGGTATGTGTACCTTATGCGGTACAAATATGAAGCCTTTGAGAAATTCAAAGTCTACAAAGCTGAAGTAGAAAACCAGCTTAATAAAAGTATTAAGTCACAAGGTCTGACCGATGTGGTGAATACTTAAGTGACAAATTTCAAGATTACTTGAGAGAAAATGGCATTGTTTCCCAATGGACTCCTTCGGGAAATCCACAGCATAATGGGGTCTCCGAAAGGAGAAATCATACATTCATTAGATATGGTCCGATCAATGATGCCAGGTACGGATCTACCTTTTTCATTTTGGGGTCTTGCTTTAGAAACTTCAACACTACTACTAAACCAAGTTCCTTCCAAGACTGGTAGTCAAACACCATATGAGTTATGGTATGGGAAACATCATAGTCTTAGTTATCTAAGAGTTTGGGGATGTGACGCATATGTTAAGCTCACACAAACTAACAAATTGGAGGATATGGCAGTTAAATGTAAGTTTGTAGGATATGCCTTGAACTCAAGAGCATACGTGTTCTACGTCCCAAATGAACAAAGAACATTTGTCTCACGAAATGCTAAATTTCTAGAGAATGAATTCCTTCTCAAGAAACATAGTGGGAGTAGACTTGACCTCGATGAGGTACGAGAAGAACAAACTAACATAGAACTAAACCCCAAGCCCCTCAAAAGGGCAGCGACATAATAACCACAAGGTTATGAACTTAGAAGGTCTGATAGGGAAAGACATGAGCTTGAAAGATATGGTTTCCATATTGATGAGGAACATGATCAGGTCATTGATAATGATGATCCCACCAGTTATGAAAAAGCAATGCGTGACATTGATTCAGTCAAGTGGCTTGAGGCCATGAAATCTGAAATACACTCTATGTATCAGAATCAAGTCTGGGACTTGTTGGATGCACCTAAAGGGATAAAACCCATAGGCTGCAAGTTGATTTACAAGCGTAAAACTGATGCAGAAGGCAACATCCAAACCTATAAGGCTAGGTTGGTGGCGAAAAGTTATAGACAAATCCAAGGAATTGACTATGACGAAACCTTCTCGCCTGTTGCAATGATAAAGTCCATTCGAATTTTACTGGCACTAGCTGAACACTTTGATTATGAGATTTGGCAGATGGATGTCAAAAAAGCTTTCCTTAATGGGAACCTCGTAGAGGAAGTCTATATGACACATCCCGAGGGGTTTGCATCTAAAGATGATCATAATAAAGTATGCAAGCTTAAACGATCAATTTATGGACTCAAGCAAGCCTTCCAAAGTTGGAATATATGATTTGATGAGACAATCAAAGAATTTGACTTCATAAAAAATGTAGACGAGCCTTGTGTTTACAGGAAAAGTAGTGGGAGTGTTGTTGTATTTCTTGTATTATATGTCGATGACATATTAATCATCGGGAATGATATTCCCATGATGCAAGCCACCAAGCAATGGTTATCTCAGAATTTCTCCATGAAAGATTTGGGAGAAGCAGCCTACATCCTCAGCATTAAGATCTACCGTAATTGATCTAAGAGGTTGTTAGGACTTTCTCAATCTACGTACATAGATAAAGTTTTGAAAATATTCAAAATGGAAGATTCCAAAAGAGGTAATTTACCTACTTGTCATGGAATCAAATTATCTAAGGAGCAATGTCCACATACTCATTCAGATAGAGAGCGTATGAGTAGAATCCCTTATGCTTCAGCAATATGATCGATCATGTATGCCATGCTATGTACAAGACCTGATGTCTCTTATGCTCTTAGCATAACGAGCAGTTATCAGGGAAATCCTGGTGAGCAACACTGGACAGCTGTCAAAACAATCCTCAAGTATCTGAGAAGAACTAAGGATGTGTTTTTGACATACGAATATTGTTCTGAGATGAAAGTCATTGGTTACTGTGATGCGAGCTTTCAGACCGATATGGATTACAACAGATCGCAAATAGGATATCTGTTTACTTTGAATGGCGGTGCTGTCAGTTGGAAAAGCTCAAAGCAGTCAACTACAGCGGACTCCACCACTAAAGCCGAGTATATTGCAACATCTGAGGCAGCTAAAGAAGTAGTCTGGAAAAAGAAGTTCATCACAGAGCTGGAAGTGCTTCCCGCGATAAAGAATGGTGTCATGATGTACTGTGACAACACGGGCGCCATTGCTCAATAAAAGGAACCAAGGTCCAACCAGAAATCCAAGCATGTGCTCAGGTGATTTCATTTCATCAGGGAGATTGTTGAGAGAAAAAAAGTTATTATAGAGAAAATACCCACAAAAGATAATCTTGCATATTCTCTTACTAAAGGGCCGACTCAACAAAGCATGATAGGCACACACCCGAGAGTATTGTGTCCAGATTCATACTAGTTGGCTATAGTACAAGTGGGAGATTGTTAGGGATATGCCCAATACCCAACTTTTGGATAGGCTATATGTACATGTATTTGTAATATTTTCATTAATTAATAAAATGGCAATCTTTATTATACGTGTCTTACATAACTTATATGAATCATCAAACACTGTAATAAAGCCCTTGGAGTAATAAGATGATGGCTTCCACGCCTTATGAAAATCATTACTCTTAAACGTTCATAGTCATAGTTTTGTGAATAATCTGGACGTTCACAAAGCGGAGAGACTAGCATGATGATATGATCCGCCCTTAAGTGGGGTAGCCAATCTCATAGGTTACTAGCGGAGATCCGTCTGCTTGGTGTATCACATGGATGCATTAGTTGCTCGTGTCCATCGAACTGATCGCCGAAAGTTTTCACATGGTGTGTTTATCCCATGTGTTTGAGAGAACTTTCATGTATCGATTGTATGACTAGTCCTTAGACTTGAGGTCTTTATAATCTTATGTGTGGATCAAATAACTTTGACATTCTCCTTCCCCGGTTCAAAAGATCCGATCATAAGGGTATGATTGGGTCATTTGTTGAAACACAAGAAGTTTGTAAAGGTACAACATAGAATCGCCACTCTCTCGGATAATATGTTCTTATAAGAGTATCATTCCAGTTTGCGGGTTGATATGTGTGATCAGTGCTTGAGACTGTGGCCGCAGCGGAAGAATCATGTGAGATTCTTGGGTTAGCACGATTCATGACACTATCAACATCATACATTTGACTATATAGGTAGACACTTTCCATACCCTAGGTCAAACGGTAAGGATACAGTGAGACGAGGGACCGTATCATTTGTAAATTGCATACATAATGGGTATATATCTTTCCTTCTCATTTGGGGGCCTTGCCATGTTGCTAGATGTCAACCTTGGTCATTGAAATCGAATGACCATCTGATCGGAGGATAATTTATGTTCGATTAAATTATCACGATTCATTTCATGTCCAACTTGAGGGGAACCCAAAAGGTCACACACAACAAAGTCGAAATCAATGGTTAACAGTGCACAGTACAAATTTAATAGCATATATGATTGCTGTAGGAATTGTTCATAAATGGTTCAATGTGTTTAATTATTGAACAGATCATTTATGAGGTTCCATAGTGGCTTAGAGATTGGTGAATGACGATATGGGCGCTTTGGGAATTGGAATAAATAAATAAATAAATAAAATGTGAATAGTAATGAATAGTAAAAAAAAGTTTATTTGTTATTTGTTTTGAATTCCAATCCAGCCCAAACTCTTATTAGGGTTTTATAATCTCATTAAACCACTAAATTAAAATCCAATGGCTAAGATTAAATTAGCATTTATCCCACATCGGATTCTTAATTAATTTTGCTGTCTTTGGAGCCCTATATAAACCCAAAGAATTCTTTACAAATTTTTGCACCAAACATTTCATATCTTGGGTTTATATAAATGAGCAACTCTAAAGTTTAAGAGTAAGCCACTGATTTGGAGGATCCTTAAGTCTAATTGACTAGAAGAACCTTGAGTTAAAAGTTTTGAGGTATTTGCCTAGGCTAGCACCAATGGCAAAATACCCGTGCACTCAAGGCATAGTCTTGCCGTTGAGTTTTGGCTTTCGTTCGCTAGAATTAAAATCCAATTTAATTCTGCATTGAAATCTAATTTCAATTAAATATCCAATATATTAGTTTAGCCCAATTAAATAAATTAAATAGTGAAATCCAATTTAACTATTAAATTTACTTTGCCGATTATTTCCAAATTAAATAGTCGAATTAATCGTAGATTAATTCTTGCCATAATTAATCTACGGTTAATTTTCTCTCTCTCATAATTAATCAATCCCGATTAATTATGTTCGAGTCAATTGTCATCGGTGAATCTTTGAGAGGCGACCCAAGAGATCCCTGGATATGTTGGCAGTAAATGCGGTCATCGAACTATCCGAACACGTGCGTACCCGGTACCACGTTCCTACCGATTTACAAGACATGGTTGGCTTCTAGTAAAGCACCGTGCCTACCCAATTCTCCAGAAAATTCTTTTAAGGAATTCATGATCTTTGTCAGGCGTAGTATACATAGTATTGCGTATTACGATCCAGGATCAGATGTCACATGCTAGGCCTAGGGCTGGAGTTGTGTCTACCTCGTACGAAACATATATCAGATCACTAGCAACTAGTCTCTTTATGATCGGAAAGTCATGACCTAGTTATACTTTCCTGATGGATATAGCACTATAGATCACCAGTTCTGTATCCATGCGTGATCATCATCTCCATATGACTGAAGTGATACTTCCATCTTGACATCACACCTAATACACTACGATGCTCATTATACCCAGAAGAGGCGTACACAGAACCTTTAAAAGCCCCGGATGACCAAAACCAAAGTATACTGATTGTTGTAAGTATTAGTGATGCAAGTCTAAGGTTAAGACCATATACACCTACCCTGATTCAGATTCCCATAGACACATAGTCATACTACCAATGGGATTCCGAGGGGTCTATCCAGAGCGAAGCTGTTCCCATACCATCGGCAAACATAACCTTCTATCACACTTGCATGAGTATCCAATACCCAAATATATGAGAACTATGTCGTTAAGCTTCTATAATGCGAACAAGTGTAATACTAGCCTATTCCGCATTATCGATATCCAATCTCGATAATACTACGACTAGGGATATTTAATTATTAAACCTTACGTGGATCAATATTGAATCATATCTTATTAATCTGGTAATAATCATATGGACTTTTATCATTTATATATTCAGGTAATCCAATTACAAATGATAAAAGAGCAATTTCATTTGTCACATAGTTAATTTTGTACAAGAACACCATGTTCTTTACAAAATATTGATGCTATGGGTTATAATTATCCCACAATCTCCCACTTGGCCTATAGCCAATCACTCAAGTGTCCAACACCTGAACTATGTACGAGTCGCTCAAACTTCTGCTGAGAACTAGCTTTCATCAGCGGATTTGCAAGGTTATCATCTGATGCGATTTATTCGATCATCACATCGCCACGATGTATGATCTAACGAATCAGATGAAACAGTTGAAGTACATACTTGGATCATTGATGAGACCGCGGTTCTTTAGCCTATGCTATAGCCTAGCTCAGCTGCTAACAGAACTACTCCTAATCCAATTAGGATTTTATAGATCCAAAATGCTTCTTTTGCTGCCTCAGCTGCAACAATATTCCGCTATTGTTGTCTAATCAGCAACAGTATCTTGCTTGGAAGATTTCCAGCTCAATGTTCCGTTATTTAAAATAAATATGTACCCTCGTTGCGACTTACAGTCATCTTTATCGGTTTGGAAACTTACAGCGGTGAGCCTAGTCACCTCAAGTTATTTTTTCCCATATTCTCAGAAAGCATCCTTAGTTCATCCAAGATACTCCAGGATATTTTTTACTCAATCCTGTGACCATCACCTGGATGGGTCTGATTGTGACTGCATATGCTCAAAGCATATGAGACATCGGGTTTCATACATATCAAAATGTACGAACTCTAGGAGAGTGTCGGCAGCTTTCTAGATCTATCCCAGTAGATCTTTATTCCTAGAATAAAGCCTGCTTCTCCCAGGTTTTCATGGAGAATTTTATGAAAGCCAAGCTTTCACCGAATGTAGTATGGGAATGTTATTGCCGAGAAGCAATACATCATCAATTTTTAGGACAATGATTGTCATTGCGCTCCCACTAACCCTCTTATATACACAAGAATCATCTTCGTTTTGAATAAAATCATATACCATTATGATTACATCAAAAAGATGGTTCCAATAATTCAATACTTGCTTCAATCCATAAATGGATCGATTTAACTTACAAACCTTGTTTTCATGTTTTGGCACGACAAAACCATCAGGATGTTACATACAAACATCCTCCAAAAGGTTTCCGTTAAGGAAAGCAGTTTTGGGGTCTAGCTGCCATATTTCATAAATGAAATATGCAGCATTAGCAAGCATTATCCTAATGGATTTAATCATGGCAACATGTAAAAGAGTTTCGTCGTAATCGACACTTTGTTGATGACGATACCCTTTCTGTACAAGCCTAGCTGCATACATTTGTATGTTGCCATCCATGTCTTTCTTCCTTGAAGACCATTTGCAACCAATAGGTTTAACACCTTCTGGTGCATCACCCAGTATCCGAACATGGTTCGTATACATGGAATCCATTTCGGAGTTCATGCCATTTTGCCATAAAATGAGTCTATACCTTGTATCACTTCCTCATACGTAGTCGGTCCATCTTCCACAATAAGATTAATATCTACATGAGGTGAGATCAGAAACCCATACCACCGAGGTTATTTTCTGACTCTCTCCGACATACGCGGTTCTTATGTATTCGAAGATTGTGGTACAGTTTCATCCCTGATGAACTGTTCATGTTCCGTAAGGGATCGGTGCCTGGAATAGTATCACTCTGATTTTCATCGAGTTCTATTTTCTTCCAACTTACCACTGTATTTAGGAATTCCTTTTCGAGGAAAACCGCATGGAGAGCAAAAAATACATTGTTCTCTTGTGAGTTGTATAAGTACTATACTTTGGTTTCCCTAGGATAACCTACAAATAGGCACTTATCTGATTTGGGTTCTAGTTTGGTATCATCCAAATATATGCCCAACATTCCCAAATCTTCAGGAATGAGAAACCCGGTTTCTTTCCTGTTCATATCTAATATGAAGTATGTCTAACAGATTTTGACGAAACCTTTATTCAAAATAAATATTACACTATTCAATGTGTATCCCTAGAAGGAAATTGGTAGCTCAGAGCGACTCATCATTAACCTTACCATATCCAACAAAGTTCGGTTTCTCCGTTCGGACACACCGTTAAACTGAGGTGTTCCAGGAGGAGTCCACTTTGAAAGAATATCATACTCTTTCAAGTAATCTTGAAACTTATTGCTTAAGTATTCTTCACCACGGTCCTACCGCAATATTTTAATACTTTTGCAGGTCTGTCTTTCTACTTCGCTTCGAAACTCTTTGAATTACTCCAAAGTTTATGACTTGTGTTTCATAAGATACACATAACCGTAACGTGATGCCACATCCGTAAAGGTTACTAAGTATTCATATCCACCTCTAGCCTAGCTAGACATGGGCCTACTTACGTCACTATGAACGAGGGCTAACAGATCGGTGGCTCGTACACCTTTACCATGTAAAAGGTATTTTAGGTACTTTGCCTAATAAACAAGATTCGTAGACATCATTTGAATTAGGATCAAATCCGTCCTAGTATCCACTCTTCGAAAGTGTGGATATACGAGTCTTGTTAATATGTCCCATACCACAATGCCACAAATAAGTCTCATCTGATTTACTCAGTTTGAACCTTTTGTTTGTCATGTTATATCTTTGAGATTCATTTATATTCGAAATATAAATACTGTTATTCACATCTAATGTGTATATCTCAATATCATCTTTATAGACAAAACACCCAGTGTTTCGGAATACAAATGTATACCCCAAACGGGTTAAACTAGATATAGAGATAATGTTCCTAGTCAAACTAGGTACATTATAATAGTCTCATAATTTAAGTACATGCCCCAATGGCAGTTCCAAAACTTAGGTTTCTACGGCCAAAACAGCGACTCTCGTCCCATTTTTGACTCGTAGGTCGATCTCATCTGAAGCCAGTATCCTGCTAATCACCAGATCCTGCACATCAGTACATATACATGTTCCACATGTTAGAGATATGCCATATACCCAACCTATATGCTACTAGTGGAGATTCGTCCGCTTGTTGTAACACATGGATGCATGAGTTGCTCGTGTCCATCGAACTGACCGCCGAAAGTTTTCATATGCAGTGTTTATCCCATGTGTCTGTGAGAACTTTCATGTATCGATTATATAACTACTCATTTGACTTGAGGTCTTTACAATCTTATGTGTGGATCAAATAACATTGACATTCTCCTTCCCTGGTTCAAAAGATCCGGTCATAAGGGTATGATTGGGTCATTCGTTGAAACACATGAAGTTTGTAAAGATACAACAGAGAATCGCCACTCTCTCGGATAATATTTTCTTATAAGAGTAGTATTCCAGTTCACAGGTTGATATGTGTGATCAGTGCGTGAGACTGTGGCCACATCGGAAGAATCATGTGAGATTCTTGGGTTAGCACGATTCATGACACTATCAACATCATACCTTTGACCATATGGGTAGACATTTTCTGTACCCTAAGTCAATAGGTGGGGATACAGTGAGGCGAGGGACCGTATCATATGTAAATTGCATACATAATGGGTATATATATCTTTCCTTCTCATTTGGGGGCCTTGGCATGTTGCTAGATGTCAACCTTGGTCATTGAAATCGAACGACCATCTGATCGAAGGATAATATATTTTCGATTAAATTATCACGATTCATTTCATGTCCAACTTGAGGGGAACCCAAAAGGTCACACATAACAAAGTCGAAATCAATGGTTAATAGTGCACAATACAAATATAACATCATATATGATTGCTGTAGGAATTGTTCATAAATGGTTCAATGTGTTTAATTATTGAACAGATCATTTATGAGGTTCCATAGTGGCTTAGGGATTGGTGAATGACGATGGGGGCACTTTGGGAATTGGAATTTAAAAAAATACTATTCACGTGAATAGTAAAAAAAATTTGTTATTTGTTTTGAATTCCAATTCGGCTGAAACTCTTATTAGGGTTTTATAATCTCATTAAACCACTAAATTAAGATCTAATGGCTAAGATTAAATTATCTTTTATCCCACATCGGATTCTTAATTAATTTTGTTGTCTTTGGAGCACTACATAAACCCAAAGAATTCTTCACAAATTTACACACCAAACATTTCATATCTTGGGTTTATATAAGTGAGCAACTCTAAAGTTTAAGAGCAAGCAACTGATTTTGAGGATCCTTAAGTCTAATTGACTAGAGGAAACTCGAGTGAAAAGTTTTGAGTTATTTGCCTAGGCTAGCACCAAGGCAAAATACCTGTGCATTCAAGGCGTAGTCTTGCCGTTGAGTTTTGGCTTTGGTGTGTGCATCTTTGGAGGCCACACACTTGGGTGGCTCTTGGAATGTGGAAGAGCTTGCTGAGTTCGAGAAAAGCTTGTAGATTGGAGGGAGGACTGGTGGAGTCTACGGTTCAAGTAAGTCTTTTTCTTTCTTTATTTTATTTAGAGTTCTTATGATAGTTAGCATAATAATTTTAATTTTCCGCTGCGCACTCGCGGCCTCTTCCCAACAGTGGTATCAGAGCCAGGTTTTTGTTTTGATTAGTTTTCACTCGTTTGAACTCGAAATTGGGTGTTTAAAAGCTCGTTGGAAAGCTAACACCCTGAACTTAATTTTAAGCACAAGTTTTGCATGATTTGGTTAATATTTGAATTGTGAAATTTCATTTAAAGTTCACCCGTCTGCAGAAAAATGTGAATAATAAATTTATTTGAATAAAATAAAATGCAATATCATAATTAAATATTAATCAAGGTTATTTAATGCCTAAAATAATTCCAACATATAAAACTCATATGCTTGATGATTCTATGTATGATTAGAATTGGCATGATTATTTTAGGGTGCAAACATCTAGAGACTTTCTAAGAAATAGAGAGTGTATTGTTTATCCCTTAGCTAATAATTATTCCGTGATGAACTTAGAGATTTATTACCTTTAAGGCTAATAAATATAAATCACTTGTTTATAATAAAAGACATTATAAAAGATACAAGTGAGTTGGGACCAAAGGGTTAATAAAACTTTCCAAACTAAAGTTAATTTACCCAAGGTATTACTAGAGTTAGATAATGATTTGGTGTCTTCCTTCACTCACTCATTATTTTTTTATAGCCAAAAGGAAAAGCTGTGAAGATATCTAGATAAACATTTATTCAAAGCTTACCTTAAAGTATATTTAAAGTGTTGGAATAATTTGGAGGATCTATTGTTTATTCCTGTCACCAAGGCAATAAGAGCCTAAGAGGTAAGGGTATTTAAGAGAGTTCGCTCCACCATCCCTCTGGGGAATTTTCAATGGAGGAATCCATTTGACAGTTATTCACTTAAACTTGCTAAAATCCTCAATAATAATTTAAGTCTAAAATTTGCCACCCATTGTAAAATATAGACCCAAAGGGCTTAAACCGTATTGGAAGGACTAGGCTTTACCAGACTGACCAATACCAATTTTTCCCTAAATCATACTATTGACAATGGTTTGACTTTTCTGAGTCATAAGACGCAGTGACCCTTAGGCGTGGTCTTATAACTTAATGGCAAAGATTGAGTGTCCACGAGGACTAGCATTAGCTTTGGCATGTTTGATTGCCCACCCAATGATCAAGGAATTGTGATTTATATCATAAATTGGTTGGGAACCTACCTAATTATTGTATTTTATAATGACCGGCCCTAGTTGGAGTTATGAAATGATGATAATGTGATCCTTGCCTACAAGAAATCCATCATATTGGGGTTGATGCGATTTGTTTAAAATTTTAAAACAATTGAGTGGGAGCAACTTCATAATATTAAAAGCTCATGTTATTATGAAACATTAATGAAAACATATTCCTAATTTTAACATTTTCTCTTAACATGTGGGTTAAAATATTTCATAAACATTCAAATGGCAAACAGAGTATCACTTCGTTCCATCCTTGAGGAGCATAAGCTCAAAGGGGACAACTACAATGACTGGTTTAGAAACCTTAAAATTGTCTTATGACAAGAAAAGATTTTCTATATTCTTGAAAGACCATTTCCCTCTGAACTCGCAGAAGATGCTGACCAAGATACATTTGATGCTTGGAAGAAACACGTCGATGATGATGAGCAAGCAGTTTGCATAATGCTTGGCTCTATGTCGGACGAACTTCAGAAAGCTTACGAAGATATGGATGCTCAAACCATCATCTTTCACTTGAAGGAGTTGTATGCAACTTCCATTCATACCGTGAGATTCCAAGTGTCATGTGCCTTATTCCAAACAAGATATAAGGAAGGATCTGTTAGTGGACATGTGATTAAGATGATTGGCCATATTGAAAAATTAGCCAACCTCGGGTTCATCATGGATTTTGAGATAGGTCACGATCTAATTCTTCAATCCTTACCAAAAGAATTCTCTTACTTTATTATGCAGTTTCATCTGTCTGATAAAGAAGCTACTTTAGCAGAATTGCACAATCTGATAAAGCAAGCAAAAAATGACTTGAAACCGGAGCTTAAAACCTCCGTCATGCTTACGGGTATGGACCTGAAGCCACAAGGCCCAAAGAAAAATAAGGGCAATACCAAGGCTCCAGATCACCTAAAGCCCAATGGTAAGGTGGAGAAGAAAAAAGAAAGGGGAAATTTTTCTTTTGTGGAAAGAATGGTCTTTGGAAGAAAGACTACAGATCCTTGAAAGCCAAGGAAGCTAGGGAAGCCTAAGAGACAAGAAGACCAATGCTTCAGGTATGTTGTATATGATTGAACTATATTCTCAAAACTATGAACCTTCTACTTGGGTGCTTGACACCGGTTGTGGGACTCATTGTGTAACAATGTGCAGGCCTGAGAAACAGTAGGAGACTCCGTCATGGGGAGGTTGACTTACGCATGGGTAATGGAGCAAAACTGGCTGCATTGTGCGTGGGACTTATTCAGTAGTTTGCCCGAATGGTTTAGTTTTAGACTTAGAAGATTGTGTTTATGTACCTTCTCTAGTAAAGAACATCATTTCAATTTCTTCTTTATGTAATAAAGGCTTTTCATGCCTAATAAGTTGTAATGAATGTTCTATTTATTTCAATGAAATAAAATATGGAGATGGTATTTTGAATAATGGTATCTATGTCTTACAAACTAACAAAGAATGTTCAACCTCTATATATACACATTAACTCGAATAATCTCAATGAATCACTTCTATGGCAAAGTCGCTTAGGTCATATCAATGAAACAAGATTAACTAAGCTACATAAGGATGGGTATTTCAAACCCTTCAAATATAACCTTATGGAACTTGTGAGTCTTGTTACTTGGTAAAATGACTAAATTACCCTTCAAAGGTAAATGACAGCGTGCAACGGAGACATTAGAACTCATACACTCTGATGTATGCGGACCAATGTAAGTCACCGCTAGAGGTGGATTCTCCTACTTCATTACCTTTATCGATGATCATTCGTGATATGGGTATGTGTACCATATGCGGTACAAATCTGAAGCATTTGAGAAATTCAAGGACTTCAAGGCTGAAGTAGTAGAAACCAGCTTAATAAAAGTATTAAGTCACTAAGGTCTGACCGAGGTGGTGAATACTTAAGCAACGAATTTCAAGATTACTTGAGAGAAAATGGCATTGTTTCCTAGTGGACTCCTCCGGGAACTCCACAACATAATGGGGTCTCCGAAAGGAGAAATCAGACAGTATTCGATATGGTCCGATCAATGATGCCAGACACGGATCTACCTCTTTTATTTTGGGGTATTTCTTTAGAAACTGCAACACTACTACTAAACCAAGTTCCTTCCAAGACTGTTAGTCAAACACCATATGAGTTATGGTCTGGGAAACGTCCTAGTCTTAGATACCTAAGAATTTGGGGATGTGACGCATATGTCAAGCTCACACAAACTAACAAATTGGATGATAGGGCAGTTAAATGTAAGTTTGTAGGAAATGCCTTGAACTCAAGTGCATACGTGTTCTACGTCCCAAAAGAACAAATAACATTTGTCTCACAAAATGCTAAATTTCTAAAGAATGAATTCCTTCTCAAGAAATATAGTGGGAGTAGACTTGACCTCGATGAGGTACGAGAAGAACAAAATAACATAGAACTAAACCCTAGGCCCCTCAAAAGGGCAGCGACGGAACAACCACAAAGTTATGATCTCAGAAGGTCTGGTAGGGAAAGACATGAGCCTGAAAGATATGGTTTCCATATTGTTGAGGAATATGATAAGGTCATTGATAATGACGATCCAACCAGTTATGACGAAGCAATGCGTGATATTGATTTAGTCAAGTGGCTTGAGGCCATGAAATCTGAAATAGACTCTATGTATCAGAATCAAGTCTGATACTTGATAGATGCACCTAAAGTGATAAAACCCATAGGCTGCAAGTGGATTTACAAGCGTAAAACTGATGCAGAAGGCAACATCCAAACCTATAAGGCTAGGTTGGTGGCGAAAGGTTATAGACAAATCCAAAGAATGACTATGACGAAACCTTCTCGCCTGTTGCAATGATAAAGTCCATTCGAATTTTACTGGCACTAGCTGCACACTTTGATTATGAGATTTGTCAGATGGATGACAAAATAGCTTTCCTTAATGGGAACCTCGTAGAGGAAGTCTATATGACACAACCTGAGGGGTTTGCATCTAAGGATGATCATAATAAAGTATGCAAGCTTAAACGATCCATTTATGGACTCAAGCAAGCCTCCAGAAGTTGGAATATTCGATTTGATGAGACAATCAAAGAATTTGACTTCATCAAAAATATAGACGAGCCTTGTGTTTACAGGAAAAGAAGTGGGAGTGCTGTTGTATTTCTTGTATTATATGTCGATGACATATTAATCATCGGGAATGATATTCCCATGATGCAAGCCACCAAACAATGGTTATCTCAGAATTTCTCCATGAAAGATTTGGGAGAAACAGCCTACATCCTTGGCAATAGGAGTGCTGTTAGGACTTTCTCAATCTACGTACATAGATAAAGTTTTGAAAAGATTCAAAATGGAAGATTCCAAAAGAGGTAATTTACCTACTTGTCATATAATCAAATTATCTAAGGAGCAATGTCCACATACTCATTCAGATAGAGAGCTTATGAGTAGGATCTCTTTTGCTTCAGCAATAGGATCGATCATATACGCCATGCTATGTACAAGACCTGGTGTCTCTTATGCTCTTAGCATAACGAGCAGGTATCAGACAAATCCTGGTGAGCAACACTGGGCAGCTGTCAAAACAATCCTCAAGTATCTGAGAAGAACTAAGGATGTTTTTTGTCATACGGAGATTGTTCTGAGAGGAAAGTCATTGGTTACTGTGATGCGAGCTTTCAGACCGATAGGGATGACAGCAGATCACAAACAAGATATCTATTTACTTTGAATGGCGGTGCTGTTAGTTGGAAAAGCTCAAAGCAGTCAACTACAGCGGACTCCACCACTGAAGCCGAGTATATTGTAGCATCTGAGGCTGCTAAAGAAGCAGTCTGGATAAAGAAGTTCATAACGGAGCTGGAAGTGCTTCTCGCGATAAAGAATGGCGTTACGATGTACTGTGACAACACGGGCGCCATTGCTCAATCAAATGAACCAAGGTCCCACCAGAAATCCAAGCATCTACTCAGGCGATTTCATCTCATCAGGGAGATTGTTGAGAGAAAAGAAGTTATTATAGAGAAAATACCCACATAAGATAATCTTGCAGATTCTCTGACTAAAGGGCTGACTCAACAAAAGCATGATAGGCACACCTGAGAGTATGGTGTCCAGATTCATACTAGTTGGCTATAGTGCAAGTGTGAGATTGTTAGGGATATGCCATATACCCAACTTATGGATGGGCTATATGTACATGTATTTGTAATATTTTCATTAATTAATAAGATGGCAATCTTTATTATACGTGTCTTACATAACTTATATGAATCATCAACACTATAATAAAGCCATTGGAGTAATAAGATGATGGCTTCCACGCCTTATGAGAATCATTACTCTTAAATGCTCCTAGTCAAAATTTTGTGAATAATATGGGGGTTCACAAAGCGGAGAGACTAGCATGATGATATGATCCGCCCTAAAGTGGGGTAGCCGTTCTCATAGGCTACTAGCGGAGATCCGTCCGCTTGGTGTATCACATGGATGCATGAGTTGCTCGTGTCCATCGAACTGACCGCCAAAAGTTTTCATATAAAGTGTTTATCCCATATGTCTGTGAGAACTTCATGTATCGATTATATGACTAGTCCTTTGACTTGAGGTCTTTACAATCTTATGTGTGGATCAAATAACTTTGAAATTCTCCTTCCCCGGTTCAAAAGATCCGGTCATAAGGGTATGATTGGGTCATTTGTTGAAACACATGAAGTTTGTAAAGATACAATAGAGAATCGCCACTCTCTCGGATAATATTTTCTTATAAGAGTAGTATTCTAGTTCGCGGGTTGATATGTGTGTTCAGTGCTTGAGCCTGTGGCCACAGCGGAAGAATCATGTGAGATTCTTGGGTTAGCACGATTCATGACACTATCAACATCGTACATTTGACCATATGGGTATACACTTTCCATACCCTAGGTCAATAGGTAGGGATACAGTGAGACGATGGACCGTATCATATGTAAATCACATACAGAATGGGTATATATATCTTTCCTTCTCATTTGGAGGCCTTGGCATATTGCTAGATGTCAACCTTGGTCATTGAAATCGAACAACCATCTGATCGGATGATTATGCCCGAAAATAACTTGCGGTTATCGCAGTATAGCTGGGGTGTCGATTCCTCAGAGAGATGGTTACAAGAACTAATTTACTCAAACAAAAACATTAAAAGTAACTTAAATAAATAAAACGATAGAATTGGTAATTAAAGTAAAGATAAGTAAAATAATGAAAAGATAATAAGAGAATAACAACAGAGAAAAACAGCAAAGCGTCGGGAATCCCTCTTGTATCAAAATCCTATATTTAGTTATTGATTCCTTTTATTACACAATTGAAGATTTCACATCCCTAACCAACAATTGGAAGATATTAAATTCTACACATATTCAAATTCTAAGGTAATTAATGATGATTTTCTCTTTGTTAACAGCACACAAAAGTCATCATTACGAGTTATCTAACGTCGACAATATATCCTCAGGCAATACTGCAGCAGAAGACCAACACGCAAAACAACTTTACCAGTCACAATTAAATTCGCAAACCACACATAGAAGAAGCATGACTGGATCTATATGTGATTTGAAAAAATATAATTTCTATTATTACTCAGTTGAGGGTTTCACATCCCAAACCAACAATTGAAATGTTGTTGTGCGCATAACAGAACTAAGCTGCTTTAAGCAGCCAGCCCCTCCTCTTTCACGCAGCCTTTTGTTCTTTAAATAACCATAGAGTTATGAAACCCTATTGATTGCTTTGGGCCCCATGCATCTTGGCTCCCAAAGTCAAAGCTGCTTCATGCTTTCTTTATTTGGTCAAATGTTGCGGTTGCAGGCTTTCTCTTTATCTTATATTCTTCTCTTTCTTTTTTAATCAAAGATTTGGTCAAAGCTTGTTGTTGTTTCTCACGGCTCTTCTCTCGTATCTCTTTTCAATTCCTACAAATAATAATTAGAGAAATTACTAAATTAAATTAAATAATAAATAGTTTCTAATTTAATATAAACATAAAAATTATATAATAAAATATAAGATATATTACTAAATACTTAACAATAAACGCGAATAAGTGATGTTTCAAAGTATATTTTCATGCACTTATCATCGGAGGATAATTTATGTTCGATTAAATTATCACGATTCATTTCATGTCCAACTTGAGGGGAACCCAAAAGGTCACACACAACAAAATCGAAATCAATGGTTAATAGTGCACAATACAAATATAACAGCATATATGATTGTTGTAGGAAATATTCATAAATGATTCAATGTGTTTAATTATTGAACAGATCATTTATGAGGTTTCATAGTGGCTTAGGGATTGGTGAATGACGACGGGGGAACTTTGGGAATTGGAATTAAGAAAATACTATTCACGTGAATATTAAAAAAAATTGTTATTTGTTTTGAATTCCAATTCTGTCCAAACTCTTATTAGGGTTTTATAATCTCATTAAACCACTAAATTAAGATCTAATGGCTAAGATTAAACTAGCTTTTATCCCACATCAGATTCTTAATTAATTTTGTTGTCTTTGGAGTACTATATAAACCCAAAGAATTCTTCACAAATTTACACACCAAACCTTTCATATCTTGGGTTTATATAAGTGAGCAACTCTAAATTTTAAGAGTAAGCCACTGATTTTGAGGATCCTTAAGTCTAATTGACTAGAGGAAACTCGAGTTAAAAGTTTTGAGTTATTTGCCCAGTCTAGCACCAAGGGCAAAATACCTGTGCATTCAAGGCGTAGTCTTGCCGTTGAGTTTTGGCTTTGGTGTGTGCACCTTTGGAGGCCACACACTTGGGTGGCTATTTGGAACGTGGAAGAGCTTGATGAGTTCGAGAAAAGCTTGTAGATTGGAGGGAGGACTAGAGGAGTCTACGGTTCAAGTAAGTCTTTTTCATTCTTTATTTTATTTAGAGTTCTTATGATAGTTCGAATGATTAAGGTTATGTTCTTTGCATGTTTTATGAGTTTTATGCTTATAATATATAGTAACATGCCTAGGCATGTAGAATAATCAAAACAAATGGGTCTTGGGCAAAGGGAAAGCGGCATAATAATTTTTATTTTCCGCTGCGCACTCGCGGCTGCTTCCTAACACCACATCCAGTATCAAAATCCAATTTTAAAACTCATAGTGACATGTTTATAACAAACATACCTGAAGCCGGAGCCTTGCCCCACCTTCACTTCCTTCATGTCTGCTTTGACCATACATCAGTCACGCTTCCCGTGACCCCGTTTGCCACAATTTAAGCATATATCTTGGGATATGTCATTTGTCTTCCCAAAAGACTGTGACGATTTAGCCATGCCCTTTTCTTCACACAACCAGAAGCCTTCATCCTTCTGGGATGTCGAAGTAAAATGTGTCTTGCGCTTCTTGCCCTTGTAGAAGCTCTGGCTGTGCCTCCTATAGCATAGCCATTAACTCTCCAAGAGTTTTTATCTTTTGGTTCAAGATGAACCCGCCCTAGCTTTCGGGTAGAGACTGTAAGATCAAATCTATGGGAGTCTCGGCCTCATAGGTAATGCCCAGCTAACCTAGCTGTTCGATGTCAACAAACATCTGCGACACCTAGTGCTCGACAGATGTACCCTATAACACACGCGAGCGAATGAGCTTCTTTTGTAATTCGTACTTCTAAGATCTAATAATAGATCTATGAAGATCCTTTAATTTGAACATCATGATATAAGGATCTAATCCTTAATTCTGATGACAAAATTAAAGAGTCATTGCAGCAAGCATAACAGATTGAGCACTAAAGTTATCATCACGATGAGTCTTCCAAAGCTCATGCTATACTTATTTACTCAATTCCGGGCTCAGGCCCGAGAGGTTTCTCTATCAAATAGAGTAACTTCTCAGCTCCCATGACTATCCTGAGATCTTTTTTCCCAAATTTGAAAATTTGAGCCATTAAAGACATTTTCACCCAGGATTATGTCCTTTGACGCTAATCTTTCAAGTTATCTTGATTGCTATAGTCCAACTATCCAATCAATGATTTCGGGTACAATCTAATGTAATGATTACTATAGTCTAACTACATAATTAACTACAATTTGATTGGTTACTTTCAAATGTATTGATTACTATAGTCCAACTATATAACCAACTACAAATGAAGTAGTTTGAATACAGTCCAACTGTTCAATTAAAACAACAATTGAATATTAGTCCAACTAATATATAATTAATGACAAAAAAATAAAATGAGCGCTTATTGGCAAGTATCTAAATGAAACTGCAAATTTAATACTTGTCTCCCACTATTTTTCGGCGAGCCTCTAACCCTCTGTGGAGTACTGAGGAAACCTAGTTTCCTAGTGGGCTAGGATCCAGTTAAATAACACATAACCTTGACTTTGGGCAACAAACTGTATGAAAATTAACTAGGTAGATCTCTAAGATCAATTGGATCCCATTCAATTCCTAGATCCAGTAGGTGGACCTCCAAGTCCGAAACACATATCCAATATATGTAAATATATCCAATATATTTCCTAACTTGTTTGCTCTGAATCAACTAAGCCTTGGCTTTGGCTCAACAAGCTCAATGATTCCAGTTAAGCGTGACCCATTGACAGTGGGAAAGCTTCGTAATCGAATTCGATGAACAAGAAGTGACCTTGACTTTAGCCAACAGGTCACAACAGCCCAAGATATACGATATGGAACAAAGCTTACACGGTTCAAAAACATCCGCGATGGACAAAAGACTTGACTTTGGCCAACAAACCAATTTCAATCTTGGATCTTGAGAGAGAACCACTCAATGGAAGGAAAAATGCTTAATATTGAATGAGGTTTTTCGCATAAATGGCAACCAATTTATTATCTTTGATTAGGTCTCTGTTGGTTTCTATTTATGTCCCAAGATCATTACAAGCATGAAAATAATGTGTGAATACATCAAAGGAGATAGCGGAATACTCACATCGATCGGTTGAGACGATTGAAGAGGCAACAAAACAATTTTCTCCCCTTCAAAGTGACGCCCAAACAGTGCAGATTTTTCTGCCCACTGTTTCAGTTTTGGATCTGAGATTTGGAGCTCCAAGCTTCGTCGTTTGATTCCCGGCTCGTGGGTGGGTTTCCCTAACACCTTCGTATGTCTCCTATGAGTGTGCTAGCACTTGGATCTTGCCAAAAAACCACATATTCTTGCTTCCATGGACGCCATTTTCAGGCAGTGAGCAGCCCCTCAATGGGCGTGAGAAAGAAAGAAGATGGGAGAGAGAGAGAGTTCTCTAGTTTTTCAAATTCATCTAATGAATAATAATTGAGTTACTAAAGTGTAGAGAGCCCTTTTGTTATTCACCTTTTGGTAAAACCATTTCACTTTTACCCTAAACTTGGTAGGTGTGGGTAAATGGTTTTTGAAAAAGGAAAACAAGGTAGTTTGGTTGTAGGTACACCTACCACACATGGGCCCCACATATTTGAATTCAAAATTCAAATATCTCTACGAACATTTACCGCGGCTCGGTTCCGTTTAATCCGATTAAACGAACTTCCGTCGTTAAATAATTAAATCTAATTTAATTAATTATTGATGCCTCGCAAATATATTACGAACGTCGTTTATGAATTAATTCTAAATTAATTCGTTCGTTCGCATTAAAGTCCGACTTTAATTTCGTAATGAAATCCAATTCATATTAATAAATCTGATATATTAATTTTAGCCCATTCGAATAAATTAAATAGAAAAATCAAATTTAACTATTAAATTTATTTTACCGATTAATTCCAAATTAATCGCGTTCTCTCTCTTTAGACGATATTTTATCCTACATAAAATATCTCCGTAATTAATCCCAGATTAATTTTCTCTCTCATCAAAATAATCCCAGATTAATTAAAGTGCGAGTCATACATCATTGGTGAATCATTGGGAAGCGACCCATGAGATCCCTGGATATGTTGGCAGTAAATACGGTCGTCGGACTATCCGAACACGCAAGTACCAAGTACTACGTTTTACCGATTCACAAGACAAGGTTGGCTTCTAGCAAAGCACCATGCCTACCCAATTCTCCGGAAATATCCTTACAGGAATGAAGGATCTGTATCAGGCGTAGTATACATCGTATAGTGCATATCGATCTAGTATCGGATGGTCACGTGCTAGGCCTGGGGCTGGAGTTGTGTCTGCCCCGTACGAAGCACATGTCGGATGTCTGGTAACTAGTCTCTATAATCGGATATACATGACCTAGTCATAATATCCCGATGGCCGCGCAGCACTTAAGAGCACTAATACCGTATCCTACGTGACACCATCTCCACTATGACTGGAGTGATACTTCGTCTTGACATCACACCCAATACTCTACGATTCTCAATATACCCAGTATTGGCGTACACAGAACCGGTTAAAGCCCTGGACGACCTCAACCAAAGTATATTGATTGTCGTAAGTATTAGCGGTGCAAGTCTCAGGTTAAGACCAAATACACCTACCCTGATTTCGGACTCCCATAGACACACAGTCATACTACCAATGGGATTCCGATGGGGTCTATCCAGAGCGAAGCTGTTTCCCGTACCATCGGTGAAACACAACCTCCTATTACACTTGCATGAGTATCCAATACCCAAATATATGAGAACTATGCCATTGTGCCCTCACAACGCGCAAAAGTGCAATACTAGTCTTTTACGTATTTATCGATGTCCAATCTCGATAATACTCTGACTAGGTATATTTAATGATTTATCCTACGTGGACTGATACTGTCTCATATCATTCTCCGTCCAGGAACAAATCATAGGGACCTCTCATCATTTATACATCTAAGGTGATCTAATCACAAATGATAAGAGAGCAATCTCCTTTGTCACATAGTTAATTTGTACAACAACACCATGATCTGTACAAATAGTGACGCTATGGGTCATAATTGTCCAACAATCTCCCACTTGGCCTATAGCCAGTCACTCGAGTGTCTTACACCCGAACTATGTAGGTTGGCTCAAACTGTTGAGAAACGGTTTTCGTCAGCGGATTTACATGATTATCGTCTGATGCGATTTATACGATCATCATATCGCCATGATGTATGATCCGAACGAATCAGATGAATATCGAAGTATATATCTGGATCGTTGATGAGACCATTAATTCTTTAGCCTGTGCTGACGCCTAGCTCAGCCGCTAACAGAACTATATCTAATCTAATTAGATTTATTATCGACCCAAATGGCTTCTATTGCTGCCTCAGCTGCAGCAATAATCCATATTTGTTGGTTATATGGTAACAGTATCTTGCTTGGAAGATTTCCAGCTCACTGTTCCGGTATTCAAACTTTATAGTACCGTTTGCGACTTATAGTCGTCTTTATCGGTTTGGAAACTTGCTACAGGGATCCCAGTCACTTCAAGTTCTCCATCTCCACAGAATAAGACAGCATCCTTAGTTCTCTAAGATACTAACGGATGTTCTTAACTTCAATCCAGTGACTATCACTCGGATTGGTCTGATTGTGACTCCATATGCTCAAAGCGTATGAGACACCAGGTCACGTACATTTTAAATGTACAATTTCTCAGAGAGTGTTAACAACTTTAAATCTATCCCAATAGATCTTTATTCCTAGAATAAAGGTTGTTACTCCTAAGAGTTCTACGGAGAATTATCTCGAAAGCCAAGCTTTCACCGATTGTTTTATGGTAATATCATTTCCAAGAAATGAAATATATTATCATTATTTTATACAGGACATTCATTGTCAGTGCACTCCCACTAACCTCTTTATATACACAAGAATTATTTTTTCGTTTTGAATTAAATCATAAACCATTATGATTACATCAAAACGTCAGCTCCAAGAACCTTATGCTTGCTTCAATCCAAACATGGATCGAACAACCCGCAACCTAGTTTGCTGGTTTAGGTACAACAAAATCGTCAGGATGTTATAAACATCCTCCAAAAGGTTTCTGTTTAAGGAAAGTGATTTGGATCTTTAACCGACACATTTCATAAATGTACAATTTCAGCAAGCATTATCCAAATGGATTTACCGTGGCAACATGTAAAAGGTTAAACCGTAATCAACACAATGTTGATAACGATACCTTTTCGCAGCCTAGCTTTGTACGTTGGTATGTTGCCATCCATGTATGTCTTCCTTGAAGACTTTTAAGTACCAATAGGCACAATGCCTTACGGTACATCAACTAGTGTCTAAACATAGTTGGTATACATGGAATCCACTTCGGACTCATGGCACTTTGCCATAAAAGGGAGTCGATACCTTGTATCACTTCCTCAAACGTAGTCGGTTGGTCTACTTCAACAAGATTGACATCTTTATGAGGTGAGATCAGAAACCTATACCCCAGGTTGTTTTCTGATTCTCTCCGATCTACGCGGTTCTTGTGTATTCGAAGATTAATGGTAATAGTTTCATCCTTGATGAACTATTTGTGTTCCATTAAGATTCGGTGCCTTGAACAGTATTACTCCGATTTCATCATCGAGTTATACCATCCTCCCACTTACCCTGCATATCGGTATTCCTCTTAGGAAAACCGCATGGTGAGCAACAATAACATTGTTTTCTCGTGAGATGTATAAGTACTATATTTATGGTATCCCTAAGATGACCTACAATTGGCACTTATCCTATTTGGGTTTTAGTTTGGTATTATCCAAACATATGCCTAGCATACCCAAATCATCAGGAATGAGAAACCCGGTTTCTTTCCCGTTCATATCTAATATGATATCTGTCAAACAGATTATTATAGAACCTTATTCAAAATAAGTTCTTGCACTATTAATGCATATCCGTTGAAGGAAATGGTAGCTCAGAGTGACTCATGATTAGCCTTATCATGTCTAACAAAATTCGGTTTCTCCGTACGGACACACAGTCAACTGACATGTCTCGGGAGGAGTCCTCATTGAAAGAATACTATACTCTTCCACGTATGTTTGAAACTTACTGCTTAAGTATTTTCCATTACGGTCTTACCGCGACGGTTTAATACTTTAGACGATCTGTTTGTCTACTTCATGTCGAAACTCTAAAAGTTATCGATTTGTGTTCTTCAAAAGAAACACATAACCATAATGTGATGCCACATCCGTTAAGGTCACGAAATATTCATATTCACATCTAGCATTGCTAGATATGGGCCCACTTACTTCACTATGAATAGGGCTAACAGATCGGTGGCACTAGCACTTTTACCAAGTAAATAGTGTTTTAGGCACTTTACCCAATAAACTAGATTCGTAGACTTTATTTGAATAGAATAAAATTAGTCCTAGTACCCACTCTTCGAAAGTGTGGATATACGAGTCTTGTTTGATTGTGTCCAGACAACAATGCCACAATTAGTTTCTTAACTGATCAAATCAGTTTGAGCTATTTATTTGTCATGTTTTATATTTGAGATATTATTTATATTCAAAATATAAATCCTGTTACTCACATCTAATGTGTTTATCTTAATATCATTCTTTTATAATGAAACACTTTAGTGTTCTAGAATATAAAGGTCTATCCGCAACGGATTAAACACTGATATAAAGATAATGTTTCTAGTCAAACTAGTTACATTATAACAGTTCCTAATTTAAGTATATACCCAAAAGGTAGTTCCTAACTTAGGAATCTACGGTCGAAACAGTGACTTTCGTCCCGTTTCCGATTCACAGATTAATCTCAGCTTGAAGTCAATATCCTGCTGCTCACAGCAGATTCTGAACATCAATCCATATATTTTATGTACCATACTAAGTATTTTAAAATCCAATTTTAATACTAGTAATAGACATAATATTGACAAACATTCTTAAAGTCAGAGCCTTGCCCTTTCTTTAATTCCTTCGTGTCTGCCATATCCAAACGGCAGTCACTTTAGGATATGTCATTTATCTTCCCAGAAGATCATAATGATTTTGCCTTTGCCCTTTCAAATATTTCAGAAGCCTTTGGCCAAGCCTTGGGTTTCTAGAATATTGAAGTATGGTGCGCCTTGCGCCATTTACCTAATTGCAAAGTTTGACTTTATCTCCTCGAGAATAGTCTTTAACCCTCCAAGAGTTATTTATTGCAATTTTAATACTTCGTAAATCTAAACATAGATTTATGACAAGTATATCGAATTAAGCACTTAAGTTATCATCACATAAATCTTCCAAAGATTATGCTCTACTATTTGCTTAATTCTTGGCTTAGGCATAATAGGTTATTTTATCAAATAAAGTAACTTATTACTTATTTCCAGGACCATCCTGAAATTATTCCCAATTTGAAAAATATAGTCGTTTTAAATACATTCTCACCTAGGATTATATTTTAAACACTAATCTTTCATTTATCTTGATTCTAATAGTCCAACTATTTAATCAACGATTTGTGGTACTATGTATTATATTGATTATTATAGTCCAACAATACAATCAAATATAATTTAAATCAATTAACCTCAATTACATTGATTACTATAATCCAATTATAAAATCAACTGTAAATTGAAATTAAATTCAAATATATTGATTACTATAATCCAATTATATAATAAACTATAATACAGTCCAACTGCTTTAAAACAACAATTTAAAGATTAGTCCAACTAACATTTTATCTAACGACGAAATAATTTGAATGAGCGCACATGGCAAGTAATTAAACGAATATTGCAAATCTAATACTTGCCTCCCACTATTTTTCGGCGAGCCTCTAACCCTCTGTCGAGTACTCGGGAAACCGTGTTTCCTAGTGGGCTAGGATCCCGTTAAATAACACACAATCTTGACTTTGGCCAACAAATTGTATGATATTTAACTAGGTAGATCTCAAAGATCAATTGGATCCAATCCAATTCCTAGATCCAGTAGGCGGATATCCAAATCCTAAATATATCTTATATATGCCAATACATCCAATGTATTACCTAACCTTTTTCCTCTGAATCAACTAAGCCTTGGCTTTGGCACAACAAACCTAGTGATCCCAGTCAAGCGCGACCCATGACCATGGAAAGCTTCGTAATCAATGTCGATGGACCAAGAAGTGGTATTGACTTTGGCCAAAAAACCACAACTTGGACAAGACACCAATATAGAACAAAACTCTCGTGATTCAAACACATCTTCGACGGACAAAGGGCTTGACTTTGGCCAACAACCCATGCCAGTCTCGGATCTTGAGTAATCACTCAATGGAAGGAAAAACGCATGATATTTGATGAGGGTTTTTCGCGTGCAAATTGGCTACCAATTTATTATCTTTGTTTAGGTCTCATCATCATACACCCTTAAACATGCATTCTAAACACATAATAAAGCGCATATGAAAATAAATAATAATGATATGCGGATGGATACTTAACACATTGATCCTAGATCAAATCTCTCCCTTTCTCTCAAACTAGCACTTGTATTATTTCTACCCGTTACACTACACTACTAAAGAAACCTCATTTACATTGAGGGGAATAGGTGAGAAGAGAATACAAAGAGAATAGAGGTGATAAGGCTGGACACGCAGGTCCAATTTAATAAATCGAATTTATTACAACAATTTCCAAAATTGCCCCCCCCGACTAATATCCATCCGATATACATTATTCATTCATCACAACCATGTATTCACACAAGCATGTTATCAATCAATCTAATCAAATTAATTAATCTGATAATTAGTGATCATCCAATGTTCAAACAACGATTTGATTTGCGCGAGTCAAACTCCTTTTTGCGAATAAGTACTCAAAGTACGAATTCTCGAATTAATTAAACTACAACATTAAATCCAATTTAATATGTATTTAATACTAATTCACTATTTTAATTCCAAATTAAATTACACTTTATTAATAAACCTTTTACGACTTAAATTCCAAATTTAATCGTTACGGGTCTCAAAGCCCGATTAACGTCCAACGTCAATTAATTCAAGTCCAATGGGCTTTCAATTAATTTCTTTAAGGCATGGGCTTCGGCAACCAAAGCCCAATCAAGGAGTAACCCCATAAGCCCAGAAATCAATTTCGGCCCATTAGGCCCAATTAAACTTTAAAGGTTCATAAGTTGCATTTGGGCTTTATGGAAGCGATTTTGGGCCCAATTGGATCCAATCCAATTTGCCTAAACCCTACTTTGTACAACAAAGCCCAATAAGCCCATTACAACTTTAAAAGCCCAAATCCAATTTTAAGGCCCAAATAATTAAATTACCAAATTCCAAATTTCCAATTTAATTACCAAAGTGTATTACATGATTAATTAACCAAATCAATATTTCCAAAACATCATTTTGTCCAATTAATCATGATTTTATCATTATCACATGTCCAACATACTTTGATGAAAAATCAAACCCATTAACCATGCTACATGTCTCGGCCAAGGGAGTTATTTCATGTCCAATTCGGTTTCAATCCAATTCATCCACAATCGACACTAAATAACATCCCGAATGATTTCCAATACATCCAATGATCAAAAATCAAAAAAAACCAAGACATTAGGGCATCATGTTGCATTCGGCCAAGGTAAGTTTTTGGGATTTTTGTTCAATTCAAAATTCAATCCAATTAATTTCAAATTAACATTATCCATCATGATTCCAACTTATCCAATGAATCAAAATCAAAAAATTCCAAGAATTCCAAAACCTACTATATATTCGGCCAAGGCAACATATTTGGGGAAAAATTGTTCCAAACTCATTTTCAACAAATTGATCCAATCAATCTTTAATTAAACATGTATTAAGCATACTCAAACATCCAATTTATTCAAATCATGCTCAAATACAAAATACCCACCATTTTTAAGCCCTAAAAATTTCATGCTTGAACCTAGGCTCTTGATGCCATTGTTGGTTTCTATTTAGGTCCCAAGATCATAACAAGCATGAAAATATTGTGTGAATACATCAAAGGAGATAGCGGAATACTCACATCGATCGGTTGAGACGATTGAAGAGGCAACAAAACAATTTTCTCCCGTTCAAAGTGACGCCCAAACAGTGCAGATTTTTCTGCCCACTGTTTCAGTTTTGGATCTGAGATTTGGAGCTCCAAGCTTCGTCGTTTGATTCCCGGCTCGTGGGTGGGTTTCCCTAACACCGTCGTATGTCTCCTAGGAGTGTGCTAGCACTTGGATCTTGCCACAACATTCACATATTCTTACTTCCATGGACGCCATTTTCAGGCAGTGAGCAGCCTCTCAATGGGCGTGAGAAAGAAATAAGATGGGAGAGAGAGAGAGTTCTCTAGGGTTTTCAAATTTTCATCTAATGAATAATAATTGAGTTACCAAAGTGTAGAGAGCCCTTTGGTTATTCACCTTTTGGTAAAACCATTTCACTTTTACCCTAAACTTGGTAGGTGTGGGTAAATGGTTTTTCAAAAAGAAAAACAAGGTAGTTGGGTGGTAGGTACACCTACCACACATGGGCCCCACATATTTGAATTCAAAATTCAAATATCTCTACGAACATTTGCCGCGGCTCGGTTCCGTTTAATCCGATTAAACGAACTTCCGTCATTAAATAATTAAATCTAATTTAATTAATATCGATGCCTCGCAAATATATTACGAACGTCGTTTATGAATTAATTCTAAATTAATTCGTTCGTTCGCATTAAAGTCCGACTTTAATTTCGTAATGAAATCCAATACTTATTAATATCCGATATATTAATTTTAGCCCATTCGAATAAATTAAATAGAAAAATCAAATTAACTATTAAATTTATTTTACCGATTAATTCCAAATTAATCGCGTTCTCTCTCTTTAGACGATATTTTATCCCAGATAAAATATCTCCGTAATTAATCCCAGATTAATTTTCTCTCTCATCAAAATAATCCCAGATTAATTAAAGTGCGAGTCATACATCATCGGTGAATCATTGGGAAGCGACCCATGAGATCCCCGGATATGTTGGCAGTAAATACGGTCGTCGGACTATCCGAACACGTAAGTACCAAGTACTACGTTTTACCGATTCACAAGACAAGGTTAGCTTCTAGCAAAGCACCATGCCTACCCAATTCTCCGGAAATATCCTTACAGGAATGAAGGATCTGTATCAGGTGTAGTATACATCGTATAGTGCATATCGATCTAGTATCAGATGGTCACGTGCTAGGCCTGGGGCTGGAGTTGTGTCTGCCCCGTACGAAGCACATGTCGGATGTCTGGTAACTAGTCTCTATAATCGGATATACATGACCTAGTCATAATATCCCGATGGCCGCGCAGCACTTAAGAGCACTAATACCGTATCCTACGTGACACCATCTCCACTATGACTGGAGTGATACTTCCGTCTTGACATCACACCCAATACTATACGATTCTCAATATACCCAGTATTGGCGTACACAGAACCGGTTAAAGCCCTGGACGACCTCAACCAAAGTATATTGATTGTCGTAAGTATTAGTGGTGCAAGTCTCAGGTTAAGACCAAATACACCTACCCTGATTTCGGACTCCCATAGACACACAGTCATACTACCAATGGGATTCCGAGGGGGTCTATCCAGAGCGAAGCTGTTTCCCGTACCATCGGTGAAACACAACCTCCTATTACACTTGCATGAGTATCCAATACCCAAATATATGAGAACTATGTCGTTGTACCCTCACAACGCGCACAAGTGCAATACTAGTCTTTTACGTATTTATCGATGTCCAATCTCGATAATACTCTGACTAGGGATATTTAATGATTTATCATACGTGGACTGATATGTCTCATATCATTCTCCTCCGTCCATGAACAAATCATAGGGACCTCTCATCATTTATACATCTAATGTGATCTAATCACAAATGATAAGAGAGCAATCTCCTTTGTCACATAGTTAATTTGTACAACAACACCATGATCTGTACAAATAGTGACGCTATGGGTCATAATTATCAAACAGTCTCATCATACACCCTTAAACATGCATTCTAAAAGCATAATAAGGCGCGATAAAATTTAATAATGATATGCGGATGGATATTTAACAAATTGTTCCTAGAACAAATCTCTCATTTTCCTCTCTCCCGCTAGCACTATTCTTACTTCTACCCAATTACATAACACTAATAAGAAACCTCATTTGCATTGAGGGGAATTGGTGAGAAGAGAAATACAAATAGAATAGAGATAATAGGCTGGACACGCAGGTCCAATTTAATAAATTCTAAATTTATTACAATAATTTCCAAAATTGCCCTCACTCTTCTAATATCCATCCGATATACATTATTCATTCAATACATCCAAGTATTCACACAAAGCATGTTATCAATCAATCTAATCCAATTAATTAATCTTTGAATTAATGACCATCTAATGTTCAAACAACGATTTGATTTGCGCGAGTCTAACTCGTTTAAGAATAAATACTCAAAGTACGTATTCTTGAATTATATCGAACTACAATTTTAAATCGAATTTAAATTGTATCCAATACTAATTCATATTTAATTCCAAATTAAATAATTACACTTCTAATAGTGCATTTTAGACTTAGATTTCAAATCCAATCGAATTGGGTCTCAAAGGCACAATTAGTATAAAATACTATTCAATCAAAGTCCAATGGGCTTTCAATTAATTCTTTAGGCGTGAGCTTTGGCCATTATGGATCAAACCCAAAAGCCTTGGCCCATTTAGGAATTATTATATGCCATAAAATCAATTTAGGCCCAATTAAATTATTAAAGGCCCAATGTCATACTTTGGACTTTATGGAAATGGTTTTAGGCCCAATTGGATCTAACCCAATTGTCTTAAACCAAACTTGGCCCAACCAAGCCCATTAAGCCCAATTACAACAAATTAAATTAATATATCATTCCAGATTACATATTAATCTAATTAAAGTGCAATTAGTATAATTAATCAATTAATCTAATATTTCCAAAATACCAATTAATTTAATTAATCACACTTAACATTTCAATTTATGTCCAACGCAAATTAAAGCACAATCAATCCATTCCAACATGCTAGGCTCACGGAATTGGCAAGGAATTTGTCATGCAATTTGATTTCAATCCAATTAAATCAACATATATCATACATATCATGCCAACAACACATCCAATTGTTAAATTTCAAAAAATTAACCATGAGCTTCCTAGGGTAATTCTCGGCCAAGCATGGATTTTGGGGATTTTTGATCTAATCAATTTATCACAAATCCAATTATATACAAATCCAATTCAACATCATATAACTCAACCAACTCATCAATTTAGGCAAAATCAAGCTTCAAGCATAAAATCCCAAATTAAAGTTTACAAACCCTAGAATCAAAATCAAGCTTAGATCTCGCTCTGATACCATTGTTAGTGTTCCTAGAACATGCCAAATATCTCTAAGAGTGATTCGTGTGTGAATTTTACTAAAGGAAGTTGCGGAATACTTACATTGGTTTGGATGAATTTGAAAACCTTTTATTTGAAGATGGAAGCTCCAAGCCTTCTATAAGTGTTCCAACACTTGGGTGAGTCTCCCTATCACCTTCCTTTGACTCCTTAATGTGCTAACATGCTTGAGTTTTGCAACAAAAATCCATGGGAGAAGGAGAGAAGCTCACGGCCTCAAGGAGAAAGAAGAGAAAAATGGTTGTTGTGAATAGTGAATTCTACACTTCCAAAGTTGACCAAATTAATTTATAGTGAGGTTGAGTGTTGATATTAGTTTGATTGTTATATAAGCAAAGCCAATCTTACTTTTAATAAATCAAATCCAAAATTTTAAGCCTAACCACTTCCATAATATGTCTAGCATGTGATGTAAGTGAAGTGGGTCCCACCACTTTTAAATTCCAAATTTAAGTCGGCTAAATCAACAAGCAATTTCGCTCGGGCCCGAGTTCGTTTAATTCCGAACTAAACAAATTTTTCGTTGCGACGTAATTAAATCTAATTTAAATAAATAATAATGCCTAGCAAAATTATTACGAAAGTCGCTTGCGAATTAATTCTAAATTAATTCGTTCGCTAGAATTAAAATCCAATTTAATTCCGCATTGAAATCTAATTTCAATTAATATATCCAATATATTATTTTAGCCCAATTAAATAAATTAAATAGTGAAATCCAATTTAACTATTAAATTTACTTTGCCGATTAATTCCAAATTAATCGCGTTCTCTCTTCTATTCGAATTAATCCCAGATTAATTATTGCCGTAATTAATCCTAGATTAATTTTCTCTCTCTCATAATTAATCCCAGATTAATTACATTCGAGTCAATTGTCATCGGTGAATCTTTAGGAGGCGACCCAAGAGATCCATGGATATGTTGGCAGTAAATGCGATCATCGGACTATCCGAACACGTGCGTACCCGGTACCACATTCCTACTGATTTACAAGACATGGTTGGCTTCTAGCAAAGCACCTTGCCTACCCAATTCTCTAGAAATATTCTTTTAAGGAATGAATGATCCTTTTCAGGCGTATTATACATAGTATTGAGTATTATGATCCAGTATTGGATGTCACATGCTAGACCTGGGGCTGGAGTTGTGTCTGCCCCGTACGAAGCATATATCAGATCACTAGCAACTAGTCTCTTTATGATCGAAGAGTCATGACCTAGTCATACTTTCCCGATGGCTATTGTACTATAGAGTACCAGTTCTGTATCTTTGCGTGATCATCATCTTAATATGACTGAAGTGATACTTCCATCTTGACATCACACCCAATACACTACGATTCTCAGTATACCCAGAAGAGGCGTACACAGAACCTGTTAAAGCCCCAGATGACCAAAACCAAAGTATACTGATTGTCGCAAGTATTAGCGATGGAAGTCTCAAGTTAAGACCATATACACCTACCCTGATTCGGATTCCCATAGACACATAGTCATACTACCAATGGGATTCTGAGGGGTCTATCCAGAGCGAAGCTGTTCCCGTACCATCGGCAAACAGAACCTCCTATCACACTTGCATGAGTATCCAATACCCAAATATATGATAAATATGTTGTTAAGCTTCCATAACGCGCACAAGTGTAATACTAGCCTATTCCGCATTATCGATGTCCAGTCTCTATAATACTACGACTAGGGATATTTAATGATTAACCTTACGTGGATTAATACTATCTCATATCTTATTAATCTGGTACTAATCATATGGATTTTTATCATTATATATTCAGGTAATCCAATTACAAATGATAAAAGAGCAATTTCCTTTGTCACATAGTTAATTTTGTACAAGAACACCATGTTCTTTACAAAATAGTGATGTTATGGGTCATAATTATCCAACAGTTAAACCATTGGAACTCCATTTCCAATATACGACATGTGCTAGTCTTCTAGGTTATAGGAATTCGACTGTATTCCAAAACCAACAACTAGAAATATTTAATTTAAGAATAGTTTACACCTAGTGTCAAGATAATTCTAAGGTCGATGTCATTTTTAGCATATCTATACATCAATCTAATACACGTAATGACAATACCATTAATATGGTATGAAATGAAAATGTAGTTATTTTATTAGTAAATAATAAAATGTACAATTCGGATTGGCACTCCAAACACCAACTCCATCAATCTCCCACTTGCTTAGTGCCAATCTGGATGGTACCGCAGTCTCATCTCCTCCAAATATTTATCAAATAACTTATGAGGTAAGGCATTTGTAAGCGGGTCTACTATGTTGTCCTGTCCTTGAAATTTCAAGACCATCTACTATGTTATCGAATAGTTTACTTTGTTGTCTTTTCATTCAATAATCTCTCTAATTACGCGGTATTTCCTTTCCACGTGTTTAGATTTGGAGTGCGCCCTCGGCTCATTAGCTTGCGCGATGGCTCCATTATTATCACAGTACAATGGGATCGAATCTGTAATACTAGACACAGTGTTAAGTTCTGTGAAAAATTTCTAATCCAAACAGCTTCTTTAACAACTTCTGAAGGCGCTATAAATTCCGCCTCAGTGGTGGAATCAACAGTTGAGCCTTTCTTTAAACATCGCCAACTAACATCACCACCGTTAAGGGTAAATATGTATCATGATGTAGATTTTCTATCATCTGGATCTCCCTGGAAGTCGGAGTCTGTATAACCCTTAACTTGTAGCTCATTTTCTCCATATATCAGAAACTTATCCTTGGTACATTTAAGATATTTTAGAATATCTTTCACGACTGTCCAATCATCATTACCTGGATCAAATTGATATTTGCTGGTCACACTGACGTCGAAAATGATGTCAGATCTAGTACATAACATAGTATACATTATGATTCCAATACAAGAAGCATATGGCAAGTTAGACATCCTAACTCTCTCTTCTTCAGTCTGAGGTGCCATTTTCGTAGAAAGATGTATGCATATTGAAAAGGTACATTTTTTGTCATGTAGTTGGTTAAAACCGTATATTTCTAACATCTTATCTATGTACGTCGATTGTGACAACCCTATAAGCTTCCTAACTCTATCCCGGTACAGCCTTCTGATGAGCGGTAAATGTATCACTATTTCCCACTCATTTGACCTAATATTTTGTATAGATTCTTGAGTTTTGAGAATATTTTGATGTGTTTTATGTTATTTTGTAGATAAATAAAGTTTCAGGACATTCTGGAGGTGATTTGGGAATAAAACAGTGAAAAATAGAAAAAAGGGTAAAATCATCATTTCACGCATCGCGGCGCCTAACGTGCGCCGGAAGCTGCTAACATGCACCGGTAACACATGTCAAAATCTGAGAAGTTGACTTGCTAACGTGCGTCGGACTTTGCTAACGTACGCCATTGTAGGCACTGTATTTTTACATATAAGTCCCGATGATGAGTCTCACATGGAGACACTACCTCTTTAAATTGTGGAAGTCACGGGAAACGAACGTCGGAAGGGAAGAGTCAGGAATTGACATCTTATTGGATTTAACTCGCTTGTTTAGCTTCGGGTTTGCTTGTTGGACCTCTGTTTTAAAATACATCCCTAGCCCAAAACCAAAGCCACACGCCCACCTAGCCCAAGCCCATTAAATCACATCCAATAATAATTAAAACATTTAAAACACATGTCAAAAATCAAATTAAATCAAATTCAATTAAATCAAAACAAATCTCATTCCTAAATTTAATAAATCAAATCAAATCTCATAAATCACATTCCTAATTAAATTAAATCACATGCCTAAACTAAATGAAATCAAATCAAATCCCAATAATCATCTTCCTAACTAAAACAAATTACCTCCCTAATTAAAGATATTTTTTCCTTATGATACACAAATTAAATATTCCCCCCATAATTATAATATTCTTTCCCTACCTATACAAGGTAAACCCTAACCATTGCCTATAAAAAGAAGCCTAAACCCAACCTTGAAACCCCTAACTCATTCACGCCCAATCACTCAAAAGAACTCCCCTCATTGCCGTGAATAAACACCCTCATAGTATCCCTCCATTCATCGCACCAAATACCCTTCAAAGCCCTCCATTCAGTGCATCAAACACCATTCATGTAGCCACAAACTGTAGCCGCACTCACCCACACCACTCACACCTCTCCAGCCAACCAACGCACATCCCACACGCACCAATCAGTCCCACTCACGCCCATCACTCTTCATTCAGCAGCCACTCACACAAAACCCTCCATTCAACAACCCATTGTTTCACGCCATAACTCTTCACAAACAACCCTCCTTTCACGCCAAAGCCCCTGAACAACCCTTATATTAGCATGAAAAAGTCCCTGAAAATCACCCATGCAACCATCGAAATTCTGCACCTTATTCACCACACAAACAGCCTACAAACAGCCCATATTCACCGTAAAATAGTCCCAAAAAATTGCACAACTGGAACACCAAAAACTGCCACAAAAACAGTCTGAAAACCTCACATAACAGCCCCCGAATACCGCAAATAGTAACCAAACACAACGACCAGAAAATACAGTAAAAATAGAGTAAAACAACAGTCCAAACAACAGAACATCGAAGGAAAATGTCGAACCAGTGAACCGGAGGAGTTGCAGAGCATCAACCCTTCCGACAACCGCGTAGCGCACTTCTGAGAGACGACTTAAGAGGTTAGACTTTAGGGCACCCTTTTTATTTATTCTCCTTTATTTTTATTTATTTTCTTACTTTATTTCGGATGAGTATTGTGGATTGGTGCAAGATTTGATTTTCGGATGAACGAAATATGTGTTCTCTCTTGTGGTATATCGGATGGAAACCGGGACGTAAATTCCATAACCGAATCCGAATGGATGGTATTACGGTTTGCACTCGGGATACAATGCCATGTACCACTTGAGAGATTCACATGTTTCATTTCATCCAACCTTGTGTTTTAAGCATGATTTAGTCATTAGTATGTTATTACTTTCTGCATGTTACTTATTTATGCATGGTAATGTAATGCGCATGGGCAAATCAAGTCGGATTAAAGGTCCTCCGTTTTGAGGGATGAAAAGCCAAAAGGCTAACTTTGCCATGACTTTTTGCCGCGCCGGACGAAGTATGTTTGATTGAATGTGAGATATGTTTAATCGGATATACGGAATTCCACATTATTGTCTCATTCATTTGTATGCATTGTAATATAATGCGCATGGGCTAACTAGGGTGGATTAAAGGTCCTCTATTAGAGGGAAATGCTTGAAGGCTACCTTTACCACGATGTTTTGCCGCGCCTTTTATTATGTCATTTACCTTTTGCATATCATTGCTTTATTTACGCATGTATTGCATTCTAGTGCGCATGGGCTAACTATGGTGGATTAAAGGTCCTTTATTCGAGGGAAATGCCTAAAGGCTACCTTTACCACGATGTTTTGCCGCGCCAGATGAGGTACACTCGATTAAACCAAAGTATAATACTTATACAACTCACAAGAGAACAATTTAATTGTTGCTCGCCATGCGGTTTTCCTAAGAGGAATACCTATATGCAGTGGTAAGTGGGAGGAAAGTAAAACTCGATGAAAATCGGAGTAATACTGTTCCAGTCACTGATTCCTTAATGGAACACAAATAGTTCATCAAGGATGAAACTATACCAATAATCTTCGAATACACAAGAACCGCGTAAGTCGGAGAGAGTCAGGAAACAACCTGGGGTATGGGTTTTTGATCTCACCTCAAAAGGATGTCAATCTTATTGAGGAAGACGAACTGACTACGTATGAGGAAGTGATACAAGGTATCGACTCCCTATTATGGCAAAGTGCCATAATGTCCAAAATGGATTCCATGTATACCAACTATGTTTGGACACTAGTTGTTGTACCACAAGGCATTGCGCTTATTGGTACTATATAAGTCTTCAAGGAAGACATACATGGAAGGCAACATACCAACGTACTAAGCTAGGCTTGTAGCGAAAAGGTATCGTTATCAACATTGTGTCGATTACAACGAAACCTTTTACCAGTTGCCACGGTAAAGCCATTTGGATAATGCTTGCTGATGCTGCATGTTTCATTCATGAAATATGATAGTTGAACGTCAAAACTGCTTTCCTTAACGGAAACCTTTTGGAGGATGTTTATAACATCCTGACGGTTTTGTCGTACCAAAACTAGTAAACAAAGTTTACGGGTTATTCGATCCATGGCTGGATTGAAGCAAGCATAGAGTTCTTGGAATTATCGTTTTGATGTAATCATAATGGTATATGATTTAATTCAAAACGAAAATGATTCTTGTGTATATAAGAAGGTTAGTGGGAGCGCACTAACAGTAAATGTCCTGTAAAATAATGATGATATGTTATTTCTTGGAAATGATATTCCCATAATATAATCGGTGAAAGCTTGGCTTTAATAAGAAAAATTCTCCGTAGAATTCTTGGAAGAAACAACCTTTATTCTATGAATAAGATCTATTGGGATAAATTTAAAGTTGTTAATACTCTCTGAGAACTTGTACATTGAAAAATGTACACGACCTAGTGTCTCATACGCTTTGAGCATATGGATTCACAAACAGGCCGATCCAAGTGAAAGTCACTGGATTGATGTTAGGAACATCCTTTAGTATCTTAGAGGAACTAAGGATGTTGTCTTAAACTATGGAGAAGGAGATCTTGAAGTGACTGGGATCACTGCTGCAAGTTTCCAAACCTACAACAACGGTACTATAAAGTTTGAATAACGGA
The DNA here is from genome assembly GCA_019454045.1 of Zanthoxylum bungeanum. NCBI lineage: Eukaryota > Viridiplantae > Streptophyta > Magnoliopsida > Sapindales > Rutaceae > Zanthoxylum > Zanthoxylum bungeanum. The sequence continues at coordinate 91,985 of SKCR01032002.1, forward strand.
ACAGTGAGCTGGAAATCTTCCAAGCAAGATACTGTTACCGAATAAACAACACAAGTGGATTATTGTTGCAGATGAGGCAGCAATAGAAGCTATTTGGGTCAATAATAATCTAATTAGATTAGATATAGTTCTGTTAGCAGCTGAGCTAGGCTATAACGCAGGCTAAAGAATTAATGGTCTCATCAACGATCCAGATATATACTTCGACTATTCATCTGATTCGTTCGAATCATAAATCTTGGCGATGTGATGATCGAATAAATCGCATCAGATGATAAGTCATGCAAATCCGCTGACGAAAGTCGTTTCTCAGCAATTTGAGCGAACCGTACATAGTTCGGGTGTATGACACTCGAGTGACTGGCTATAGGCCAAGTGGGAGATTGTTGGACAGTTATGACCCATCGTCACTATTTGTATAGATCATGGTGTTGTTGTACAAATTAACTATGTGACAAAGGAAATTGTTCTCTTATCATTTGTGATTAGATCACCAAGATGTATAAATGATAGGAGGTCCATATGATTAGTTCCTGGATTGAGATGATATTAGACAGTATCAATCCACGAAGGTTTAATCATTTAAATATCCCTAGTCGTAGTATAATCGAGACTGGACATCGATAATGCGGAATAGACTAGTATTACATTTTTGCGCGTTGTGAGGGCATAACGGCATAGTTCTCATATATTTGGGTATATGATACTCATGCAAATGTACTAGGAGGTTGTGTTTTACCGATGGTACGGAAAATAGCTTCGCTCTGGATAGACCCATCGGAATTCCATTGGTAGTATTACTATGTGTCCATGGAAGTCCGAATCAGGGTAGGTGTATTTGGTCTTAACTTGAGACTTGCACCGCTAATACTTGCGACAATCAATATACTTTGGTTTTAGGTCGTCCAGGGCTTTAACAGGTTCTGTGTACGCCTCTGTTGGGTATATTGAGAATCGTAGTGTATTGGGTGTGATGTTGAGATGGAAGTATCACTCCAGTAATAGTGGAGAAGATGATCACGTAGGATACGGAACTCGTTCTCTTATATGCTGCAGCTATCGGGATATTATGATTAGGTCATGTTTATCCGATTATAGAGACTAGTTACTAGAGATCCGATATGTGCTTCGTACGGGGCAGATACATTTCCAGCCCCAGGCCTTGCATGTGACATCCGATACTGGATGGAGATACGCAATACTACGTATACTACGCCTGTTATAGATCATATATTCATGTAAGGATATTTCTGGAGAATTGGGTAGGCATGGCGCTTTCCTAGAAGCCAACATTGTCTTGTAAATCGGTACAAACGTAGTACTAGGTACTTACATGTTCGGATAATCCGACGACTGGATTTACTGCCAACATATTCGGGGATCTCATGGGTCGCTTCCCGAAGATTCACCGATGACGTATGACTCACACTTTATTAATCTAGGATTAATTAGATGAGAGGGAAAATTAATCTGGGATTAATTACGGAGATATTTTATCTGGGATAAAATATTAATTAAAGAGAGATAACGATTAATTTGGAATTAATCGATAAAATAATATATTCGATATATTATACGAAATTGGATTTCGACGTGGAATTGAAATTATATTTTAATTCTGGCGAACGAGTTAATTTAGAATTAATTCGTTAGCGACGTGAATAGTTATTTTGCTAGGCATAATTAATTAATTACGTCGCAGCGGAAAATTCGTTAATTTAGAATTAGCAAACCCGAGCCAGGGAGTGTTTGCGAGCTCACTCGCATTTCGAATTCAAGTGCGGCCCGCAAGTCACATCAAGCGTCAAATCACTAGTCAATCAAGTGATGGAAGTCACATCACTTTGAGTGAAGTGATGCTTGTCATCATTGATTGATGTGAATAGTGACATGAGTGGTTGATGGAATTTATGGCCATTTTTGCTCCAAATCTTGGTTTGACTTTTTGAAAGCCAAATACCAAATTTTGGTATATTTTTATTTGTTTTTTGGAAAAAATAATAATGGTGTATTAGATACACAAACCTAAGAACAACCAACTTATCTCTCTCTCTATTTCCTCTCCTCTCCCTCACACGCCCAAGGGGCTGAATTTCTCTTTTGTTTTCTGCCTAAAAACTGAGAATGTCAAGGAGAAAATAAGAGTGATTTTTGTGGCAAAAATCAAGAGTACTAGCACACAATGGAGTCTTACGAAGGTGATAGGGAAACCGCACATGTGAGCAAGGAATCAACACAAAGCTTGGAGCTTGATGGATATCACCATTGCCGAAAATTGAAGAGCCAAAACAGGCCACTGCCGAGCCTTGGAGGAGGAGGACTTGAAGTTTTTGTGTTCGACGCATCGCCTCAACCAATCATTGTGAGTATTCCGTATCTCCTTGAATGTATTCACATGTTGTTTATATGCTTGAATCGATCCTCGGGACTTAGAGATTTCCCAACAAGTATATGGCGGAGGCAGTCTTGGACTAATGAGGATCGTTTCAAAGGCCGTATATGATGGAGGCAGTCAAGTTCTGAGAATCATCCCAAAACCCTTGGCAGAGGCAGATCTTATAGGATCATCAAACGGAGAAGAACTGATCGTGCCAGGTATGTCTTTACGACTGGTGGAAATGATTAACTGTTCTGATGCTTTTATTGCTTTGCCATGTGGTTTGGGTACATTGGAGGAGATTTTTATAGTGCTATCTTAGGCGAACTTGAACATACACCAGAAACCAATTGGATTGATCAACGCAGAAGGATTTTATGATTTTCTTTGTGCATTTCTTGATGATGTTCGGAGAAATGGATTCGTGTCAAAACCTTTAAAAGAACTCCTCTTCACTGCCAGAACTGCCCAGGATTTAATTGACCAAATCTTAACCTATGAACCATAAATTGACCCTATCATTTCCAAGATAAAATGGTCCGATGATGATCGTGGTAAGAAACTTCGGATAAATCTGAATCTTATCCTTTAAATTTCCCATTTAGATGTAGAATTTCAGTTAACCATGTACTATCTTCTAAACTTTTCTTCTACTATTTAAGACATTGGGGACAATGTCTCATTTAGGTTTGGGGGTGGGGAATAATTGATTAGTATCTTGTTTGTATTTTGTTTTTTTTTAGTCCAAAATTTTTCGAAAAATACAAAAAAATTGAAAAATTTTACAAAAAAAAGTAAAAAAATTTGTGTTTTTGTGTTTGTAATTTGATTAATCGGGTGAAATTGGTGTGAGATAGATGTGTAAGGAGTTTCCACTCCTGAGACGTATCTCAAACCTATTTCGGAACAAGTTAATTTTTTTGTTTATTTCCTTTTGAATTATTTAATTTGTGAATTCTCCATAAAATTGACTAAAAATGGATCTTCATATGCTCAGTTGACAGATATTATTAACGTGCATGGTAACATACGGACATGAGTTGTAATTGAAAAGCTTGTAATATTCAGTACTCTAGTTTAATTGGAGGAAGCATCTATGAAAAGCGATGGGATAAAAAAAAATTCTGAGATCCGAGTTATTAAGTCTGTAAGGGTGTCTTAACACCTAGTGCCCTAAAGCCAACTGGTTTGGGAGTCATTGGCCCAAAGCTCGCTACATGGATAAAGGATGTTGCAAAAATATATATATCTAAAAGAGAACCAGTTCCGTATCCTACATGATCATCATCTCCACTATGACTGGAGTGATACTTCCATCTTGACATCACACCCAATACACTACGATTCTCAATATACCCAGAAGAGGCGTACACAGAACCGGTTAAAGCCCTAGACGACCAAAACCAAAGTAAATTGATTGTCACAAGTATTAGCGGTGCAAGTCTCAGGTTAAGACCAAATACACCTACCCTGATTCGGACTTCCATAGACACACAGTCATACTACCAATGGAATTTTGAGCGGTCTATCCAGAGCGAAGTTGTTTCCGTACCATCGGTAAACACAACCTCCTATTACACTTGCATAAGTATCCAATAATTAAATATATGAGAACTATGTCGTTATGCTCCCACAATGCGCACAAGTGTAATACTAGTCTATTCTGCATTATCGATGTCCAATCTCGATAATACTATGACTAGGGATTATTTAATGATTAAACCTTCATGAATTGATAATGTCTCATATCTTATCAATCCTGAACTAATCATATGGACTTTATCATTTATATATCCCGATAATCTAATTACAAATGATAAAAGAGCAATTTCCTTTGTCACATAGTTAATTTGTACAACAACACCATATTTTGTACAAATAGTGATGCTATGGGTCATAATTGTCCAACAATCTCCCACTTGGCCTATAGCCAATCACTCAAGTGTCCTACACTTGAACTATGTACGGTTGGCTCAAACTTCTGCTGAGAAACTACTTTCGTCAGTGGATTTGCGGTGTTATCATCTGATGCGATTTATTCGATCATCACATCGCCACGATGTATGATCCGAACGAATCAGATTAATATATGAAGTATATATCTAGATCGTTGATGAGACCATTAATTCTTTAGCCTGTGATGTAGCCTAGCTCAGCTGCTAACAGAACCATTCCTATTTTGATTAGGATTATTATAGATCCAAAAGGCTTCTATTGCTGCCTCAGCTGCAGCAATAATTTCGCTTTTGTTGTAAATTCGGCAACAGTATCTTGCTTGGAAGATTTCCAGCTCATTGTTCCATTATTCAAACTGTATAGTACCTTTGTTACGACTTATAGTCATTTTTATCGGTTAGGAAACTTGCAACGGTGAACCCTGTCACTTCAAGTTCTCCTTCTCCATAGCTTAAGAAAGCATCCTTAGTTCATCTAAGATACTTAAGGATGTTCTTAACATCAATCCAGTGACTACCACTTGGATTGGCCTGATTGTGACTCCATATGCTCAAAGCATATAAGACATCATGTCGCATACATTTATTTCAATGTACGGGTTCTCGGAGAGTGCCAACAACTTTTAGATCTATCCCAGTAGATCCTTATTCCTAGAATAAAAGTTGTCTCTCCCAAGAATTCTACGGAGAATTTTCATGAAAGCCAAGCTTTCACCGATTGTATTATCGGAATATCATTTCCAAGAAATGATATATCATCATTTTATTGGACGATCATTGTCAGTGCGCTCCCACTAACCTCCTTATATACACAATAATTATCTTCGTTTTGAATTAAATCATATACCATTATGATTACATCAAAACTATAGTTCCAAGAACTTAATGCTTGCTTCAATCTATCAATGGATCAGATAACCTGCAAACCATGTTTGCTTGTTTTGGTACAACAAAACCGTCAGGATTTTGTAAACATCCTTCAAAAGGTTTCCGTTTAAGGAAAGCGATTTTGACGTTCAGCTGCCATATTTCATGAAATGAAACATGCAACATTAGCAAGCATTATCCAAATGGATTTAACCATGGCAACAGGTAAAAGGTTTCGTCGTAATCGACACAATGTTGATAATGATACCTTTTCGCTACAAGCCTAGCTTATTACGTTGGTATGTTGCCTTCCATGTATGTCTTCCTTAAAGACTTATATAGTACCATTAGGCACAATGCATTGCGGTACATCAACTAGTGTCCAAACTTAGTTGGTATACATGGAATCCATTTCGGACATCACGACACTTTGCCATGATAGGGAGTCGATACCTTGTATCATTTCCTCATACATAGTTGGTTCGTCTTCCTCAATAAGATTTACATCTTTATAAGGTGAGATCAGAAACCCATACCTCCCAGATTTTTTTCTGACTCTCTCCGACTTGCGCGATTCTTGTGTATTCGAAGATTGTGGTACAGTTTCATCCATGATGAACTATTTGTGTTCCATTAAGGAATCAGTGCCTTGAATTGTATTACTCTGATTTTCATCGAGTTTTACTTTCCTCCCACTTTCCACTGCATATAGGAATTCCTCTTAGGAATACCGCACGGAGAGCAACAATTACATTGTTCTCTTGTGAGTTGTATAAGTACTATACTTTGGTTTCCCCAGGATAACCTACAAATTAGGCACTTATCCGATTTGGTATCTAGTTTGGTATCATTGTAGGCACTGCATTTTTGCATATAAGTCACTCACCAATTTAAGTATATTCCCCACCAAAATATAAATATTCTTGCCTAAAATAATAAAATCAATTACCACACATGCATTATTTAATGATTTATTTCCTATTCAAAAACCATGCACAACCCTAACCCTACCTTGTCACTATAAAAATAGTACAAATTCAACCCTAAGACTCCTTCTCTCTCTCGGCACTTCAACCAAAAAAATAATACAAACAACAAGCAAGGAATAACCCTAACCCCCTCCATCGCTCTCGGCCAGGCTCTCTCATTCACTCATTCAGCACACCATTAGCGACGCCACTCTCACAACTCTAAAAAACGCACAAACTGCCCTCACCAAAAACCACAAAACCCTAGATTAATAGATAACTCTCGGCTTACACAAATCAACAAACCCTAGCTCCTTCTACCTTCACGTTCAGCACCTACCATCACGCCATTCAAAAACCGCACAGCCCATGCAATAAACCGACCAGCAAAGCCCCTTCAACATTCATCACACACATCCTATACACAAACACACCCCTCACGACACCACCCAAAAGTAAAGCAAATAAACCATAAATCCAAAGCCACAGTAACGCCTGACTGACAAAACAAACAAATCGGACAAATGGCTCCAAGAAAAACACTCACAAAGCCCTAACTATTGTCTCCTTTAACGCACCCAAGCCACTCACGGATTCACGCACAAAAAGCCTAACTTGAGACACAAGCACCCACCACCTGACCGAGTAAAACAATAACAAACACAGCCACAGACTGCCCCTTTAGCCGCACAAACACAGCCTCAAACTACATCCTTTAACCCCCATCAACACACAACAACAAACACGCCACTGCAGCCCTCACAGACAGTCCTCGAAACTGCCCCAACTTAAACCAAAAACTGCCTGAAATTGTACCTAAAAAAATAGCCCAAAACAGTGCCAAAACGGAGACCAAAACAGTCCCTTATTACCGCAAAACAGTGACCAGAAAATACAGCGAAAACAACAGTAAAACGGGGTGAAAACAGCAGCCCGAACAGCGAAACAATGAAGGACAATGTTGAACCAGTGAACCGGAGGAGTTGCAGAGCATCAACCCTTCCGACGGCCGTGTAACGTGCTTCCGAGAGACGATTTTAAAAGGTTAGACCTGATGGCACTTTTCTTATTTATTTTTATTCGTCTTTTAATTGTTTTATATTTTTTCTTGCATGAGAGTCGTTTGCGGATGCATGTTGTGGCTTCGAATGGATGGAAAATGTGTCACCTCTTGTGGTATATAGGATGGAAACCCGGACATAAATTTCATAGTCGATTCCGAATGGACGGTAGTATGATCTGTACTCGGGATACAACTCCACGTACCACTTGAGTATACGACATATATTTTATTTCATGTTATCTTGATTTGTTTATTATCGTTATTTAATTTCTGTATGTTATTTTTTTATACGCATTATGTTATTAACGCTTGGGCTTAGTAAGTCGGATTAAAGGTCCTTTATGTCGAGGGGTTAAAATCATTTACCACGATGCTTTGCCGCGCCTTTTAGCCCGTTATTATTGATTAGGTGTCATCTATTCATCCGTTCAGATATGTATCATGTTGTTTACTATATTTTGGAGGTCATTGTTGTAACCCCGTTCGAACGCATTTCAGAACGCCGCACGAACGCATGTTTTCTGTCTCAGTTCATTCGAACGTGTTTACAAACGTAACTCGAACGCGCATGCATTTTGCCTTATCATGCATCAGGTCTCATTCCGTTAGAATGTATTTCCGAACGCCATACGAACATGAGCATTCTGTTTCATTTCCGTTCGAACGCGTTTACAAACGCCACACGAAAGAGAACCTTCTGTTTACCGTTCGAACGCGTTTTCGAACGCTACACGAACGCGCATACACTGAACTGAGTCATTTTCATCACATGTCATGCATAATTGTTTCTTAGGTGATTTATTTTGTATCATGTAATCAATCATACTATTTGTATTCCTGCATTTATCTATTTGATGTGTTCATGAGATAGTATTCAAGCATGATTAGGCCGTTAGTATGCTACTTGGTTCTTAAGCATGATTTAGCCTATTTAGTTGATCATTTTCAAGCATGATTAGTCATTTATTTTGCGTTTGGAATTTGCATTATGTTTAGGTTGTTCTTTGTTTTCCACATTATATGGTCGAAGTATGTTCATGAGATTGCCGTGTGCTATTGCATGTTTGCCGTTATGATGATTATTTTCATGCATGTGAACTTAAAAGTAGAATACTCTTGGAAATATGTTGCTTAGGCTTGGTTAAATTATTGCACAAATTATTTCATTGCAAGTGGCATAAGTAAGGGACCATTCCGAACCCAACGGTTTGAGGTCTTCCCTTGCGAGGGGTGAGTGCGGCCTTAAATCATTTTTCCCGGTTCACACCGGGTGGAGACTCCATTATTCTCTGGTTTAGTCCCCCGCGGGCTACTCCGTACTCCCAACCAGGCCGCGAGCCCGGAACATCATGCGTCGTCCAGTTTCTGTATTCCCACAGACTAGCGACTCCAATGGGGATAGAGAATCGGCCCCGAAATAATGTCTTGTGATGTTCTTGATTTGTGCTTTAAATTAACCATGTCTACTGTGGGTTTAGAGGGTTTAATCAAAGGCATATTTAAGGCTAGGTGATGGTTTAATGTCTTCTTTCACTCACTACCTTTCTATAAGGAAAAGCTGTGAAGAAACCTAGATAATCATTCACTTGTAGTTCATTGTGATAGACTAATTTGAAGGACTTGTTGTTTATTCCTGTCACCAAAGCGATAAGAGCCTAAGAGGCTTGGGTATTTAAGAGAGCCTTGTTCCACCCTCCCTCTGGGGAATCTACAATGGGAAGTCCATTTGACAGTCAGTCACATACCGTAACTCGTTGGCACGTACTGTAAGGTATAAAAAAGATGTGCTCACTTGGTCGCTCGAACCCTTGAGTGGGGAGACCTAGTTGTGGGCAATCCTTCGCCAGCGAGAGTCTTTGTCTACACTCCCGTAAACCCACACATAGACCGAAGTTGTATGGCCTATAGTAACTATTTCCTTGTGCTTGTGGACCATCCTCATTTGGATGCAGTTGGACTTCTTGTCAGAAATGCGAACTTGTTGGGCCATTTAAACTGGGACGAGTTCGTATCCTATGACAATTGGGCCAAAAGCTTCTGAAATATTGATGGGTCGCTCTGTAGAAATTATCTATGTATGCTTGTGTTTGGGAAAATTGTCGTTTGGATCCATGCGGACCTTTTATCATGAAGTATGGGCTTGTTGGGCCTTTTCAACTGGGACAAGTTTGCACCACGTAATAGCGTGATTAAATACTTTAAAATGACAATGGGCCAATTAGTATAAAATTTTTATGGGCTTATATATTCCATGCATCGCACACATCTAATGCACTTCATGCATACATGCACCATGTTAACCCCCCTTTTGTCTTGAAAGCCATCATAGATACCCATTGGTTAGGGAAGAGGGCAGACTTGTCAAAAGACCGAGCAGCCACCAAGAGTACCTGCAGAAAACCTAACCCAACGGGATAAGAAACTCATTCATGCATGCATGCATACACGTAACGTATTTTGCATTTCTTTTTGTGTCTGTTTTGTTTTGTATTCACAGGTTTTGAAGAAGAAAAGAAAGCGGCAAAGACAAGCCATTCAGAAACAGCGAAGGCATAATATCGGATTCGGGTAATAATCCTAGGACTGAGGCCCTATTGGGTGTTGGATTCGGGTAGTAATCTGAGGGTGAGGCCCACATTGGTGTTAGTTTTGGGGAGGAGTCCCAGGGTTGAGGCCCACATGAGCTTGAGTTTCGGGAATGGATCTCAAGGGGCGAAGCCCACATTATCAAAAGATGACGGAAGAATTATGGGAGTGAAAAAAAAAAACAAAAAAAACAAAACAAAAAAAAGAGATGAAAAAAAAAAGATGAAAAAAAAAGAGAAATGTTTGATAGTTAGACATATGTCCGGTGATGACATTGTAGGGAGAAGCCTTAGAAACGATAAGTGTGAGACGTGCTCTCGTCCGGTACTCTGAATGGATTGATCTCAGCTGGACTCGCGAGCACTTGATTACGGGATCTCAACAGTGGAAACCTGAGTGGTTGGCAAGATGACTAGTCGAAGGGATGATGGATCGGTGAATGACCGTTTGCCTGGATGTCCACCCTGGTTTACTTATTCTACGATATATGATATGGTTGGAAATAAAGAAAGAGTCTCTGCGATGAAAAAATAGAAAAAATAGACCGCCTATAACCGATAAGCGTGAAGCTACCTATAGGCGAGTATTAGGACCACCATGAGGAGAAATTCTACCTTAAAGAAAAAAAAAAAAGAGAAAAAAAAAGAGAGAAAGGAAAGAATGAAAAGAAAGAGAAGAAAGAAAAAAAAAGACCATATCATGTTGAGTATGACGAAGTAATCACATAGTGTGATCGAGACATCTAGATTGGTTAGACCCACCGATCCGATTCTCTGAAACGAAATCATCGAGTTGGCTCACTTAAGGAATAAGTTGCGAAAGAGCCTTGGCACACACACACTAGGAGTCTAGTTCAGATCACTTATTCAGAGGATCGGAGTTGAGTGTATCAAGTACTTTGAAGGTTCTCAGGTTTTGACGCGAAAGTTTTCGTTGAGGACGAAAATATGTCTAGCTATCAGGATTATCTCGTGAGAGACAGTACAAGTATCAGTCTTGCCGGGTATGGCACTCTGGGGGCGAGGCCCACATCTTTATCAGAATCAGTCTTGCCGGGTATGGCACTCTGGGGATGAGCCCCCACATAGTTCAGTATCAGTTCTGCCGGGTATGGCACTCTGGGGGCGAAGCCCACTTTAGTTCAGAATCAGTCTGGCCGAGTATGGCACTCTGAGGGCGAGGCCCACTTTAGTTCAGTATCAGTTTTGCCGAGAATGGTAATCAAAGAATGGAGCAAGGCTCGAGAATGGACAAGCCGAGAATGGCAATCCGAGAATGGAGTAAGGTTTGAGAATGAACAAGCCGAGAATGGTGATCCGAAAATGGAGCAGATTCGGGAATGAACTAGCCGAGAATGGCAATCCGAGAATGGACCAGAGTTCGAGAATGAACAAGCCGAGAATGGTGATGAGACACTACCTCTTTTATTATGAAAGTCGCAGGAAATGGACGTCGGAAGGGAATAGTCAAGAATTGACACATTGTTGGATTTAACTCGTTGGATTAGCATCAGGTTCGCTTGTTGGACCTCCGTTTCAAAACACACCCTTAGCCCAAAACCCCATAAACCACTCACCAAGCCCACACATCATTAAACCAAACACCCAAGCCCACCAAATGGACCAAAGTCATGCCCAAACAAGACCCTAAGCTACACGCCCAAACACATTCCCAAATAACAAAAATCACATTAAACACATGCATAAATCAAGCCAAATCCACTTCCTAAATTAAAGAAATCCCACGGATCCTTTGTCTAATTAAATTAAATCATATCCCTAACTAAAAGAGAATAAATCAAATTAAATCAAATCACTTCCCTAATTAAAAGATTTCCTTATCCCATACTAATTTAAAAAGATATCCCATTAATGCACAAAGCCTTCTCCTTCTCAAATAAGGAAAACCCACACCCCTTTGCCTATAAAAAGAACCCTTCACCACACATCTAAACCCTAGCTCATTCACACAAAAAACGCCAAGAGAATAGCCTAGCACACTCACGCCAATAGACTCCCAAGCTTTCTCCCCATTGCCGCACAAAGCCACTGCCACTCAACGCATCAGCCATAGCCTTCATCACGCCTAACCACAAACCCTCACTCAATTTACCCATTCACGCATCAGCGCCTCCACTCACGCAAACAACTACCCATCTTCATGGCTAGCCACATAGCTTCCACCACCCATTCACGCATCAGCCAGCCTCTTCACGCACAAAGCCACTGCCACTCAACGCATCAACCATAGCCTTCATCACGCCCTGACCAGCCCCATTCAACGCAACCAGCCCTCTGACATGCACCATTGTTCATGCCTAAAAAAACCAGTCCATCTATAGCCGCATAAACCCTTCCAAAACTGCAGCCCAAACCAGTCCAAATAACCCATAAAACAGTCCCATAATTACCAAAAAATAGTGACCAGAAAATACAACACAAACAGCAGCGAAACGGAGTGAAAACAATAGCCCAAACAGCGAAACAGCGAGGAAAAATGTTGGATTAGTGAACCAGGAAAGTTGGGGAATATCAACCCTTCTGATGGCCGTGGAACGCGCTTTCGAGAGACGACAAAAGAGGTTAGACCTGAGGGCACCTTCTTTATTTATTATTCTTCATTTTTTTATTTTTTTAATATATTATCGCTTGAGAGTCATTTGTTGATGCATGATGTGAATTCCGGGTGAACGGAATGCGTGTTCTCTTTTGTGGTATATCGGATGGAAACCCGGACGTAAATTCTGTAGCCGAATCCGAATGGACGGTAGTGCGGTTTACACTCGGGATACAATGCCACGTACTACTTAAAAGACACACGTATTTCGTTTAATCCAAACCTGTATGCGAGCATGATTTAGTCTAGTATGTTATTTATTTTTTTAAGCATGATTTAGTCTAGTATGTTATTTATTTTTTTAGCATGATTTAGTTGTTTATTTTAAAGCATGAGTAGTTATTTGTTTTGCGTTTGGGAATTTGCATTAGGTTTATGTTGTTGTTGCTTTTCGCATTATATAATTGAAATATGTTCATGAGATTGCCGTGTGTTGTCGTGTGTTATGAGGACTTACTTTCCAAGTCTGGAAACTTAGACATAGGATTTATCTTTATGAATATGAACTAGACATAGGTGTTCTTGAGCATGTTGCGTAGATTCGGTTAAGATATTACATAAATCACATCATTACAAGTGGCATAAGTAAGGGACCATTCTGAACCCAACAGCTTTGAGGTCTTCCCTTGCGAGGGGTGAGTGCGGCCTTAAATCTTTGTCCCGGGTGGCGACTCCATGTTATTTCTCCAGTTTAGTCTCCCGTGGGCTATTCCGTACTCCCGACTAGGCTGTGAACCTAGAACAGCATCGCTGATTTCTGTGTCCTACACCAGCATTCCCAAATCATCAGGAATGAGAAAACCCGGTTTCTTTCCTGTTTATATCTAATATGAAATCTGTCAAACAGATTTTTATGAAACCTTATTCAAAAATAAGTTTTGCACTGTTTAATGCGTATCCCTAGAAGGAAAATGGTAGCTCAGAGCGACTCATGATTAACCTTATCATGTCCAACAGAATTCGGTTTCTCTGTTCGGACACACCACTCAATTGAGGTGTTTCGGGAGGAGTCCACAATGAAAGAATACTATATTCTTTCAAGTGTTCGAGAAACTTATTGCTTAAGTATTTTCCACTACGGTCTAACCGTGACGGTTTTATACTTTAGCCGATCTGTCTGTCTACTTCGTGTCGAAACTCTTTGAATTATCAAAAGTTTCCAATTTTTGTTTCTCAAGAAACACATAACCATAACGCGATGCCACATCCGTAAAGGTTACGAAGTGTTCATATCCACCTCTAGCCTAGCTAGACATGGGCCCACTTATGTCACTATGAATGAGGGCTAACAGATCGGTGGCACTTGCACTTTTACCAAGTAAAAGGTGTTTTAGGCACTTTGCCTAATAAACTAGATTTGTTGACATCATTTGAATAAGATCAAATCTGTCCTAGTATCCACTCTTAGAAAGTGTGGATATACGAGTCTTGTTTAATGTGTCCCAAACAACAATGCCACATATAAGTCTCAACTGATTAATTCAGTTTGAGCTATTTGTTTTTCATGTTATATGTTTGAGATTCATTTATATTCAAAATATAAATACAGTTATTCACATATAATATGTTTATCTCAATATCATCTTTATAAAATGAAACACTTTAGTGTTCTAGAATATAAAGGTATACCCGCAACGAGTTATACTCTGATATAGAGATAATGTTTCTAGTCAAACTAGGTACATTATAACAGTTTCATAATTTAAGTACACACCTGAAGGGTAGTTCCTAACTTAGGTTTCTACGGTTAAAACAGCGACTCTCGTCCCGTTTTTGATTCGTAGGTTAAATCTCAACTGAAGTCAGTATCCTGCTAATCAGCAGATTCCGCACAATAGTATATATCTATGTACCACATCTAGTATCAAAATCCAATTTTGAAACTAATAGTGAACATGTTTACGACAAACATACTTAAAGCCGGAGCCTTGCCCCGCTTTTACTTATTCATTTCTGCCTTGTCCATACGGCAGTCACGCATCCAGTGACCCCGTTTGCCATAGTTTAGGCAGACATCTTGGGATATGTCATTTGTCTTCCTAGAAGACTGTGATGATTTTGTCTTTGGCCATTTTAGAAGCTCGGGCTCTGCCTCCTAGAGCTTAGCCATCAACTCTCCAAGAGTTTACTCTTGGTTCACAATGAACCTGCCCCAGCTTTCGGGTATAGACTATAAGATCAAATCTTTGGCAGTCTCAGCCACGTAGGTAATGCCTAGCTAACCTAGCTGATCGATGTCAGCAATCATCTGCGACACCTAGTGCTCGACAGATGTACCCTCTGACACACACGAGCTAAAGAGCTTCTTATGCAATTTGTACTTCTAAGATCTAAGAATAGATCTATAAAGATCTTTAATTCATCTTCATGGTACAAGGATCTAATCCTTAACTTTGACGACGGAATTAAAGTGTCATTGCATTAAGCATAATGGATTGAGCATTAAAGTTATCATTACATGAATCTTCCAAATATTATGTTCTACTATTTGCTCAACTCCGGGCTTAGGCCCAAGAGGTTTCTCTATCAAATAGAGTAACTCCTCAGTTTCCAGGACTATCCTGAGGTTTTATTCCCAATTTGACAATTAAAGCCGTTTAAAAACACCAATTTGGAACAAAGCCTTCATGATTCAAACACATCCGCGATGGACAAAGGCCTTGACTTTGGCCAACAAACCAGTGCCAATCTTGGATCTTGAGAATGAATCATTCAATGGAAGGGAAAACGCTTAATATATGTTGAGGGTTTTTCGCGTAATTGGCAACCAATTAATTATCTTTGTTAAGGTCTCATCATACACCCTTAAACATGCATTCTAAAAACATAATAAGGCGCGTAAATAAATTTAATAATGATATGCGGATGGATATTTAAAACACTTTGTTCCTAGAACAAATCTCTCTCTTTCCTCCCTCCCGCTAGCACAAATCTTACTTCTACCCAATGACATAACACTTCTAAAGAAACCTCATTTACATTGAGTGGAATATGTGAGAAGAGAAATACAAAGAGTCAAGAGGTAATAGGCTGGACACACAGGTCCAATTTAATAAATTCTAAATTTATTACAACAATTTCAAAAATTGCCCTCACCCATCTAATATCCATCTGATATCCATTATTCATACATCACATCCATGTATTCACATAAAGCATGTTATCAATCAATCTAATCCAATTAATTAATCTGAAATTAATGATCATCCAATGTTCAAAGAACGATTTGATTTGCGCGAGTCCGACTCGTTTTAAGAATAAATACTCAAAGTATGAATTCTCGAATTATATTAAACTACAACATTAAATCCAATTTAATTTATATTTAATAATAATTCTTTATTTAATTCTAAATTAAATAATTACACTTTATTTAATGTGCCTTTATGACTTAGATTCTAAATCTAATCTTTTCGGGTCTCAAAGCCCAATTAACATATGTCAATTTAATTAAAGTCCAATGGGCTTTCAATTAATTTCTTAAGGCATGGACTTGGTCAATATGGGTCAAACCCAAATACCAAAGCCCAATTAAGGAATCACCCTTATTTGCCAAAAATCAATTTAGGTCCATTAGGCCTAATTAAATATTAAAGGTCCATTTAATTATATTTGGACTTTATGGTTATGGTTTTGGGCCCAATTGGATCCAACCAATTAACCTAAACCAAACTTGGCCCAACCAAGCCCATTAAGCCCAAATACAACTTTTCAAGCCCAATTCCAAAATAAGCCCAATTAATTTAAATCACTAAATTCCAAATTTCACAATTAAATTAATCTAAGTGTATAGCCATGATTAATTAACCAAATTAACATTTCCAAAATACCAATTTATATAATTAATCATGCTTATTATCATGAACACATGTCTGTAGGCACTGTATTTTTGCATATAAGTCCCTATGATGAGTCTCATTTAGAGGCACTACCTTTATGTAACGGAAGTCGCGGGAAACGGACGTCGGAAGGGGAAATTCAGAATAAGTATGTCATCAGATTCATTTCACAAGTTCACTGTTTTTGTTCGTGCTGCGTTCGTGACCACGTTCGAACGTCAAGCAGATTGCGGGCGTTCTTGTAGCGTTCGAATCGGCGTTCGAACGGTGTCGGTATTTTTGGTTTTACTGCTAGCCTCACATCCAAGCCCAATTAGCCCACCAAAGCCCATAAAACACATCAAAATTAATAAAATGCATATTTAACACATGGTGAAATTAAAGCAAATCTAAAAATCACATACCAAATATAAAATAATTACCTACTAAAATAACAAATCCACTTACCTAAACAAAATAAATCACACCCCAATTTAGCCAAATCTTGTCTCCAATCAATCTTTTATTTTCCTTGTATAACACTAAAAAATATCTCACCTTTATTGCATGATCTCTCATTCCTTCTCCAACAAGATTTAACCCTAGCCTTTGCCTATAAAAAGAAGCCTCCACCACACATCCAATGGGCTAGCACATTCATACAAACCACATAAAAATTCTGCAAAGAAAAAGACTCCTAGCATTCACACATAACAAAAGCTATAAGCAATAAAGAATTCTCTCCTCCTCCCTCACTCTCAATAACCGAAAATCACAAACCAAATAACCCTCATTGCCTTGACCAAAACACATCCCGAACAGCCCCCTTTACCTCACCAAAACAGCCCCTTTACCTCACCAAAACAGTCCCAAAACACCAAAATAGTGACCGAAATACAGCAATAAAACAGCAGCGAAACGGAGGGAAAACAGCAGCCCGAACAGTGAAGCAGTAAAGGGAAACGTTGAACCAGTGAACCGGAGGAGTTGCAGAGCATCCCTCCTTCCGACGACCGTGTACGGTACTTCCGAGAGTCGACATAAAAGGTTAGACCTGAGGGCACTTTTTGTATTCATTTTTACTCATCTTTTAATTGTTTTAGTTATTTATTTCGTATGAGAGTCGTTTATGGATGCATGTTGTGGTTTTGAATAAAATGGAAAATGTGTCACCTCTTGTGGTATATAAGATGGAAACCCAGACATAAATTTCGTAGCTGAATCCGAATGGATGGTAGTGCTGTCTGTACTTGGGATACAACTCCACGTACCACTTGAGCAAACGGCGCATATTTTGTTTTATGTTGTTTTGATTCGTTTATTACCCGCTATTTAAATTCTGCATGTTATTTGTTTGAGTAATGATGAGGTAAAGCGCATGGGCTTAGTAAGTGCGATTAAAGGTCCTCTATTTCGAGGTGTTAAAATCCTTTACCACGATGCTTTGATGCGCCAGATGATGTATATTCGGTTGAATATGAGATGTGTTCAATCGGGTATACGAAGTCCGATATGTTGTTTTTTTATCTCTTATATACATTGTGTTATTAGCGCATGGGCTTAGTAAGTGCGATTAAAGGTCCTCTATTTCGAGGGGTTAAAATCCTTTACCACGATGCTTTGCCGCGCCGGATGATGTATATTTGGTTGAATGTGAGATGTGTTCAATCGAGTATACGAAGTCCGATATTGTTGTCTTTGTTTTCATGTGCATTATGTCATTAGCGCATGGGCTTAGTAAGTGCGATTAAAGGTCCTCTATTTTGAGGGGTTAAAATCCTTTACCACGATGCTTTGCCACACCGGGCGAGGTACCAATGATTGGATGTGAATGAGTTCAATTGGACACGTGAGGTCCTACATTGTGGATTTTTTTGTCTATGTATGTGTGCATGCATCAGGTCTGGTTCCGTTCGAACGTGTTCTTGAACACTATACGAACGTGAACCTTTTGTTTACCGTTCGAACGTGTTTTACAAACGCTACACAAACGCGCACGTATTTTCTTTGTCTTATCATTCATCAGTTCTGATCCCCTTCGAACGCGTTCTCAAACGCTACATGAAAGTGAACCTTCTGTTTACCGTTCCAACGCATTTACGAACGCTACAGGAACGCGCACACACTGCACTGAGTCCTTTTCATCATATTTTATGCATAATTGCCCCTATTAGTTATCCCTTTGTATTATGAACCTGATTGCTTCTCTTTATTATGCATGATTATGCAATTGTCATTTATCCGTATTCCCCACATGTATGAGTACAATGTGCTTATTAAGTTGTATGCTTGCCATATGTTAATTTACCTTTATGCATGTAAATTCGGACATAGATTATATGCAAATAGGTGGTATGCAAACATGAAAAATGTGTCATATGCAAACTTAGATAAGAGATTTGTACTTATGCATGCGAACTTAGTAGTAAATTATCCTTGGAAATAAATGTTGCTTAGGCTTGGTTGAATTATCGCACAAATCATTTTATTACAAATGGCATAAGTAAGGGACCATTACGAACCCAACGGTTTGAGGTCTTCCCTTGCGAGGGGTGAGTGCGGCCTTAAATCTTTATACCGGTTCACACCGGGTGGCGACTCCATCATTCTCCGGTTTAGTCCCCCGCGGGCTACTCCGTACTCCCAACCGGGCCGCGAGCCCGGAACAGCATGCGTCGCCCAGTTTCTGTGTTCCCATAATGTCCAACACAATTGAATCAAAAAATCAATTCATTTTTCATGCTTCAACTCACGGCAATTAGGGTTTATTGTCTGATTCCGAATTCAATCCAATTAAATCCTAAATCAACATTTCCCAAGTCTTTCAAACTCATCCAATGATTCAAAAAACAAAATTACCATGACATTAGGGCAATAGCAACTTTCGGCCAAGCCTACTAATTAGGGAAAATTTGATCCAATTCAATTTTCATCAAATTGACCATGTATAATACTATGTTATCATCATTCAAACATACTCAAACAATCAATTTCATCCAAACATGCTCAAATCAATTTTACCCAATTTTACCCTAATTCATTTTCATGATTAATCAAGGCTATTGATACCATTGTTGGGTTTCTACTATAGTCCCAAGATCAATCAAGCAATGAAAATCAATGTGAATACAATAAAGAAGTATGGCGGAATCATACTTACAATGATCGGATTTGCGATGCGTTGAACACTAAACTTTTTTGCTCCTCCATGAAGCTCACGGCCAAGCACAAATTTGTGCTCCAAATTTTTGGTCACCCTCCATGTGTGTGCTCCAAGCTCCAAGCTTTGTCAATGGTGATTCCATGCTCAAGGGTTGTTTCCCTATCACCTTTGGATGACTCTTTAGTGTGCTAGCACCTTGAAAATTTGCCACAAATCTTCCTTAAGGCTTCTTGTAGTTCTCGACATTGAGAAGAACAAAGGAGAGAAAAATGGCCCAAGGCCGAAAATGGAGGGAGAGGAGAGAAGTGTGATGAGTTGGTTTGTGTTTCTAAAACAATTACCAATTAATTGAATTCAAAAATTGGTATATGCCTTTCAAAAAGTCAAACAAATTTTGGAGTCAAAATGGCAATTAATGCCCTCAACAACTCACATCACTCAAAAGTGACTAGACATTACATCACTCAAAATGACAAGACATCCATCACTTGAATGACTAATGATGTGACGCTTGATGTGACTTGTGGGCCGCACTTGAATTCGAAATGCGAGTGGGCCCGCAAACACTCCCTGGCTCGAGTTCGCGAATTCCGAATTAACGAATTTTCCGTTGCGACGTAATTAAATCAAATTTAATTAAATAATTATGCCTAGCAAAATTACTATTCACGTCACTAACGAATTAATTCTAAATTAACTCGTTCACTCAAATTAAAATCTAATTTTAATTTCGCGTCGAAATCTAATTTCGTATAATATATCGAATATATTATTTTATCGATTAATTCCAAATTAATCGTTCTCTCTCTTTAAATAATATTTTATCCCAGATAAAATATCTCCGTAATTAATCCTAGATTAATTTTCTCTCTCAATTAATTAATCCCTGATTAATAATGTGCGAGTCATACGTCATCCGCGAATCTTCGGGAAGGGACCCATGAGATCCCCGGATATGTTGGCAGTAAATCCGGTCGTCGGACTATCCGAACACGTACGTACCTAGTACTACATTTTTACCGATTTACAAGACATGGTTGGCTTCTAGCAAGGCACCGTGCCTACCCAATTCTCCAGAAATATTCTTAAAGGAATATGTGATATGTATCAGGCGTAGTATACGTAGTATTGCGTATTGTAATCCAATATCGGATGTCACGTGCTAGGCCTGGGGCTGGAATTATGTCAGTCCCGTACGAAGCACATATCGGATCTCTGGTAACTAGTCTCTATAATCGGATAACTATGACCTAGTCATATTATCCCGATAGCTGCAGCATAAAAGAGAACCAATTACGTATCTTACGTGATCATCATCTCCACTATGACTGGAGTGATACTTCCATCTTGACATCACACCGAATACACTACGATTCTTAATATACCCAGAAGAGGCGTACACAGAACCGGTTAAAACCCTGGACGACCAAAACCAAAGTATATTGATTGTCGCAAGTATTAGCGGTGCAAGTCTCAGGTTAAGACCAAATACACCTACCCTGATTCGGACTTCCATAGACACACAATCATACTACCAATGGAATTCCGAGGGGTCTATCCAGAACGAAGCTGTTTCCGTACCATCGGTAAACACAACCTCCTATTACACTTGCATAAGTATCCAATACTTAAATATATGAGAACTATGTCGTTATGCTCCCACAACGCGCACAAGTGTAATACTAGTCTATTCCGCATTATCGATGTCCAATCTCGATAATACTACGACTTGGGATTATTTAATGATTAAACCTTCATGGATTGATACTGTCTTATATCTTATCAATCTGGAACTAATCATATGGACTTTTATCATTTATATATCCCTGTAATCTAATTACAAATGATAAAAGAGCAATTTCCTTTGTCACATAGTTAATTTGTACAACAACACCATGTTCTGTACAAATAGTGATGCTATGGGTCATAACTGTCCAACATCAACATCACAGTCAATCCGCTAACGTGCACCATGCCACTTGTCACAATCCTGTGGTGCCGACAATCCACATCGCCACGTGTCATCACGTCATTGCCACGTCATCGCCACGTCAGCACAATTATTGAGTTAATCATCCAAAATGCCACGTCAGCATATACGAATCCGAAGCAGCCAATCAGCGACTGACACATGGCAGTGTCGCGATGAAAGAACAATTCACGCGTCGCGACGCGTGATGGTTATGGACGCCTATAAATTCATCTCGAAATTTCAGTTTCAGATGTACCTTCCTCTCTGAATTCTCTGATGTAAATAAGGAGTTTGTATCTAGTTTTCTTTAAATTTCAGTTTTTGTAATTAATTTTATTTACTTTCTGTAATAGTAATTTACTTTCTTTACTTTTTTCAATTTTTACTATTCAGTTATGAGGAGGTAACTTCCTCATGCTATGGTGAAAGGTAAAACTTTTATTACTGCTATTTAGATTAATCTCCCTTAATTATAATATATTCACTATTTAAAATTTGACTTAACAAGGATACCGTTATATTGGTCGGTTGGTAATTAATTATAAACTGGTTTTAACCTGACTAAGCATGGATACCGCATGGTTGGTCGGTTGGTAATTACCGCCTATATGGCTGGTTTATGGACAAATAATGATACCACCTTTATGGTCGGTTGGACTTAATTTGACTTAATCAGGTTACCGCCTATATGGCTGGTTGGTAATATCACACAAGTTAATATATTATATTAAGGGAGATATCTAAAAAATAATAGTGATAAAAGTATATCCTCTAGCCCTGGCATTTTCTTTTATTTTAATTTTCTTTATTTACTTTTTAGCATTTTACTTTATGTCTTTTATTTTATTTAAGTTCTTACTTGCCCTAATTATGTGTCGTAACTAAGTTAGTTATCTGGGGTTGTGATGAATTCCAATATCACCAGTTTATAATGGGTTATTTTATAGTTTGGGTAATATAAAAGTTTACTTATTAAGTCTTAAGCTTAATGTTTCTTGTTAACTGGCCATTAATAAGATTGATCTGGTAAACATAAAATAAACTTGACAAAGGAATTTTAGGTTTTAGCCTTAGACTTAATAGCCCACGATCTTCCTTGAGGATAGATAACCCTTTAATAGATTTCCTTACAGGATAGACATATACCTGTCGGGCTGGGGTAGCCATAATGGAACTTAATCTTAATAAATCCAGGTAATTTGGTTGACATAGACATATTGTTCAATTGGATTATACTGGGTATTTGCATCTGACCATCGACAGAGGCTTTTGCATAATTTCATGTTCCAGGTTAGTAAACCGACATATTACACAAACATGAAATAACCACTTCATCTTTAAATAGATATTGGAAGAAATCATAACCCTTGATAGTTTTATAAATTTGAATTTTCCTCAACCTACTTTCGCACAATTTTATTTACTTGTTTTTAAGTTTAAAGTCATCACCCAGTCAATCAATCAATCTGTTAAATACTAGTAATCATTTGGCCTCATAAAATTATTAGCTTAGGTATTAAGTCCTCGTGGGATCGATACTTTTTATACTACTTGAACGATACGTGCGCTTGCGTTATACGGGTGTGATTACGCCGGTCACCTTCTACCTAGTATATATGAAGCTTCACCCATATCTTTCATGGAGAAGTTCTTACAAATGTAGGCTTTCACACTTTGCATCATCCCTATATCATTTCCTATGGTAAGGATGTCATCTACATACAAGACTGGAAAACTGTCATGCTCCCACTCACTTTCTTATAAACATATGGTTCTTCATTGTTCTTGATGAATCCAGATAATCTAATTATCTCATCAAAACAACGATTCTAGCTTCGGGATGCCTGTTTAAGTCCTTAAATAGACTTTTGGGGCTTACAAACAAAGTTTGAAGTCTCACTGGATACGAAACCCCCTGGTTGTTCTATATAGATATCCTTTTCTAGGAATCCATTTAGGAAAGCGATTTTCACATCCATCTGCCATATCTCATAGTCGTGATATGTAGCAATGGCTAAAAGAATCCTAATGGATTTTAGCATTGCTACTGGTGAAAAAGTTTCCTCATAGTCAATCGCAGGACGTTGAGTGTAACATTTCGCTACTAGTCGGACCTTAGAGATTCCTACCTTTCCATCGGGCCCTCGCTTCATTTTGTGAACCCATTTACAACCAATAGGTTTAACTCCTTCAGGAAGTTCAACTAAGTCCCAGACTTGATTGACATGCATTGAATCCATTTCAAATTTCATGGCTTCCTGCCATTTTCCCGAATCGATATCCAATATCGCTTCTTTATACGTAGTCGGATCTGTTTCCTCCAATAGGAGAACTGTTGGACAATTATGACCCATAGCATCACTATTTATAAAAGACATTGTGGTTTTTGTACAAATTAACTATGTGACAAAGGAAATTGTTATTTTATCATTTTGTAAGTAGATTACTTTAATATATATAAATGATAAAAGTTCTTATGATTAGTTCCGGATTAATAAGATATGAGACAGTATCAATCCACGAACGGTTTAATCATTAAATATCCCTAGTCGTAGTATTATCAAGATTGGACATCGATAATGCGGAATAGACTAGTATTGCACTTGTGCGTGTTATGGAAGCTTAACGACATAGTTCTCATATATTTAAGTATTGGATACTTATGCAAATGTGATAGGAGGTTCTGTTAATCGTTAGATCGAGAACAGTTTTGCTCTAGATATACCCCTCGGAATCCCATTGAGTGATGGAAGTGGTTGGAGGCATTAAATGTATTTTTCCCTCCAAAACTCTTTGCTTTTGCTTTTGGTAAAGCATAAACCAATTTTTGGAGTTTGACTTTCATAAGTTGTAATTGTTTTAGAAAAATAAATATCAAAAAGTAAAATTTCTCTCTTCCTCCCTTGCATTGTCATGAGCCTAGGGTTTATTTCTCTTTGATTTTGCTTCAAAATCAAACAAAGCTAGCACTTCAAGAGTTGATTAAGGTGATAGGGAAACTCACCCTTGGAATTAAAGATTCAACACAAAGCTTGGAGCTTCCGAAACAAAAGATATTTGAAATCTCAACATCCGATCTTTGTAAGTACTTCCGCAACATCTTTAATTTTATTCACATTTAATCATGACTTAGAGATCCTTGGCATGTTCTAGGAACACTTACAATGGTATCATGAGCCAATTTTAAGCATAATTTGTTTTAGGGTTTATAGACTTTATTTGGGATTTTTATGTTTGGAGCATGATTTCTTCAAATTGTTTGGTTGAGCTTTAATGATGATGAATTAGATTTATGCATCTTAGGAATTGAGAAAATGGATTGGATAAAATTTTCCCTAATTCCTTAGCCTTGGCCGAACACTACCCTAGCATGTATCATGGTGATTTTTTGTTAATTTGATTATTGGATGAGTTTATGGCATGATATGTATATTGATTGTTGATTTAATTAGATTGAAATCAAAATTGGATATGTTTATGCCAAATTACCGTGAGCATGATAAGCATGGAATGAGTTGGTTTGCTTCAATTTGTGTTGGACATGAGTTGGTTAATTAAACCATGATTAATTAGTTTAATTGGTGTTTTGGAAATATTAGTTTAACTAATTAATTATAGCTATTACACTTTAATTAAAATTAATGTAATATTTGTAATGTTATATTAATTAAAGTTAGTCTTTAAAATTGGATTGGGCTAATTTTATTGTATTTGGGCTTAATGGGCTTGGTTGGGCCAAGCTTGGTTTATGACAATTGGATTGGATCCAAATTGGACCTAAAACAATCCATAAAGTCCAAATACAACTTTTGGGCCTTTTAATATTTAATTTGGGCGTAATGGGCCAAAATTGATTTTATGGAAAAAATGATGATTCCTTAATGGGCCTTGGCATCTTGGATTGGATTCATATTGGCCAAAGCCCATGCCTTAAGAATTAATTAAAAGCCCATTGGACTTTCATTAAAAGATATTGGATACTAATTGGGCCTTTGAGACCCATTAAGATTAGATTTAGAATCTAAGTCTTTAAGGCACATAAATAAGTGTAATTATTTAATTAGGAATTAAATTAGAATTAGTATTGAATACAAATTAAATTAGATTTAAAATTGTAGTTCGATATAATTAAAGAATACGTACTTTGAGTATTTATTCTTAAAAGAGTTGGACTCGCGCAAATCAAATCGTTATTTGAACATTGGATGATCATTAATTCAAAGATTAATTAATTGGATTAGATTGATTGAATAACATGCTTTGTGTGAATACATGGATGTATTGTATGAATAATGTATATCGGATGGATATTAGAATAGTGAGGGCAATTTTGGAAATCGTTGTAATAAATTTAGAATTTATTAAATTTGACCTGCGCCTCCAGCCTATTATCTTTTTTCTCATTGTATTTCCCTTCTCACCAATTCCCCTCAATGTAAATGAGGTTTATTTAATGTATTATGTAATTGGGTAGAAGTATGAATAGTGCTAGCAGGAGAGAGGAAATGGAGAGATTTGTTATAGGAACAAAGTTTGTTATCTATCCATCCGCATATCATTATTAATTTATTTCGTGCCTTATTATGCTTTTAGAATGCATGCTTAAGGGTGAATGATGAGACCTAATCAAAGATAATAATTGGTTGCCAATTTACGCGAAAAACCCTCAATCAAATATTAAGCGTTTTTCCTTCCATTGAGTGGTTCTCTCTCAAGATCCAAGATTGGCATTGGTTTGTTGGCCAAAGTCAAGATCGATGTCCATCACGGATGTGTTTGAACCACGAAGGCTTTGTTATATATCGCATGTCTTGGGCAGTTGTGACTTGTTGGCCAAAGTCAAGGTCACTTCTGTACATCGACGTGGATTACGAAGCTTTCCCACTGTCAATGGGTCTCGCTTAACTGGAATCATTAAGCTTGTTGAGCCAAAGCCAAGTTTTAGTTGATTCAGAGGAAAATGGTAGGAGATATATTGGATATATTTACATATATTGGATATGTGTTTCGGACTTGGAGGTCCACCTACCGGATCTAGGAATTTGATGAGATCCAATTGATTTTAGAGATATACCTAGTTAAGTTTCATACAGCTTGTTGGCCAAAGTCAAGGTTGTGTGTTATTTAACGGGATCCTAGCCCACTAGGAAACTAGGTTTCCCGATTACTCAACAGAGGGTTAGAGGCTCGCCGAAAATAGTGGGAGGCCAGTATTAAATTTTCAATTTCGTTTAATACTTGCCAAATACGCGCTTTCAATTTATTTTCTTCATTATATATTTATATTAGTTGGACTAATATTTTATTATTTTCTTTTAACAGTTGGACTGTACCCGAAATCGTTAATTGAATAGTTAGACTATTGCAATTAAGATGGCTGGAAAGATCAACGTTAGGGACATTATCATGGGCGAAAATGTCTTTAACGGTGTGAACTTTCCTGACTGGGATATGAACCTCAGGATTGTCCTGGGGGCTGAGAAGATGCTCTATACGATAGAGAGACCTCTCAGGCCTAAGCCCGGAATTGAGCAGCCGCTTGAGATTGAGCTTTGGAAGACTCATAGTGATGACAACTCAACTGCTCAATTTGTCATGCTTGCTGCAATGACCCCACAATTTCTTCATCAAAACAAGGAATTGTTTCTCTACAAAATGATGTTGAAATTGAGAGACCTTCACCGATCTAACCTTAGATCGTAGAAGTATGAATTGCAGAAAAAGCTCTTTCGCTCTCGAATGTCGGAAGGTACATTGGTCGAGCACCATATGTCGCAGATGATTGCTGACATCGAACAGTTGGGTCAGCTGGGCATAACCTTTGAGGCTGAGACTTCCATAGATTTGATCTTACAGTCTCTTCCTAACAGCTGGAGCGGGTTCATCATGAACTATAATATGATGAACCAAGAAAAGACTCTTGGAGTGTTGATGACAATGCTGAAAGAGGCAGAAAATGAGCTTTTAAAGGGCAAGAAGCGTGAGGCACACTTCGCTTCGACATATCAGAAAGCCAAGGCTTGGCCGAAGGCTTATGGAGGTGTGAAGAAGAAGAAGAGAAAGGGCAAGGCCAAATCATCAAAGTCTTATGGGAAGGCAAAGGATAAATCCCAAGATGTATGCCTACATTGTGGAAAATGGGGTCACTGGAAGCGTGACTGCCGTGAGTACAAGGCGCACATGAAGGAAGTGAAGGCGGGCAAGGCACCGGCTTCAGGTATGTTTGTTATTGAAATAAACATGTCTACTTCTAGTTTTAAAAATTAGATTTTTGATTCTGGATGTAATACTCATATTTGTACTGATGTGCAGGATCTGCAGATTAGCAAGAGACCGGCTTCAGGAGAGATCGACCTCCGAGTTGGAAATGGGACTAGAGTCGCCGTTTTGGCTGTTGGGACCTATATTTTGGAACTGACCTCGGGGCATGTACTTACTTTATCAGACTGTTATTATGTACCTCGTTTGAGTAGAAACATTATATATGTATCTTGTTTAACCCATTGTGGGTATAACTTTGTATTCAGGAACACAGGGTGTTTTATTTATAAAGATGACTTTGAGATATGCACTGCTGATTTAAATAATGGTCTTTATATTTTGAATATAAATGAATCTCAAACATATAACATGACAAACAAAAGGCTCAAAATGAGTAAAACAGATGAAACTTATTTGTGGCATTGTCGTTTGGGACACATAAATAAGACTCGTATATCCACACTTTCGAAGAGTGGATACTTGGACGGATTTGATCCAAATTCATATGACGTCTGCGAATCTTGTTTATTAGGCAAAATGCCTAAAACGCCTTTTAGCGGTAAAGGTGTACGTGCCACCGAACTGTTAGCCCTCGTTCATAGTGACGTATGTGGGCCCATGTCTAGCCAGGCTAGAGGTGAATATGAATACATCGTAACCTTTACTGATGATGCATCACGTTATGGTTATGTGTATCTTATGAGACACAAGTCGGAAAATTTTGAAAAATTCAAAGAGTTTCGACACGAAGTAGAAAAACAGACCGGCAAAAGTATTAAAACATTACGGTCGGACCGTAGTGGAGAATACTTAAGCAATGATTTTCTCGATTACTTGAAAGAGTATGGTATTTTTTTCACAGTGGACTCCTCCCGGAACACCTCAATTAAACGGTGTGTCCGAACGGAGAAACCGAACTTTGTTGGACATGGTAAGGTCTATGATGAGTCACACTGAGCTACCAATTTCCTTCTGGGGATATGTATTGAACAATGCAATACTTATTTTGAATAAGGTTCCGTCAAAGTCTGTTAGACAGACTTCATATGAAATATGGACAAAAAAAGAAACCGAGTTTCTCATTCTTGAAGATTTTGGGATGCTTGGCATACCCGTTAAACATTTGGATGGTACCAAACTAGATTCCAAATCAGATAAGTGCCTATTTGTACGTTATCCTAGGGAAACCAAAGGATATTACTTCTATAACCCACAAGAGAACAAGGTATTTGTTTCTCTCCATGCGGGTTTCCTTGAAAAGGAATTCCTAAATACAGTGGTAAGTGGGAGGAAAGTAGAACTCGATGAAAATCGTAGTGATACTGTTCCTGGCACCGAATCCCAAACGGAACACGAACAGTTCATCAGGGATGAGACTGTACCACAATCTTCTAATACACAAGTACCACGTAGATCAGAGAGAGTCAGAAAACAACCTGAGAGGTATGGGTTTCTGATCTCGGCTCACATAGATATTAATCTTATTGAATATAATGAGCCGAATACGTATGAGGAAGCGATACAAGGTATCGACTCCACTTTATGGCAAGATGCCATGAAGTCCGGAATGGATTCCATGTATACCAACCAAGTCTGGGCACTGGTTGATGCACCAGAAGGCGTAAAGTCAATTGGTTGTAAATGGGACTTCAAGAAGAAGACGGACATGGATGGCAACATACAAACATACAAAGCTAGGCTTATAGCGAAATGGTATCATCAACGACATGGTTTCGATTATGACGAAACTTTTTACCCGTTGCCATGATTAAATCCATTCAGATAATGCTTGCTATTGCTACATATTTCGATTATGAAATATGGCAGCTGGACGTCAAAACGGTTTTCCTTAACGAAAACCTTTTGGAGGATGTTTTATATAACACCCTGACAGTTTTGTCACGCCAAAACATGCAAATAAGGTTTGCAAGTTAAATTGATCCATTTATGGATTGAAGCAAGCAACGCATTCTTGGAACCAATGTTTTGATGATGATTTCATTCAAAATGAAGATGATTCTTGTGTATATAAGAAGGTTAGTAGGAGCGCACTAAAATTCATTGTCCTTTACGTTGATGATGTATTGCTTATTGACAATAAAATTCCCATGCTACAATCGGTGAAAGCTTGGCTTTCATTAAAATTCTCCATGAAAGATCTGGGAGAAGCAGCTTTTATTTTGGGAATAAGGATCTACCGGGATAGATCTAGAAAGCTGATTGGACTCTCCCAGAGCTCGTATATTGACAAAGTGTTGAAGATATTCAACATGGATCAGTCCAAGAGGGGATTGCTTCCTGTGTCACATGGCGTCTCTCTATCTAGGGACATGTGTCCTAATTCTCAAGATGAGAGAGGCAACATGAGTCGGATCCCGTTCGCTTCTGCAGTCAGATCGATCATATATGTCATGATATGTACGCGACCTGATGTCTCGTATGCTTTGAGCATGTGCAGTCGCTATCAGGACGATCTTGGTGATGGTCACTAGATTTCGGTTAAGAACATCCTTAAGTATCTTAGACGAACTAAGGATGCTTTCTTAGTCTATGGAGATGGAGAACTTGAGGTAACTGGGTTTACCGACGCAAGTTTCCAAACCGATAAAGACGACTCTAAGTCGCAATCTGGGTACATATTTTGTTTGAACAATAGAGCAATAAGCTGGAAATCTTCCAAGCAAGAGACTGTTGCCGATTCAACAACAGAAGCGGAATATATTACTATAGCTGAAGTAGCAAAAGAGGAAGTTTGGATCCGTAAATTCCTAATTGTATTAGGAGCAGTTCCGTTAGCAGCTGAGTCTGTTCCTTTGTATTATGACAATAACGGGGCTATAGCGCAGGCTAAGGAACCGCGGTCTCATCAAAAATCCAAGCAAGTACTTCGACGTTTCCATATGATTCCTGAGATCATTCATCGTGGCGATG
Organism: Zanthoxylum bungeanum; assembly: GCA_019454045.1. Lineage (NCBI taxonomy): Eukaryota > Viridiplantae > Streptophyta > Magnoliopsida > Sapindales > Rutaceae > Zanthoxylum > Zanthoxylum bungeanum. The sequence continues at coordinate 122,562 of SKCR01032002.1, forward strand.
TGAAGATCGAAAAGATAGCTTCAGATGACAACATTGTAGATCCGCTGACGAAAGCTATTTCTCAGCAAAGGTTTGAGCGACATGTACATAGTTCAGATGTTAGATACTTGAGTGATTGGCTATGAGCCAAGTGGGAGATTGTTGGACAATTATGACCATAGCATCACTATTTGTAAAAGACATTGTGGTATTTTGTACAAATTAACTATGTGACAAATGAAATTGATATTTTATCATTTTGTAATTAGATTACTTGATATATATAAATGATAAAAGTTCTTACGATTAGTTCCGGATTAATAAGATATGAGACATTATCAATCCACGAACGGTTTAATCATTAAATATCCCTAGTCGTAGTATTATCGAGATTGGACATCGATAATGCGGAATATACTAGTATTGCACTTGTGCGCATTATGGAAGCTTAACGGCATAGTTCTTATATATTTAAGTATTGTATACTTATGCAAGTGTGATATGAGGTTCTGTTAATCGTTAGATCGGGAACAGTTTCGCTCTGGGTAGACCCCTCGGAATCCCATTGGTAGTATGACTATGTGTCTATGGGAATCCGCATCAGGGTTGGTGTATGTGGTCTTAACCTGAGACTTGCATCGCTAATACTTGCGACAATCAGTACACTTTGGTTTTGGTTGTCCGAGGCTTTAAAAGGTTCTGTGAACGCCTCTTCTGGGTTTACTGAGAATCGTAGTGTATTGGGTGTGATGTCAAGATGGAAGTGTCACTTCAGTCATATGGAGATGACGATCACGCAGGATACAGAACTGGTACTCTTATATACTGTAGTTATCGGGATAGTATGACAAGGTCATGATTATCCGATTAAAGATACTAGTTGCTAGTGATCCGATATATGCTTCGTACGAGGCAGACGCAATTCCAACCCAGACCTAGCATGTGACATCTAATATTGGATCGTAATACGCAATATATTGTATACTATGCCTGATATAGATTATATATTCTTTGTTAAATTCTGGAGAATTGGGTAGGCAATGTGTTTTGCTAGAAGCCAACTATATCTTGTAAATCGGTAAAAACGTGGAACGGGGTACGCACGTGTTCGGATAGTCCGACTACCGGATTTACTGCCAACATATCCATGGATCTCTTGGGTCGTTTCCCAAAGATTCACCGATGACATTTGACTCGAACAAATTAATCTAGGATTGATTAAGTGAGAGAAAATTAATCAGGGATTCATTGCGGTAAGAATTTATCTGGGATAAAATTTTTAGAAGAGAGAACGCGATTAATTTGGAATTAATCGATTAAATCATATATTAGATATATTAATTGAAATTAGATTTCAAAGCGGAATTAAAATTGGATTTTAATTCGGGCGAACGAATTAATTTACAATTAATTGCGAGCGACTTTCGTAATAATTTTGCGAGGTATTATTATTTTATTAAATTGGATTTAATTATGTCGCGACGGAAAATTCATTTAATCGGATTAAGTGAACCCGAGCCCGAAGTGTGTGGAGTAAACCACTTGAATTTTGAATTAAAGTGGGTCCCACCAACTTACATAACTTGTCTATCAAGTGTCAACTTGAGTGATGGAAGTGGTTGGAGGCATTAAATGTCTTTTTCCCTCCAAAAATCTTTGCTTTTGCTTTTGGTAAAGCATATACCAATTTTTGGAGTTTGACTTTCATAAGTGGTAATTGTTTTAGAAAATAAAAATATCAAAAAACAAAATTTCTCTCTTCCTCCCTTGCATTGCCGTGAGCCTAGGGTTCATTTCTCTTTGATTTTTCTTCAAAATCAAACAAAGCTAGCACTTCAAGAGTTGATTAAGGTGATAGGGAAACTCACCCTTGGAATTAAAGATTCAACACAAAGCTTGGAGCTTCTGAAACAAAAGATTTTTGAAATCTCAACATCTGATCTTTGTAAGTACTTCCGCAATTTCTTTGATTTTATTCACATTTAATCATGACTTATAGATCATTGGCATGTTCTAGGAACACTTACAAGAACATCAAGGCTCACATCAGATGTTAAAAACAATCTCTCAGAAGACCTTGATATTCTATTCGACTTACATAGAACATGTGTTGTAGATCCTTCATCTAATTAGATCTCTTGTTCCATCTCAGGTTCCTTAATATTGGGATCAAACTCATCAAGTTTAATCTCTCTATAATTCTCAATTTCTCTCAAAAATTGCTTTTCAAGAAAAGTTGTAAAGCGAATAACAAATACATTTCCTTGCTTGGAATCATAGAATTGATATCTCATGGAATTATCAGGATATCCAACGAACCTACATTTATATCCTCTGGGTGCTAGTTTATCATGCTGCGTAATTCTAACGTATACATGACAACCCCAAATCTTTAAATGCCTAAGACTTGGATTTCTACTGAACCATATCTGATAGGGGGTCGTAGAAACAGCTTTCGATAGAACCCTATTGAGTATGTAGGCATAAGTTAGTAAAGCATAACCCCAAAGGTAATAAGAAATATCTGTATAGCTCATCATGGATCGCATCATATCTAATAAATTACGATTTCTTCGTTCAGACACACCATTATGTTGAGGTGTTCCTGGTGGGCTATATTGGGCAACTATTTCATTCTCCCTTAAATAATTTTTGAATTCTTCACTTATATATTCACCGCTTCGATCTGATCTAGGCATTTGATGAATTTACTGGTTTGTTTTTCTACTTCATTTCTAAATATTTTGAACTTGTCAAATGTTTCCAACTTATGTTTCATCAGATAGACATATCCATATCTAGACTTTTCATCTGTGAAAGTCAGAAAGTATGTTGATTCATCATGAGCGGCATGATTTAATGGACCACACACATCGCTATGTATTAGTTCCAATAAATCTCCAGCACTGTGTCCAACACCTAGAAATGAGGCCTTTGCCATCTTTCTTTGGATACATAACTCATAAATCGGATAAGGATCTAAAGTAAGATTTTCAATCAAATCATATTTTACCAATTTGGATAGACGTCTAACACCTATGTGGCCCAATCTCATGCTGGGATGTAAGCCCTAGAGCTACATGTAATGTAAAAGGCTTTATATGTTTTGAAATAAAATGATGCATTATTCATTTATCAAAGTGTTTGTTTAATTTTCGCATATTATAAATTATCTAGAATACCCTAGATTACTTATGTGCCTTCAGACTTAGTGTATGAGTGTCATATACAAGAGGATTTAAGTCTAAAGATAGTAATCCTAAATAGTCCATAGAGAGCAAACAAAGCGGGTACTTTTTTGTGGTTTATCTATAGCTGCGGTCCATTCTATATTTGTATGGCGACCTTGATCCGGGATCGTCCATGTAGACACAAGAGAATGAAGGCACCTTGTATGATGTGATCATATAGGACTGGACCCAGATAGAAATGACATTCTTATAACATCTGTTAAACAAAGAAAGTCATTTCGATCTAATAGATGGTCATATATGGATTGATCTTAATCCTGAGTGTACTATGAACTTCTGCATGATAGGCTATGTCCTTTGATTTACAAAAGTGAGGTTGGTGTAGCAGTCCCGACCAATAGCTACGTACTTTGGGGGCATGGTATGTTGTGTAGCTGGGAACATTTTACATAGATATAGAGTTCACTCATTCTTGCGAGAAGTAGATGAGTATCTTTCTTAAGGGTTGATTCGGTACTTGAATGGTTTGAGCGCTCAAGTCTTTCTATTACGAATATAAAGATTAAAATTCATAATTGTTATGAATAAATCATTCATTAGAGAATAAATGGTACTTAAGTTATAAATAATTAGAGGGGTATAACGGACATTATGACCCGGCTCTAATTATGAGATACTCTTGAAGGGTCAATTCGTATATAATGACTATATTGATGGACACCGACTTGGTTCGGCTTAATATATCATCTGCGGCAACGAGAGTGCAACTTCGGGTTTTTAGTGGAATAACCCGGAGTTAATAATTCAGAATATTTAATTAAGAGCTTAATTAATATTTCAAGATTATTGGAGCTCGGAACCGTAGGTCCATTTGGTCCCCGTGCTAGCTTGATTTACTATAGCAATTTAGTATAATTGGATAGTCCAATTATATACTCACAAAGGTATAAATATTATTAATATGATTAATAATATTATTTTGTCACACTTGGAACTATATATTAAAATTTAATATATAGTTTTAATAGTTATATGATAATTATTAAAATGAATAAAATAAAATTATATTTGATATAATTTAATAAGGCTAAAGTTGGAATTTTCAATTTTTGGGTTTTGGAAACCCTTGGAGTGTTTTTTGGAAGTTACACCTTTTTAAAAGGTGACAACTCTTTAATTTTGTAACACCTATTTTAATTATAGTAATTAAGGATTTGTTGTTACAAAATTAACAATAATACTACACCATGGCCGAATTTCATAGGAGGGGAATAGGAAAGGATTTGTTTTATTTTGGAAATAAAATAACCTAAGTATAAAAAAGAAAAATTGTTTTTCTTTTTGTGGTGAATCCTTTTTACAACCCTAGCCTCCATCTTCTTCTTCTTCTCCTAATCCTCTCAATTGTTGAGAAAACAAAAGAATAACATAAGAAAAACAAAAATCAAAAGAACAAATATGGTTGTGAGACTTTATCTCTAAATAGTTTAGGGATTGTTTTTGTGAGTCTTGCCCACAGAAGTTTCTGTTGGTAACAAGATATAGTTCGAAAGACTTTGTGGTGTTGAACAAATCATCATCTTCATCTCTTTCTTGTGGTTCACGGTAGTGAGCATTATTTGTGCTCATTGCCGCCCCTTTACTTGGTGAAACGAAACTCGGTTTGGTTTTTTTTTAATCCAGTTTTTTTGGGGAACATTTTGTGATGTTCTGGGGCTTTGTTGGGGCTGTTTTCAATTGAAAAATCAGAACCAAAACACAGTCGATGTCCATGCATTTCAGGGGCTATTTCTGCAATGCATTTGGGCGCGAATCCAGTCCAAAACAGTCCAGTTTTTGTCCGACTGTTCGGGGACTATTTCGGGGCTGGAATTTTATCTAAAACTGAAGAAAAATTTTAGTGGTGGTGGCAGTAGCATTCAACAACTACAGGAGAAGGGTAGAAAAAATTTCAAGGACGATCCCGGGTGTCTAAGCCACTTCCGCTGCGAGAGGGAAAGCGTTCCCTACAATTGGTATCGAGAGCGAGGTTGAAAAGTGTTCTTAACCCTTCTCTTTTTCATTTAAAGTTACTGTTTTAATATGTTTATATGAGTTATAAATATTGAATTGCATGTTTAGATGAGTAGGCACAAAATAAAATTCATATGATGAATGGTTATTGTTTTTCATGTGATGAATTGATTTTGCATTGGTCGTAAATTTTTCCGGCTCTTATTTTTATGTTGGTTTTGTTTTTGGGATGTAAGGCCATAAGGCCATTGTTTACAATTGTTTTATTTTTAATTTTCCAATTTAAAATTTCAATTGTTGTAATTTGGAGCACCGAAGTCGCAAAAGGAGCCAACACCACCTTGGAGCGTATTTTGAAGACCAACAGATGCCTTGGATATTTTTGTACTAATTAGATTAGTATAGGGAAAAATAAGAGCCAGGTCAATGCAAAATAATTGTTTTTTATGTTATATGTATATTTAATTCGAATTGTTTGAATAACATGTCATATAGCTTAGAGTGCCTACTCTTGCATTTTACATGTCATAACATGCATTTGATGCATAATCATTATATACATGAAATATGATTTTATGTGATTTAAAATGTTTAAATTAGAATATGATATGCATAGAAAAATTATTAATTGGATTTATTGGTTTTATGGTTTAAAAATTGAATCCTAATATATTGGACTTTAAAAGTGCATAATAAATTTCATTGGTATATAGGATGGAAACCCGGACATAAATTCCATAGCTGAATCCGAATGGACGGTAATGTGGTCTGCACTCGGGATACAATTCCACGTACCATTGGATTTTATAACGCACTAAGATTAATTAAATAGTTTAATATAAATCTTGACCATTTTAGAATTCTAACTTTTTTAAACCTATTAGTGTTCTAGTATTTTAAAAGTTAAAATATAATAGGTCATTATATCACTCTAATTAAATTAGTTTAATTGAGTAATACAATTAGTAGAGACTAATGGAAATTAGTGATACAATTTTTAAGAGTTAAAATTGGTTAGGTAACTAATAGTGTACTAGTGTAAATAAGAGTTATGATTTAGCCGCCATAAATTTATTCACACTAGTTAAAATAAAATATTATATATTTTATAAATAGAAACCTTAAATTTAAAATAGTGAGTGGGAGAGGGATATACGACAGCATATCTCGCGATCTCTGTTGTTAGTCCGAAAACATGAGATTCAAAAGGCCCTCGAGACGGCTTTGCTTTCGTCCCCCTATGGATGGTGTCCATTTTGGGTCAATATCAGGTTTGGATTCCGAGAGGATAGGGATTTTAGATGTATCTTGTGAACTGACCTACCCTACGGCGACACTTCACTCGTTAAGTCCAAGAATCCCAAAACGGCGGGTCACACTCACAAAGGAATAATTACTGTTAATAAAATTCCTTGATCGAATCAAACGGTAGTTGTTTAATATAGGAATAGGAGTTATTCCTGCATATATTAATCGACTGAGATTGTCTCGATCTATCATGCAAGTACTTGACCTACCCTACGGCGGCACTTACTTGAGGGATGATAGATTTCTGTGGCATAGTAATTCTCTTAGGTTTCTAATTCGTAATTCATGGTTCATGCATCATGTTTAATTTTATGCCAAAATTTTTGATGATTTTAATATGCGATGAATGTTAAATGCATGTTTATTTCATTTTTCAAGCCATAGTTTCTCCAATTATTTCAATACTTTCAATTGATAAATTAACGGGAGAAAATTATGTTACGTGGAAAAGTAATATGAACGCTATCCTGGTCTACGAAGACCTAAATTTATCCTGAATGAGGAGTGTCCTCCCGAGTCGGCCAGAAATGCTGGCCAAGCTATGCGCGATACCTACCAGAAATGGGTCGCAGCTAATGAGAAAGCCCGCTGCTACTTGCTAGCAGGGATGTCTGAGGTTCTTGCTGCAAAGCATAAACCTATGGCTTCAGCATCTCAGATGATGGAGTCATTGCAAGGCATGTTCGAGCAGCCTTCGGAGCGTCAACGTCATGAGGCCATGGTCTCAGCGATAACTACTAGGATGAAGGTGGGACATCAATCTGAGAGCGAGTCTTAAGGATGATGATTTATCTCAACACTACCGAGACTCATGGAGCTCGTATTGACGAGCGTAGCCAGGTGACCATGATAATGGAAACTCTTCCGAAGAGTTTCCTGCAGTTTAAAAGAAACTATTTTATGAACAAGTTGACTTTTACATTGACCCAGCTGCTTAATGAGTTCGCCCACTACGAGTCCATGCTTATGGATTCTCGTAAGCCCAGTGCTGAGGCAAATGTTGCCGAGTCTTCAAAATCAGCAAAGATGAAGAAGAATAGCACTGAGAAGGCTAGGGGTACATCTACTTGATATATGTAAAGACCTTGTTGAAGGTAATTTTACTATGAGAGTCAAGATAGGGGATGTCGTTTCAGTAAAGCAGTAGGAGTTTTCAATTTTCAATTTTTCAAATAAAAGTTATTTGAATTTAAACAAAGTGGTGTTTGTTCATGTTTTGTCATGGAAATTTGATTTCTGTTTCAAAACTGTCGCATTATGGTTATCATTTTATCTAATAATAATAGTTATTATTTCAAAAATGAATTATCTATATGTTAAGGAAACTAGGAGATAACTTTATGTGTTAAGACCGTTAACACATAGGTCACTGCTCAACGCTGAAATGTTTAAGGTTGAGAAACCTAAAACTAAACGGCTAAAGATTTCTCATGATGACACATATATGTGGCATCTTAGACTTGGTCATATTAGCCTTGACTGAATAGATAGGTTGATAAAGAACGGAGCCTTAAACTAGTTAAAGCTCAGAACTTTACCAATCTGTGAATCCTGTTTAGAAGGAAAAATAACCAAGAGACCTTTTACTGGAAAAGATATAAGAGCCAGTCAACCACTTGAGCTTATACATTCGGACATTTACGGACCAATGAATGTAAGAGCTCGATGTGGTTATGAATACTCCATCACATTTATTGACGATTATTCTAGATATAGGTATGTTTACCTAATGCAGCACAAGTCAGATACATTTGAAAAGTTCAAAGAATATTGTGCTGAGGTTGTGAACCAGTTCGGTAAAACAATCAAAACTATATGATCAGATCGTGGAGAAGAATACATTGACAGAGATTTCGAGGAATTCTTAGTTGAACATGGGATAATATCCCAGCTCATAGCACCTGGAATACTACAGCAAAATGGTGTTGCAAAGAGGAGAAATCGGACCCTACTAGACATGATGAGATCTATGTTTAGTTATATCTCACTACCTAGTTCGTTCTGGGGATATGCATTGCAAACTGCAATGCATATCCTTAATGTAGTTCCATCTAAGTTTGTTCTTAAGACTCCCTTAGAGTTGTGGATTGGTCGTAAAACTAGTTTGTGACATTTCCGCATATAGGGGTGTCCAGCACATGTGCTGAAGAATAAGATTACAAAGTTGGATCCACGTTCTCAGGTGTGCCTATTTGTAGGCTATCCTAAGGAGACTATGGGTGGATTCTTCTATAGCCCTGAAGATAAAAAAGTTTTGTATCGATAAATGCTACATTTCTAAAGGAGGACTATATGAGGGAGTTCAAGCCTCGAAGTAAAGTGTTACTCGAGGTGTTATTTACTGGTTTGACCAGTACACCATCATCAATGACAGTTGACAAATACATAACACCTTCGACATCTGAGCGTCAGATGCAAGCTCATCAGAATGATCTACCACCTAGACGTAGTGGGAAGGTTGTATGAAAACCTGATCGCTATCTTGGAGTTGGACAGGCACAAGTTGTCACATTCAGCGATGGTATAGAGGATCCATTGACCTATCATAGTGCAATAGATGATTCTGACAAAGAGGAATGGCTCAAAGCCATGAACCTAGAGATGGAGTCCATGTACTCCAACTCAGTCTGGGAACTTGTAGACTAACCTGATGGGGTGAAACCCATAGGTTGCAAGTGGATCTACAAGAGGAAGAGGGGATCAGATGGGAAGGTACATACTTTCAAGGCTAGGCTAGTGGTCAATGGTTATACCCAAAGAGGGAGTTGACTATGAGGAAACTTTCTTGCCAGTAGCCATGCTCAAATCCATCCGCACTCTTCTATCCATTACCGCATATTATGACTATGAAATTTAGCAAATGGACGTCAAGACTGTATTCTTGAATGGAAATCTTGATGAGAGTATCTATATGGTACAACCAGAGGGGTTCATTGCCCAAGGTCTAGAGTAAATGTTTGCAAGCTGCAAAGGTCCATTTATGGACTTAAGTAGGCATCTCGATCTTGGAATATAAGATTTGATACCACGATCAGGTCTTATGATTTTGAGCAGAATGTCGATGAGCCTTGTGTATACAAGCGCTTCATTGATGGAAATGTCGTTTTTTTTATACGTCGATGATATTTTACGCATTGGGAATGATGTAAAGATATTATCGGATGTGAAAACCTGGCTAGCTAACCAAATCCAAATGAAAGATTTAGGAGAGGCCAGTTATGTTCTTGGGATTCAAATACTTTGGGATCGCAAGAAACAACTGTTAGTTATGTCTCAGGCATCCTATATCGACAAGATCCTTGTGCGATTTGGGATGCAGAATTCCAAGAAAGGCAATCTACCTTATCGGCATGGAATTCATTTTTCAAAGGAACAGTCTCCTAAGACACCTCAAGATGTTGAGGAAATGAGACATATCTCATATGCATCAGCAGTTGGTAGTCTCATGTATACTTTGTTATGCACGAGACCGGACATCTGTTTTACAGTGGGAGTAGTCAGTAGGTTTCAGTCGAACTCATGATTCGATCATTGGGTGGCTGTGAAACTCATTCTCAAATATCTAAGAGAATGAGAATTAATGCTTGTATATCCCGGTGAGGATATGATCCTAAGGGGATATACAGACTCTGATTTTTAGATAGATGTCGATTCTAGGAAATCAACATCTGGATCAATGTTTACCCTAGATGGTGGGGCTATAGTATGACTGAGTATAAATCAATCTTGCATTATGACTCTACCATGGAGGCTGAATATGTAGTAGCTTATGAAGCAGCTAAGGAAGCAGTCTGGCTCTATAAATTCTTGGTAGATCTGGAAGTTGTTCCAGAAATGGATAGACCATTCACACTTTATTGCGATAATAGTGGTGCATGAGCAAATTCAAAAAAACCAAGAAGCCACAAGAAGAGAAAGCATATAGAGAGGAAATTCAAATGAACATGGTTGATCCATTTACAAATACCTTATCGGCTAAAGTGTTTGAAGGTCACCTAGATGGTCTAGGATTATGTGACATGTCTCATTTGCTCTAGTGCAAGTGGGAGATTGTTGGGATGTATGCCCTAGAGCTACATGCAATGTAAACGGCTTTATATGTTTTGAATAAAATGATGCATTATTCATTTATCAAAGTGTTTGTTTAATTTTCTCATATTATAAATTATCTAGAATACCCTAGATTACTTATGTGCCTTCAGACTTAGTGTATGAGTGTCATACATAAGAGGATTTAAGCTGAAGTTAGTAATCTTAAATAGTCCATAGAGAGCAAACAAAGCGGGTAATTATTTTGTGGTTTATCTATAGCTGCAGTCCATTCTATATTTGTATGGCGACCTTGATCCGGGATCATCCATGTAGAGACATGATAATGGAGGCACCTTGTATGATGTGATCATATAAGACTGGACCCAGATGGAAATGACATTCTTATAACATCTGTTAAACAAAGAAAGTCATTTTGATCTAATAGATGGTCATATATGGATTGATCTTAATCCTGAGTGTACTATGAACTCCTGCATGATAGGCTATGTCCTTTGATTTACAAAGGTGAGGTTGGTGTAGCAGTCCCGACTAATAGCTACGTACTTTGGGGGCATGGTCTGTTGTGTAGCTGGGAACGTTTTACATAGATATGGAGTTCACTCCTTCTTACGAGAAATAGATGAGTATCTTTCTTAAGGGTTGATTCGGTACTTGAACGGTTTGAGCGCTTAAGTCTTTCTATTATGAATATAAAGATTAAAATTCATAATGGTTATGAATAAATCATTCATTAGAGAATAAATGGTACTTAAGGTATAAATAATTAGAGGGGTATAACGAACATTATGACCATGCTCTAATTACGAGATACTCGTGAAGGGTCAATTCGTATGTTGTGACTATATCGATGGACACCGACTTGATTCGGCTTAATATATCATATGCAGCAACGAGAGTGCAACTTCGGGATTTTAATGGAATAACCCGGAGTTATTAATTCAGAATATTTAATTAAGAGCTTAATTAATAGTTCAAGATTATTGGAGCTCTAAACCGTAGGTCCATTTGGTCCCCGTGCTAGCTCGATTTACTATAGCGGATTTAGTATAATTGGATAGTCCAATTATATACTCACAAAGGTATAAATATTATTAATATGATTAATAATATTATTTTGTCACACTTGGAACTATATATTAAAAGTTAAAATATGGTTTTAATAGTTATATGATAATTATTAAAATGAATAAAATTATATTATATTTGATATAATTTAATAAGGCTAAAGTTGGAATTTCCAATTTTTGGGTATTGGAAACCCTTGGAGTGTTTTTTGGAAGTTACACCTTTTTAAAAGGTGACAACGCTTTAATTTTGTAACACCTATTTTAATTATAGTAATTAAGGATTTTTTGTTACAAAATTAACAATAATACTACACCATGGCCGAATTTCATAGGAGTGGAATAGGAAAGGATTTGTTTTATTTTGGAAACAAAATAACCTAAGTATAAAAAGAAAAATTGTATTTATTTTTGTGGTGAGTCCTTTTTGCAACCCTACCCTCCATCTTCTTCTTCTCCGAATCCTCTCAATTGTTGAGAAAACAAAAGAATAACATAAAAAAATAAAAATTAAAAGAAAAATATGGTTATGTGACTTTATCTCTAAATAGTTTAGGGATTGTTTTTTTGAGTCTTGCCCACACAAGTTTCCATTGATAACGAGATATAGTTTGGAAGACTTTATAGTGTCGAACAAATCATCATCTTCATCTCTTTCTTGTGGTTCACGGCAGTGAGCATTATTTTTGCTCATTGCCGCCCCTTTACTTGGTGAAACGGAACTCGGTTTATTTTTGTTTTAATCCAGTTTTTTTTTTTGGAACATTTTGTGATGTTTTGGGGCTGTGTTGGGGCTGTTTTCAATTGAAAAATCAGAACCAAAACACAGCCGCTGTCCATGCATTTCAGGGGTTGTTTCTGCAGTGCGTTTGGGCGCGAATCGAGTCCAAAATAATCCAATTTTTGTCCGGTTGTTCGGGGCTGTTCGAGGACTGTTTCGGGGCTTGAATTTTGTCTAAAACTAAAGATCGGTGGTGGTGGCACTAGCATTCAACTACTAAAGGAGAAGGGCAGAAAAAACTTTCAAGGTCGATCCCGGGTGCTAAGCCGCTTCCGCTGCGCGAGGGAAAGTGTTCCCTACATCTCATATTCCATAATTCAATATTATTTAATTCAGACTTCCTACTTGTATTTTTCTCTATATTAAAGACATATCTACATGTTTCCAAAACATAGTGACCATTTGATAAAAAAAACATTCACATTTTAATAAATTTTCTTTATCATACAAACATAAAGTTTCATCCTTAATGTTTATTTTATATCCTTATTTATCTAATATTGGCAGTGATATTATTTGTCTGATTATTGAGGAAACATAATAACATTCATGCAAATCTAATTTACATCCATTTGGGAGATCTAGAACAACTGTTCATATAGCCTTGACATCCAATGTCTCGCCATTGCCAACTCTAAGCTGGATTTCCCCTTTAATCAGCCTTCTTTTAACCCTCATTTCCTGTAGGGAATTTCAAATATGAGTAGGACTGAAAGTTTCTAACACCCATCCACTATTTGCATCTAAGGCTAATGAGATCTCAATAATTGGAGAAATACAAAGCGTACTTGAGGGTCTTGCTTTTCCTTTAAGCTCTGGACAGTCATTCTTCCAGTGTCCAGACTTCTTTCATTGTAGACATTGATCACGAGCTACTTTCGGTTTTGCGCCTTTGCGCTTTTAGAAGTTCTTCTTTGATATCTTCTTATTTCCCATCTTTATTTTCTTTGACTTCCCAGAAGTCTTTGAAGAGCCAGCTCCACCATAGAGATAAAATGTGGGGTTGCCTTTCCTCAAATCTTGCTCCGTCGTGCTTAGCATGTTATGAAGTTCTTCGTATGTGGCTTGCATCGAATGCATATGGAAATTTAATACAAAACCAGCATAAGAAATAGGCAAAGAAGACATAATCAAATTACGGCCTAGTAGTTCATCAAACACAATGCCCTATCGTTCCAGATATCGAATCTGATCTATCATGTTCAAAACATGAGTGCCCACATCTCCTCCCTCATTGAGTTCAGCACGGAACAGTTCCTTAGACCTTCGATAAAGTTCCATCTCTTGGTTTGCCTCGAACAACTCCTTAAGTGTTCGCATGACGCTCCAAGCATCCGGCACTTCAATGTATTGTCTCAGCAAATCTTGAACTATCGATCCCAAGATGTAGGATTTCACCTTCAGGTTATCATCCTTCCATCTATTAAAAGTTTCTCGCTCTTTTGGAGTGGAGTCAGGATCGATTTCAACAGGCAATGGATTGACAGTGACATAAGTCATTTTTTCAAACTCCAAGACAAGGCGCATGTTCATTTCCTATTCGAAATAGTTCTCGGCTCCTTTTAGCTTATTGGTATCCAAAAGTTTCATCAATAAATTAGCGGCATCCATCTACAAGATAACATTTTTTAAAAGAGTAGCATAATATTTTTCATTTCAAAAGTAATAACACTAATTGATTATGGAATTTTAAATCTATTAGTGTCTTCCCACTACTTTACGTAATTTCGTAATCTCCCTTAACGGAAAAATAGAAATTTGACTATCAAAATTTCATAGTGGGAAGTGGATCCCATGACATTTACTCCAGCCTCACACTAATGATGATATCGACCTTTGTAAACTCATTAGGTAGACCTCCAAGGTCAATCACATTCATGTGACTCCTAGTTTGGTCATGTACCGTTTCTTATCCTCACACTAATGACGATATTGGATTAAGACGTGTTCTAGTTGTATACTTGTCAATGTGCACTAATGAGCTTTGTATGTACACCATCACACTAATGACGATATTGGATGACTACGTTAACTCATCACGCTACATCTAATGTTTTACCGAAGCGACCTAAGTTCCGAGCATTTATACCCTCACACTAATGATGAGATTAGATATAAGTAGCAAGAACCCATTCATCTCCGTATTGACAAGACGGACCATCCAATAATGCTCCAACATTACTAATACTATTACTTAAATAAAGTAATCACTGAATCACATGAGATTTATGACAATCAAGTCATTAACTTAATTAGGTCAAAGTTTCAATTTAAAACATGCAATACACATCCAATATGTCTTATGCATAATTAAATTTAAATTTCTATGGCATATGTTCAAAACATGTGTTGTGTGGTTAAGCCCGCTACTGATACTATTATGTTAGGGTAGTTGTGGAACCCATAGGGTCGGATCGGTGCCCCGTGCAATGGAAATGAGTCTAACCCATGAATATCAAGTATGGGTGTAATTTTAAATTATTTAATGAAATATTATATTCTATTAAAAGTGTATAGGAAATGACTAGGACTAAATCGAAGTCCGGAAACTCAAAAACTGACGAAAATAAAATTACCGCGCGCACTACAGTGCACTTGCGCACTGTGCACGCACTGCACGCTACAGTATGCGCGCTTAGTGTGTGCTCATTGCGCAAACAATAGAATTTTTTTTTGTTTTATAATTCAAATCCTTCATTTCTCTTTCCAGAGAGCTGAAGGTATTAGGGTATTTTACCCTGATATCTTCTAACTCTCCCTAAACACTTCAAAAACACCCAAAATTATTTTTAACATCAACATATGTTATAGAATAAAAATCAAGTTTTCAAAATATCAAATATTTTTACAAAAACATAAATTTATTCTAAATACGCATTTGCGTAAATTTTGAATCCAATACACAAACCAAATTGAAATCCCAATAAGAAATGTCTCGTGAACAAAGGTCACCCAATGGTGGTCAAGTGATTCTAGAATGGTAGCCATAGCTCTAAGCTTTAATTTAGAGTTCCAAACTCTAATTTATGTTTATGTCTAACATAAATATTTTGACACAATTATAAGCATATTGTGTTTATACTTCCAAAGCATCCTAACACAATTTATTAACCTTATTTCAACATTAAGCTATGTGATCATGCATCTAATACATAATTCATAACATAAGGGAAGCTCAAACTTACCTAGCAAGCTTGATGCAAGATCAAATCTACTTCTTCTTGTTGAAATGGTTAGAGAACCTCCAAGGTGTGCAAGCTTAACTTCAAGATCCAATCTTGATTTCCAATGCTAGCAAGCTTCACTTCAAGATCCAATCTTGATTTCTCCTAGATGAAATATTGTAGAGACCTCACAAACTTCTCTAAACACTTCTCTAACTTAGGTAAATCTCTCTAAGAATTTGCGTGTACTTGTACTTGTAATTAAAACCTTCATAAAGCTTGCTATTTATAGCAAAACTTAGGTAATTTTTAATTAATAAAAGTTGTAATCAACTTTTAAGTAGGCTTAATCTAATTTGTCCAAATATATATAATTAGGTGTGACTAATCTTCATTGTCTCCCACTTTAATTTAATCCAATTAATTCAAGGCAAGGGTTAGGAAATGGATTAGTTAAATGTTTGCCACCTTGATTTAATCCAATTAAATCAAGCCAAAACCACATGTTATTACATACTTACAATTACCATAATGTCCTCAAATGGTAGAGATAATTATGATTTTACAATTAAGCCCTTGTGTAATTATTGAATTAATCCAATTTGGTCAAAGTAAATAATCAATGTTTTCCAATAACACTTGATTATCTTAGTTGATAATTATAACATCAAATATTTTATTTTATCAAAATTAATCGGCTACCCAAGTGCTCAATAAGTACACTTCATATTGGGACTCTCTAAGTTCAGACATGTTCGTCATATAAGCCTAGCTAATATATACGCAATTCGGCCACCTCTGAATTTGCGAAGAACATGAATGACCTTTTCTGAACTATACAAGTCGAGGTCATCACATCTGTCTAACAATCCCTCCATCGTAGGCTATCCGAGTTGTCCTTAGGAAACATAGAATATACCATCAAGTTTCCGAGGTGCACATCTCATGTCGACATATCCATGATTCTTCATAACTGATGCGATCCACCCCTGGTGATCGATTTTGACCAAAGATTTAAGAATCATGACTTTACTAACATGGATACCCAAACCTCTTATGGTACATATTTGGGTCGACGGATCCTATCTTGATTCGCACTTTATTACTGAGTGAATTGGTCCACACCCAACGAACATCTAGAGGCCAGAACATGAAAGGTTTCTGACATACAGGGCATCAAAGTGTGGAGGATCTCACACAAAATCAATGCCATCCTATAGTCAAAGGATTACATATGCTACTCGACTCGAGGAGATTCCTATTGATGGTTGTGTATATTCCAAATATTAGGAATCATCTATGAGTCATTCAGTATTCGCTTCAACGAATACCCACATGTCTATATGAGTTTCCAAAACCCATGGTAGATCAGGTTACATCATTGGAACTTCATTTCCAATATACGACATGTGCTAGTCTTCTAGGTTATAGGAGTTCGACCGTATTCCAAAACCAACAACTAGGAATATTTACTTTAAGAATAGTTTACACCTAGTGTCAAGACTATTCTAAGGTCGATGACATTTTTAACATATCGATACATCAATCTAATACGCGTAATGACAATACCATTAATAAGGTATGAAATGAAAATGTAGTTATTTTATTAATAAATAATAAAATATACAATTCGAATTGGCAATCTAAGCACCAACTCTATCACAGACTAAAACTTCATTATTTCTCCAGGGGAACTAGTATCAGTCCTCAATAAGATGGGGAACGAGGTGAAATGGCCTTTGCGCTCCAAAGACATCCCTACAAGAAACGATACGAGTAGATGGTGTGAATTCCGCCAAGACTATGGCCACATGACAACCGACTGTGTAGCCTTGAGATTAGAAGTCTTGGATGTTGGACAATTATGACACATAGCATCACTATTTGTAAAGAACATGGTGTTCATGTACAAATTAACTATGTGACAAAAGAAATTGCTCTTTTATCATTTTGTAATTGGATTACTTGGATATATAAATGATAAAAGTCCATATGATTAGTGCCGGATTAATAAAATATGAGACAGTATTAATCCATGAAAGGTTTAATCATTAAATATTCCTAGTCGTAGTATTATCGAGACTGGACATCGATAATGCGGAATATGCTAATATTACAGTTGTGCGCGTTATGGAAGCTTAACGACATAGTTCTCATATATTTAAGAATTGGATACTTATGCAAGTGTGATATGAGGTTCTGTTAGCCGTTGGACCAGGAACAGCTTCACTCTAGATAGACCCCTCAAAGTCTCATTGGTAGTATGACTATGTGTCTATGGGAATCCGAATTAGGGTAGATGTATGTGGTCTTAACTTGAGACTTGCATCGCTAATACTTGCGACAATCAGTACGCTTTGGTTTTAGTCATCCGGAGCTTTAACAGGTTCTGTGTACGCCTCTTCTGGGTATACTGAGAATCGTAGTGCGTTGGGTGTGATGTCAAGATGCAAGTATCACTTCAGTCATATGGAGATGATGATCATGTTGGTTATTATCTAGGTACCAAGATCAAACAAGACATGAAAACAATGCGTGAACACATCAACGGAGGTAGCGGAATACTCACATCGATCGGTTGAGTCGATTTGGAGACGAATCAAGGCCAAAAAGCCACTGCCATAGGCGCACAAATGATGCAGTTCACTGCCTCCAAAAACAGAATTCTGAGCTGAGAAACGGAGCTCCTAGCTTCGTCGGACGGATCCCGGCTCATGGGTGAACCTCCCAACCACCTTCGCAAGACTCGTAGTGTGCTAGCACTTGCGGTTTTTGCCACAAAAACCCACTCTGCTTCCCATTGCTCACGCCATTTTTGGCTTCAAAACCAGTCCACATTTTCTGTTTTGGGCGTGAGGAGAAGAGAGAAAAATAAAGAGAAGAAAGTTGTGTAATGTGTTAATGAAAAGCTTTTCCAAAAAGCTTTATATATTTTCCAAGAAAAAATAATAAAACCATTACTTAATTGATTTAAATAAAACCAAAAGTAAATGATTTTCCCTCCAAACACTATAACACCAACTTACATCAACTATTCACATGTCACTTTAATAAAGTGATGTGATGCAAGTCAATCCATCAATCCATCAATCAATCAATCAATCAATCAATCACTCAAAGTGACTTTGATTTGACGCTTGATGTGACGATTGATTTGACGCTTGATGTGACTTGCGTCGCCGCACTCGAATTTGAAATACGAATGCGCTCGCAATCACACTCGGCTCGGGTTCGCTAATTCCAAATTAACGATTTTTCTGTCGCGTCGTAATTAAATGATTACGCCTAGCGAATTCACTATTCACGTCGCTAACGAATTAATTCTAAATTAATTCGTTCGCCGAATTAAAATCTAATTTTAATTCCGCGTCGAAATCTAATTTTGTTTAATATATCGAATATATTAATTCATCGATTAATTCCAAATTAATCATTATCTCTCTCTAGACGATATTTTATCCTAGATAAAATATCTCCGTAATTAATCCTAGATTAATTTTCTCTTTCTTCTATATAATCCCAGATTATTTAAGAGTGCGAGTTATGCGTCATCGGTGGATTATCGGGAAGCGACCCATGAGATCCCCGGATAAGTTGGCAGTAAATACGGTCGTCGGTGTATCCGAATCACGTACGTACCAAGTACTACGTTCTACCGATTTACGAGACAAGGTCGACTCCTAGCAAAGCACCAAGTCTACCCAATTCTCCGGACATATCCATTTAAGAATATTAAGATCTGTATCAAGCGTAGTATACGATTGTATTGTGTATCGGCCCAGTATCGGATAGTCACGTGCTAGGGCTGGGGCTGGATAAGTGTCTGCCCCGTCCGAAACACATGTCGGATATCTGGTAACATAGTCTCTATAATCGGATATTCATGACCTGGTCACAATATCCCGATTGGATGCGCATCACTCAAGAGCACTAAAACCCTATCCTGCGTGACATCATCTCCACTATGACTGAAGTGATACTTTCGTCTTGACATCACACCCAATACACTACGACTCTCTGATAAACCCAGAAGTGGTGTACGCAGAACCGGTTAAAGCCTTGTACCACCAAGACCAAAGTCTATCGATTATCGTAAGTATTAGCGATGTAAGTCTCAGGTTAAGACTATACACACCTACCTTGATTTCGGCCTCCCATAGACACATAGTCATAATACCAATGGGATTCCGAGGGGTCTATCCAGAGCGAAGCTGTTTCCCGTACTATCGGTGAAACACGACCTCCTATCGCACTTGCATAAGTATCCAATACTTATATATATGAGAACTATGTTGTTGTGCCCTCACAACGCACACAAGTACAATACTAGCCTATTCCGCATTATCGATGTCCAGTCTCGATAATACTCCGGCTAGGGTTATTTAATGATTAATCCTTCGTGGATTGATACTGTCTCATATCATTCTCAATCCAGGAACTAATCATAGGGACCTCTCTTCATTTATATATCTATGGTGATCTAATCACAAATGATGAGAGTGCAATTTCCTTGTCACATAGTTAATTTGCTACAACAACACAATGATCTGTGCAAATAGTGACGCTATGGGTCATTTTGTCCAACAATCTCCCACTTGGCATGTAGCGAGTCACTCAAGTGTCCCACACCCGAACTATGTACGGTTCGCTCAAATTGCTGAGGAAAGGTTTTTGTCAGCGGATTTGTTTGATAATCGTCTGACGCGATTTATACGATCATCACATCGCCACGATGTGTGATCCGAACGAATCAGATGATATAGAAGTATATATCTGGATCGTCGATGAGACCTTCAATTCCTTAGCTTGTGCTGACGCCTAGCTCAGCTGCTAACAGAACTATATCTAATCTAATTAGATTTATTTTCGATCCAAATGGCTTCTTTTGCTGCCTCAGCTGCAGCAATAATCCGCATTTGTTGTTTATTCGGCAACAGTTATCTTGCTCGGAATATTTCCAGCTCACTGTCCCAGTGTTCAAACTTTTATAGTACCGTAGTATTTAATTGTTTGGAAACTTGCAGCAGTGATCCCAGTCACTTCAAGTTCTCCTTCTCCATAATTTAAGATAGCATCTTTAGTTCTCTGAGATACTAACAGATGTTCTTAACTTCAATCCAGTGACTATCACTTGGATTGACCTGATCGTGACTCCATATGCTCGAAGCGTATGAGACACCAATACAAGTACATTTTAAATGTACAATTTCCCAGAGAGTGTTAACAACTCCAAATCTATCCCAGTAGATCTTTATTCCTTGAATAAAGGTTGTTACTCCCCAGAATTCTACGGAGAATTTCTATTGAAAGCCAAGCTTTCATCAATTGCTATATGGGAATTTAACTGTCAGTGCGCTCTCCCACTAACCTCCTTATATACACAAGAATTATTTCGTTTTGATTCAAATCATAAACCATTATGATTATTTCAAAACGACAGTTCCAAGAACCTTATGCTTGCATTAATCCAAACATGGATCGAATAACCCGCAAACCTTGTTTGTTGGTTATACAAAATCGTCAGGATGTTGTAAACATCCTCCAAAAGGTTTCCTTTTCAGGAAA
Organism: Zanthoxylum bungeanum; assembly: GCA_019454045.1. NCBI lineage: Eukaryota > Viridiplantae > Streptophyta > Magnoliopsida > Sapindales > Rutaceae > Zanthoxylum > Zanthoxylum bungeanum. The sequence continues at coordinate 143,680 of SKCR01032002.1, forward strand.
GCGATTTTGATCTATAACTGACACATTTCATAAATGAAATACGCAGTTATCAACAAGCATCTTCAAAATGGATTTACCATGGCAACAGGTAAAAGGTTGAACCGTTATTAACACAAGTTGATAACGATACCTTTCCGTCAAAAGCCCAGCTTTGTACGTTGGTATGTTGCTTCCATGTATGTCTTCCTTGAAGACGTTTAATGTACCAATAGGCACAATGCCTTGTGGTACAACAACTAGTATCCAAAATAGTTGTTATACATGGAATCCATTTCGGACTCATGGCACTTTGCCATAATAGGGAGTCGATACCTCGTATCACTTCCTCAAAACGTAGTCGGTGGATATACCTTCATAAGATTGACATCTTTATGAGGTTAGATCAGAAACCCATACGCTAGGTTGTTTTCTGACTCTATCCGATCTACTAGTTTCTTGTGTATTTGAAGATTAATGGTATAGATTCATCATAGATGAACTATTTGTGTTCCATTAAGGACTTCGTGCCTTGAACATATTACTACTCCGATTTTCATCATCGAGTATCTCTATCCTCCCACTGACCACTGCATATCGGTATTCCTCTCAGGAAAAACCGCATGGTGAGCAACAATCACATTGTTCTCATGTGAGATTTATAAGTACTATACTTAAGGTTTCCCTTAGGATAACCTATATTGGCACTTATCCAATTTGGGTCTTTTAGTTTGGTATCATCCAAACGTTATGCCTGGCATACCCAAATTATCAGGAATGAGAAACCTCGTTTCTTCCCTGTTCATATCCTACATGATATCTGTCAAACAGATTTATATGGAACCTTATTCTAAATAAGTTTTGCACTGTTAATACATATCCTATTGAAGGAAACAGTAGCTCAGAGCGACTCGTAATAAACCTTATCATGTCCAACAAAATTCGGTTTTTAGTTCGGACACACCGTCTAACTGACGTGTCTCGGGAGGAGTCCTCATTTGAAAGAATACCGTACTCTTTCATGTACGTATGAAACTTACTGCTTAAGTATTTTCCATTACGGTCTTACCGTGGCGGAATAATACTATAGCCGATCTGTTTATTTACTTCGTGTCGAAACTTTAAAGTTTCCGATTTGTGTTCTTCAAAAGAAACACATAACCATAACGTGATGCCACATCCGTTAAGGTCACGAAATATTCATGTTCACATCTAGCCTAGCTAGATATGGGCCCACTAACTTCACCATGAATAGGGCTAACAGATCGGTGGCACTTTACTATTACCAAGTAAATAGTATTTTAGGTACTTTACCTAATAAACTAGATTCGCAGACCTTATTTGAATAGTCAAATCAGTCCTAGTACCCACTCTTCAAAAGTGTGGATATACGAGTCTCGTTTAATTGTGTCCTAGACAACAATGCCACAAATAAGTCTCAATTGATCAAATCAATTTGAGCTATTTATTTGTCATTTTATATGTTTGAGATTTTAATTATATTCAAAATATAAATTCTGTTATTCACATCTAATGTGTTTATCCCAGTATCATCTTTATATAATAAAATACTTTAGTGTTCTAGAATATAAAGGTTTATCCGCAACGGATTAAACACTGATATAGAGATAATGTCTCTAGTCAAACTAGTTACATTATAACAGTTCCTAATTTAAGTATCTACGGTCGAAACAGCGACTTTCGTCCCGTTTCCGATTTGCAGAGAAATCTCGGCTTGAAGTCAGTATCCAGCTCATAGCGGATTCTGAACATCAATACATATATTTTATGTACCACACTAAGTATTTAAAATCCAATTTCAATACTAGTAGTGAACATAACTTTGACAAATATTTTTAAGTTAGAGCCTCGCCCTTTCTTTAATTCCTTCGTGTCATCCATATCCAAATGGTAGTCACTTTGGGATATGTCAATTATCTTTTCAATATTTCACAAACCTTTGGCCAAGCCTTGGGTTTTAGAATATCGAAATGATGTGCACCTTGTGCAACTTGCCCAATTGCAAACTTTTTTCTCTTCTCCACTAGAATAGTCAATTAATTCTCCAAGAATTATTAATTGCAATTTTAATACCTTTTAAATCTAAAGATAGATTTATTGTCAAGTATATTAAATTAAGCACTAAAGTCATCATCACATAAATCTTCCAAAGATTTTATGCTCTACTATTTGCTTAATTATGGGCTTAGATATAACAAGTTATTTTATCCAATAAAGTAACCTATTATTTATTCCCAATGAAAATTAAATCATTTAAAACATTTAATCCAAGGATTATATATTTTAAATATTCAACTTTTCAATTCTTTCTTGATTTCAATAGTCCAACTATTTAATCAATTTAATAAGGTACTATTTATTATTTGATTACAATAATCCAATTATTTAATCAACTATAATTTTAATATTGATTAATATAATCCAATTATAAAATCAACTATATATCGAATGAGTTTGTATATAGTCCAACTATATATATATTTAAAACAACATAAAAATTAGTCCAACTAATACTTTTGATTAATATGACGAGTTAAATATAGATGAGCGCGTTTAGCGAGTATTCGAACGAATGTTGCAAATTCAATACTTGCCTCCCACTATTTTTCGTCGAGCCTCTAACCCTCTGTCGAGTACTCGGGAAACCGTGTTTCCTAGTGGGCTAGGATCCCGTTAAATACACATAACACAATCTTGACTTTGGCCAACAAATTGTATGATAATTAACTAGGTAGATCTCTAAGATCAATTGGATCCAATCCAATTCCTAGATCCAGTAGGTGGACATCCAAGTCCCAAACATATATCTAATATATGCCTATATATCGAATATATACCCTAACCTTTTTCCTCTGAATCAACTAGGCCTTGGCTTTGGCACAACAAACCTAGTGATCCCAGTCAAGCGCGGACCCATTGACATGGAAGCTTCGTAATCAATGTCAATGGACAAGAAGTGGTCTTGACTTTGGCCAAAAAACCACAACTTGACGACACGACAACAAAGGAACAGTGGAACAAGCCTCATGATTAAAACACATCTTGACTTGGCTTGACTTTGGCCAACAACCCCTGCCAATCTCGGATCTTGAGTAAGAATCACTCAATGGAAGGAAAATAAACGCTTGATATTTAACGAGGTTTTTCACGTGCAAATTGGCTACCAATTTAATTATCTTTGTTAAGGTCTCATCTTCATACACCCTTAAACATGCATTCTAAATACATAATAAAGCGAGTATGAAAATAAATAATAATGATATGCGGATGGATACTTAAACATTGATCCTAGATCAAATCTCTCTCTTTCTCACTCAAGCTAGCACTTGTATTACTTCTACCCGTTACACTACACTTCTAAAGAAACCTCATTTACATGGAGGGGAATAGGTGAGAAGAGAATACAAAGAGAATGAAGGTGATAAGGCTGGACAAGCAGGTCCAATTTAATAAATCGAATTTATTACAACAATTTCTAAAATTGCCCCACCCAACTAATATCCATCTGATATACATTATTCATACAACACAACCACGTATTCACACACATAAGCATGCTATCAATCAATCTAATCAAATTAATTAATCTGATAATTAAGTGATCATCCAATGTTCAAACAACGATTTGATTTTGTTCGAGTCAAACTCGTTTTTGCGAATAAGTACTTAAAGTACGAATTCATGAATTAAATTAAACTACATCATTAAATCTAATTTAACATGTATTTAATACTAACTCACTATTCAATTCCAAATTAAATATTACACTTTATTTAATAAACCTTTTACGATTTAAATTCCAAATTTAATCGTAACGCGTCTCAAAGACCGATTAACGTCCAACGTCAATTCAATTAAAGTCCAATGGGCTTTTAATTGATTTCTTAAGGCGTGGACTTTTGGTCAACTCGGGTCAAACCGATAACCAAAGTCCAATCCGGGATTTACCCCATAAGCCCATAAATCAATCTTGGCCCATTAGGCCCAATTGAACTTTAAAGGTTCATTAAGTCGCATTTGGGCTTAACGGAAGTGGTTTTGGGCCCAATTGGATCCAATCCATTTGGCCTAAACCCAACTTGATAAAATCAAGCCCAATAAGCCCAATTACAACATTAAAGTCCAATTTCCAAAATTAGGCCCAATTAATTAAATATACAAAATCCAATTTCATATTCAATTAACCTAAAGTGTATTACATGATTAATCAACTAAATCAATATTTCTAAAACACAACATATTAGTCCAATTAATCATGCTCATTATCATTATCATATGTCCAACACATAAATGAAAAATCAAACCCATTTACATGCTTCTTTAGTCTCGGCCAAGGAAGGATTTCACATCCGATTTGGTTTCATCCAATCAAACCCACAATCGACATTAAATCAACATCCTAAATGATTTCATACATATAATGTTCAAAAATCAAAAATCCAAGACTTTATAGGGCAAGTAGATTCGGCCAACATAAGGAATTTAGGGATTTTTATCCAATTCAAAATTAAATCCAATTCAATCTCAAATCAACATCATCCTACATCATTATAACTCATCCAATGAATTAAAATGAAAAAATCCAAGATTTCCAAATATCCATCACATTCGGCCAAGGTCAAATATTTTGGGAAAATAATTCCAAATCATTTTTCAACAAATTGGTCCAACCAAAATGAAATTAAACATGTTATAAGCATACTTAAACAATCAATTTATTCAAATCATGCTCAACAAACATTTACCCAAATTTTAAGCCCTACATTTTTCATGCTTGAACCTAGGCTCTGATACCATTGTTGGTTATTATCTAGGTCCCAAGATCAAACAAGACATGAAAACAATGCGTGAACACATCAACGGAGGTAGCGGAATACTCACATCGATCGGTTGAGTCGATTTGGAGACGAATCAAGGCCAAAAAGCCACTGCCATAGGCGCACAAATGATGCAGTTCACTGCCTCCAAAACAGAATTTTGAGCTGAGAAACGGAGCTCCTAGCTTCGTCGGACGGATCCCGCTCATGGTGAACCTCCTACCACCACCTTCGCAAGACTCGTAGTGTGCTAGTACTTGCGGTTTTTGCCACAAAAACCCAACTCTTGCTTCCCATTGCTCACGCCATTTTTGGCTTCAAAACCAGTCCACATTTTCTTCTGTTTGGGCATGAGAAGAAGAGAGAAAAAGAGAGAGAATAAAGTTTTGTAATGTGTTAATGAAAAGCTTTTCCAAAAAGCTTTATATATTTTCCAAGAAAAAATAATAAAACCAATTACTAATTGATTTAAATAAAACCAAAAGTAAATGATTTTCCCTCCAAACACTATTACAAACAACCAACTTACATAAACTATTCACATGTCACTTTAATAAAGTGATGTGATGCAAGTCAATCCATCAATCCATCAATCAATCAATCAATCAATCAATCACTCAAAGTGACTTTTGATTTGACGCTTGATGTGACTTGCGTCGCCGCACTCGAATTCGAAATACGAATGCGCTCGCAATCACACTCGGGCTCGGGTTCGCTAATTTCAAATTAACGATTTTTCCGTCGCGTCGTAATTAAATGATTACGCCTAGCGAATTCACTATTCACGTCGCTAACGAATTAATTCTAAATTAATTCGTTCACCCCAATTAAAATCTAATTTTAATTCCGCGTCGAAATCTAATTTCGTTTAATATATCGAATATATTAATTCATCGATTAATTCCAAATTAATCATTATCTCTCTCTAGACGATATTTTATCCTAGATAAAATATCTCCGTAATTAATCCTAGATTAATTTTCTCTTTCTTCTATATAATCCCAGATTATTTAAGAGTGCGAGTTATGCGTCATCGGTGGATTATCGGGAAGCGACCCATGAGATCCCCGGATAAGTTGGCAGTAAATACGGTCGTCGGTGTATCCGAATCACGTACGTACCAAGTACTATGTTCTACGGATTTACGAGACAAGGTCGACTCCTAGCAAAGCACCAAGTCTACCCAATTCTCCGGACATATCCATTTAAGAATATTAAGATCTGTATCAAGCGTAGTATACGATTGTATTGTGTGTATCGGCCCAGTATCGGATAGTCACGTGCTAGGGCTGGGGCTGGATAAGTGTCTGCCCCGTCCGAAACACATGTCGGATATCTGGTAACATAGTCTCTATAATCGGATATTCATGACCTGGTCACAATATCCCGATTGGATGCGCATCACTCAAGAGCACTAGTACCGTATCCTGCGTGACATCATCTCCACTATGACTGAAGTGATACTTCCGTCTTGACATCACACCCAATACACTACGACTCTCTGAAAACCCAGAAGTGGTGTACGCAGAACCGGTTAAAGCCCTGTACCACCAGAACCAAAGTCTATCGATTATCGTAAGTATTAGCGATGTAAGTCTCAGGTTAAGACTATACACACCTACCTTGATTTCGGCCTCCCATAGACACATAGTCATAATACCAATGGGATTCCGAGGTCTATCCAGAGCGAAGCTGTTTCCCGTACTATCGGTGAAACACGACCTCCTATCGCACTTGCATAAGTATCCAATACTTATATATATGAGAACTATGTCGTTGTGCCCTCACACGCACACAAGTGCAATACTAGCCTATTCCGCATTATCGATGTCCAGTCTCGATAATACTCCGGCTAGGGATATTTATGATGATTAATCCTTCGTGGATTGATACTGTCTCATATCATTCTCAATCCGGAACTAATCATAGGGACCTCTCTTCATTTATATATCTATGGTGATCTAATCACAAATGATGAGAGTGCAATTTCCTTGTCACATAGTTAATTTGCTACAACAACACAATGATCTGTGCAAATAGTGACGCTATGGGTCATTTTGTACAACAGATCACGTATGGACACAGAACTAGTACTCTTAAATGCTGCAGCTATCGGGATAATATGACTAGGTCATGATTATCCGATTACAGAGACTAGTTGCTAGTGATCCGATATATTCTTCGTACGGGGAAGATATAATTCAAGCCCTAGGCCTAGCATATGACATCTGATACTAGATTGTAATACGTAATACTTCGTATACTACGCCTGATTAGGATTATATATTCCTTGTTGAATATTTCTGGAGAATTGGGTAGGCACGGTGCTTTGTTAGAAGCCAACCATGTCTTGTAAATCGGTAAGAACGTGGTACCGGGTACGCACGTGTTCGGATAGTCCGATGACCGTATTTACTGCCAATATATCCAGGGATCTCTTGGGTCGCTTCCCAAAGATTCACCGATGACATTTGACTCGAACATAATTATTTGGGATTGATTATGAGAGAGAAAATTAATCTGGGATTAATTACGACAAGAATTAATCTGGGATTAATTATCAGAGAGAAAATTAATCTGGGATTAATTGCATCAAGAATTAATCTGGGATTAATTCATGTAGAAGAGAGAACGCGATTAATTTGGAATTAATCGGCAAAATAAATTTAATAGTTAAATTGGATTTTACTATTTAATTTATTTGGGCTAAAATAATATATCGGATATATTAATTGAAATTGGATTTCAATACGGAATTAAAATTGGATTTTAATTCAAGCGAATGAATTCGTTTGGAAATAATTCGTAAGCGACTTTCGTAATAATTTTGCTAGGCATTATTATTTAATTAAATTAGATTTAATTACGTCACGACGGAAAATTCGTTTAATCGGATTAAACGAACCCGAGCCCAAAGTGTGTTGTGTAAGTCAACTTGAATTTTGAATTCAAAGTGGTGGGACCCACTCACTTACATCACTAGTCACTATTTGTGATGGTGGTAGTTGGCAATAGTATTTAATCTTTTAAACACAAAATACACATGTTTGTGAAACAACTTAGAAGTCAACACACACAACTTTTGTAATAAGTATTGTTAGACTTTACTATTCACATCTCTCTCTCTCTTCTAAACCTTCCATTGTCGTCCATCTCTTCTCCTTGGAGGAGAAATTGTTGTTCCATTTTTGGGCAAAGCTAGCACTTTGGAGTCAAAGAAAGGTGATAGGGAAACTCACCCTTGAATTTTGAATTCAAAAGAAAGCTTGGAGCTTCTTCTACAACAAAGAAAAGTTTTGAATCTAATCCCATCAATGTAAGTTTTTCCTCAAAATTTCTTGATTTATTCACAAATCAATCACGCTTAGAGATCATGTGGCATGTCTAGGACATTAACAATGGTATCACAGCGAGATCTAAACATGATTTGAATTCTAGGGTTCATGACTTTAATTTGGGATTTTTTGCTTAGAGCTTGATTTACCTAAATTGTTTGTGTGGTTGTGTTTGGATGATGATGAATTGGATTTGTTCATCTTAGGATTTGAGAAAAATTGATTGGATCAAAAATCCCCAATTCCTTTGACATGGCCGAATGTACCTTAGTATGTGCTCATGGTGATTTTTTGAAAATTAGCAATTGGATGTGTTGTTGGCATGAAATGTATGTTAAATGTTGATTTAATTAGATTGAAATCAAATTGCATGATAATTTATTTGCCATTGCCGTGAGCCTAATCATGTTTTAGAATTGATTTTGCTTCAATTTGTGTTGGACATGAATTGGAATAAATAAGCATGATTAATTGGATTAATTAGAGTTTTGGAAACATTAGATTAGTTGATTAATTATGTTAATTACACTTGAATTGGATTAATATGTAATTTGGAATAATGTATTAATTTAATTTGTTATATTTGGGCTAATGGGCTTGGTTGGGCCAAGTTTGGTTTTGGACAATTGGGTTGGATCCAATTGGGCCTAAAACCATTTCCATAAAGTCCAAATATGACTTTTGGGCCTTTTAAAATTTAATTGGGCCTAAAACCATTTCTATGAACAGTTGGACTGTACTTAAAATATTACTCCACTTGTAGTTGGTTATATAGTTGGACTATAGTAACCATTATATTTTGAGTGTACCTGAAATCGTTGATTGGATAGTTGGACTATTATAATCGAGATGGCTGGAAAGATTAGCGTTAGAGACATCGTCATGGGCGAAAATGTCTTTAACGGTGTAAATTTTCCAGATTGGGAAATGAATCTCAGGATAATCCTGGGAGCTGAGAAGTTACTCTATTGGATAGAGAAACCTCTCGGACCCTGAGCCCAGAGTTGAGCAAATAGTAGAGCATGAGCTGAGGAAGACTCATCGTAATGATAACTTTAATGCTCAATCTGTTATGCTTGCTGCAATGACTCCTTAAATTCGTCATCAGAACTAAAGATTAGATCATTATATCATGATGTTGAAATCAAAGGATCTTCATATATCTAACCTTAGATCTTAGAAGTACGAATTGCAAAAGAAGCTCTTTCGCTCGCGTATGTCAGAGGGTACATCTGTCGAGCACTAGGTATCGCAAATAATTGCTGACATCGAACAGCTAGGTTAGCTGGGCATTACCTACGAGGCTGAGACTTCCATAGATTTGATCTTACAGTCTCTACCCGAATGCTGGGGCGGGTTCATCATGAACCAAGAGAAAAATCTTATAGAGTTAATGTCTATGCTCAAAGAGGCAGAGCCATAGCTTCCTGTAGACAACAGAAAATGGACGACGCTGTTCCGGGCTCGCGGCCCGGTTGGGAGTACGGAGTAGCCCGCGAGGGACTAAACCGGAGAATAAAAATGGAGTCGCCACCGGGTGTGAACCAGGAAAATGATTTAAGGCCGCACTCACCCCTTGCAAGGGAAGACCTCAAACCGTTGGGTTCGGAATGGTCCATTACTTATGCCACTTGTAATGAGCGGATTTGTGCAATAATTTAACCAAGTCTACACAACATACATGTCCAAGAATAACCTAAATCTAGTTCGCATTCATAAAAATAAATCATATGTCTAGGTCATCATGCTTTGAAAGTAATTTTCTATAACGGCAAACACATGGTATCACACATCAAACATGCTAAGTAAATAATGATAGAAACATACCATAACTTAAATTCCTAATTCAAAAGGTAAATAACTAAGTCATGCCCAAAATAAAAATAACATTCTAATAGCCTAATCATGCTCACATACAAGTTTGAGTGGAATGAAACATATGAATCTTTCAAGTGGTACGGGGCATTGTATCCCGAGTGCAAACCATATTACCGTTCATTCGGATTCGGCTATGGAATTTATGTCCGGGTTTCTATCCAATAAACCACAAAAAGAACACATATTTCATTCACCCAAAATCACATCATACACTAATTAATGATATTCATACGACGGAAAAGTAAGTTACATGCTTTTCTACGTTACTAATTTACATAACTTAAAATAAATGACATGTTGAATTAATTATTCATGCTAATCATCATAAAACACATTTTTCTAAGTCATTATTTCATGTGAAGGAAATTTAAACAACATGCTAAACTAATTATTCATGCAAAAATACCATAAAATAAACTTCCTAAGTCATTATTTCATGTAAATAAAATTAGTAATAGGTGCCCTCAGGTCTAACCTTTTTGCCGTCTCTCGGAAATGCGTTATACGGCCGTCGAAAGGGCTATCACTCGGTAACTTTTCTGGTTCGCTGTTTTGACGTTTTTGCTCGTTGTTTCGCTGTTTTGTCCGTTGTTTTGAGTTCTTTTCGCTGCGATTCAAGTCTCCACAATTAGCTCGCTGGTTGGCAGTGAATTAAGGTCGGTTTTGGTGATTTTTGGGAGGTGTTGGGCTGCCGTTTGCTCGGTTTACTTAAGGACTTTCAAATGCAGTTTTTGCTCACTGTTTTGATGGATTTGGGGACTATTTTGAGTGTGTTTGAGCTGCTGTTTGGGCGATTTTCAGGGGGGTTAAATGAGGGCTGTGTGCACTGGTTTGATGGGCTAAAATGGGATGGTTTGGACGCAAGTTTCAGGGGTTAAACTAAACAGTGAGGGGCGTGTTTTAGGCATTGACTTAAGCGTGAGTGGAGGGCTGTTTGAGGCAGTGATTTAGGCGTGTAAGGGGCTGAATGAAGGGCTGTCTTGGAGGCTTTGTATGCGCTGAATGAGGGGGCTGTGAAGGATGGCCTTTGGGAGTGACTTTGATCTTCAAAATGCTTAGTTATTTGATCAATGTGTCCTTGATATGTGCTAGCCCCTTAAGGGAAGAAAAATGATGGTTTATATAGGCAAATAGGAGATAGGTTACTGCATGGTGGGAGCATGGGTTATGGCATGGAGGGTGGTTAACATTAATAGGGTATGGGTGTTTGTATGGAGGGTGCAGGGCTTTGTTTTGCAAGTTTGTGTTTGGGAGGGAATTGTTTTGATAATTGTATGGAATACTTACGTAGGATGCATGGTGGGGGAATGGTTTGCATGGGTTTCTTGTTTGTTAGTGTTTTGTTTGGTGTGTAAAGGAATTGTGAGGGAATTATTTTTGTTGGTTAGTGTTTGGGGGAGGATGGTGATTGGTGACTTTGTGAATTATTGTTTGTTGTTTGGTGTTTGGGAGGGAATTGTTTTGATAATTGTATGGAATGGGCGTGTGGGCTTCTTTGATGAATGGAATATCATTTGTTGGTTAGTGCTTTGGTTTGTTAGGAAAGTGAGGTGGGTTTTGGCATTTTGTGTTTGATGGGATAAAATGGGTTGATATACGTGGAGAGGGGAAATCATGCATGAATTGGTGGCAAATAATGGGGTTTGGACGTGGGGTATAGAGTGGTTTGCGGTGATTTCGGGCGAAAGATATACCTCGAAATGAAGATTCAACAAGCGAACTCCGAGCGAACTTAGCGAATCAAAACCAAAATATGTCAACTCTTGACTTTCCATTTTCGACGACCGTTTTCCGCAACTCCCATGACTTAAAAGGTAGTGCCTCCATTCGAGGCTCATCATCGGGACTTACATGCAAAAATACAGTGCCTACAGTCGCCCCCAGTTTGATGGGACTTGTGCAGTGTGTGACAATGACAATCCTATCAAAGTATATGCAATGCATTTTTACTTACCTGGCTCGCCAGCTGCCACCTGGTCTACCTGTTGCTTCGAATTGAGTTGATATGGTGGTGAGGTGCCTCGACCTCTGGGCTTTGTTCCCGAACCACCGAATGTGAACTGTGATGATGATGCAGTGGGCCCTCGACCCTGGGACGAATCCCGGAACTGCAACCGACAACGGGGGCACCTCGACCCTGGGCACCTCGACCCAACACCGCTGATAATAGGACCTCACCCTCGAACTGATGATGTAGTGGGCACCTCGACCCGGAACTACAACCGACAACGGGGGCAACCTCGACCCAACATCGCTGACAATAGGGACCTCGCCCTCGAACTGATGATGTAGTGGGCACCTCGACCCTGGGCACCTCGACCCGGAACTACAACCGTCAATGGGGGCACCTCGACCCTGGGCACCTCGACCCAACACCGCTAACAATAGGGACCTCGCCCTCGAACTGATGATGTAGTGCGCACCTCGACCCGGAACTACAACCGACAATGGGGGCACCTCTACCCAACACTGCTGATAATAGAGACCTCGCCCACGAACTGATGATGTAGTGGGACCTCGACCCTGAATTGGTACTGATGTGGGCCTCGCCCCCAGACTGACACTGATGTGGGCCTCGCCCCAAACTGATATGGGCCTCGCCCCAAACTGATACTAGTGTGGGCCTTGCCCCGGATTGATATTGATATGAGCCTCGCCCCCAGACTGATACTGATGTGGGCCTCGCCCCAAACTGATATGGGCTCGCCCCAAACTGATACTAATGTGGGCCTCACCCCAAACTGATATGGGCCTCGCCCCAAACTGATACTAATGTGGGCCTCGCCCCCAGATTGATGTTGATGTGGGCCTCGTGTTAGTGTTCCTAGAACATGCCAATGATCTAATAAGCATGAAAACATGTTCACAAATTCAAAATAAGTTGCGGAATTACTTACATTGAATGGATTTGAGCTTTTAAAATTTTGAGAAGAAGATCCAAGTGTTGGTTTTAATCTAGGTCCCAAGATCAAACAAGCAATGAAAATAATGCGTGAATACATCAACGGAGGTAGCGGAATACTCACATCGATCGGTTGAGTCGATTTGAAGACGAATCAAGCCAAAAAGCTCACTGTTTTGGCGCATGACTGCAGCAGTCCACTGTCCAAGAATTTTCAGATTTGAGCTGAGAAAACGGAGCTCCAAGCCTCGTCCGACGGATCCCGGCTCATGGGCGAACCTCCCTACCACCTTCGCAAGACTCGTAAGTGTGCTAGCACTTGAATTTTCACCATGAAAAACCCACTCTTGGCTTCCTTGTTCACGCCAAAATGGCTTCAAAACCAGTGAGCTTTTTTGTTTTGGGCGTGAGAGAAGAGAAAGAAATGAGAGAATGATGAAAGTGTTGACGTTTCAAAAAAGTGTAAAGCCTTTTTTGATTATATATTTTCCAAATATAATCAATTTCCATTTAATTTCATCTAATAAATTAAATGAATTTTGGAGCCAAAAACCAAAAGTTTTTCCCTCCACTAGCTTTCACTATTCACATCAACTTTAAGTCATATCAACTTTAATAAAGTGACATGTCTTTCAATCAATCAATCACATCAATCAATCACATCACTCAAAGTGACATTTGATTTGACGCTTGATGTGACGAATGATTTGACGCTTGATGTGACTTGCGTTGCCGCACTCGAATTCGAAATACGAATGCGCTCGCAATCACACTCGGGCTCGGGTTCATTAATTCCAAATTAACGATTTTTCCGTCGCGTCGTAATTAAATGATTACGCCTAGCGAATTCACTATTCACGTCGCTAACGAATTAATTCTAAATTAATTCGTTCGCCCGAATTAAAATCTAATTTTAATTCCGCGTCGAAATCTAATTTCGTTTAATATATCGAATATATTAATTTAATCGATTAATTCCGAATTAATCGTTATCTCTCTCTAGACGATATTTTATCCTAGATAAAATCTCCGTAATTAATCCTAGATTAATTTTCTCTCTCTTCTATATAATCCCAGATTATACAAGAGTGCGAGTTGTGCGTCATCGGGGATTATCGGGAAGCGACCCATGAGATCCCCGGATATTGGCAGTAATACGGTCATCGGAGTCGTAGAGTATCTGAATCACGTACGTACCAAGTACTACGTTTTACCGATTTACGAGACAAGGTCGACTCCTAGCAAGCACCAAGTCTTCCCAAATCTCCGGACATATCCATTTAAGAATATTAAGATCTGTATCAAGCGTAGTATACGATTGTATTGTGCATTATCGGCCCAGTATCGGATAGTCACGTGCTAGGCCTGGGGCTGGATAAGTGTCTGCCCCGTACGAAGCACATGTCGGATGTCTGGTAACATAGTCTCTATAATCGGATATACATGACCTTGTCATAATATCCCGATGGCCGCGCAGCACTTAAGAGCACTAATACCGTATCCTGCGTGACATCATCTCCACTATGACTGGAGTGATACTTCCGTCTTGACATCACATCCAATACACTACGACTCTCTGATAAACCCAGAAGTGGTGTACGCAGAACCGGTTAAATCCTGTACCACCAAGACCAAAGTCTATCGATTATCGTAAGTATTAGCGATGTAAGTCTCAGGTTAAGACTATACACACCTACCTTGATTTCGGCCTCCCATAGACACATAGTCATAATACCAATGGGATTCCGAAGGGTCTATCCAGAGCGAAGCTGTTTCCCGTACCATCGGTGAAACACGACCTCCTATCGCACTTGCATAAGTATCCAACACTTATATATATGAGAACTATGCCGTTGTGCCCTCACAAGCGCACAAGTGCAATACTAGCCTATTCCGCATTATCGATGTCCAGTCTCGATAATACTCGGCTAGGGATATTTAATGATTAATCCTTCGTGGACTGATACTGTCTCATATCATTCTCAGTCCAGGAACTAATCATAGGGACCTCTCTTCATTTATATATATCTATGGTGATCTAATCAAAATGATGAGAGTGCAATTTCCTTGTCACATAGTTAATTTGCTACAACAACACAATGATCTGTGCAAATAGTGACGCTATGTGTGTCATTTTGTCCAACAATCTCCCACTTGGCACATAGCCAATCACTCAAGTGTCTAACACCCGAACTATGTACGGTTCGTCAAATTGCTGAGGAAAGGTTTTCGTCAGCGGATTTGCTTGATTATCGTCTGACGCGATTTACACGATCATCACATCGCCACGATGTATGATCCGAACGAATCAGATGATATAGAAGTTATATCTGGATCGTCGATGAGACCTTTAATTCCTTAGCCTGTGCTGACGCCTAGCTCAGCTGCTAAAGAACTATATCTAATCTAATTAGATTTATTTTCGATCCAAATGGCTTCTATTGCTGCCTCAGCTGCAGCAATAATCCGCATTTGTTGTTTATTCGGCAACAGTTATCTTGCTCGGAATATTTCCAGCTCACTGTCCCGTTATTCAAACTTTTATAGTACCGTAGTATTTAATTGTTTGGAAACTTGCAGCAGTGATCCCAGTCACTTCAAGTTGTCCTTCTCCATAGTTTAAGACAACATCTTTAGTTCTCTAAGATACTAACAGATGTTCTTAACTTCAATCCAGTGACTATCACTTGGATTGACCTGATCGTGACTCCATATGCTCGAAGCGTATGAGACACCAATACAAGTACATTTTAAATGTACAATTTCCAAGAGAGTGTTAACAACTCCAAATCTATCCCAGTAGATCTTTATTCCTTGAATAAAGGTTGTTACTCCCCAGAATTCTACGGAGAATTTCTATTGAAGAATATCTATGAAAGCCAAGCTTTCACCAATTGCTATGGGAATTTCATTGTCAGTGCCCTCTCCCACTAACCTCCTTATATACACAAGAATTATTTTGTTTGAGTCAAATCATAAACCATTATGATTATTTCAAAACGACAGTTCCAAGAACCTTATGCTTGCATTAATCCAAACATGGATCGAATAACCCGCAAACCTTGTTTGTTGGTTATACAAAATCGTCAGGATGTTGTAAACATCCTCCAAAAGGTTTCCTTTTCAGGAAGGAAAGCGATTGATCTGCAACTGACACATTTCATAAATGAAATACGCAGTTATCAACAAGCATTTTCAAAATGGATTTACCATGGCAACAGGTAAAAGGTTGAACCGTTATTAACACAATGTTGATAACGACACCTTTCCGTCTTAAGCCCAGCTTTGTACGTTGGTATGTTGCCTTCCATGTATGTCTTCCTTGAAGGCGTTTAATGTACCAATAGGCACAATGCTTGTGGTACAACAACTAGTATCCAAAATAGTTGTTATACATGGAATCCATTTCGGATTCATGGCACTTTGCCATAATAGGGAGTTGATACCTCGTATCACTTCCTCAAAACGTAGTCGGTTGGATATACCTTCATAAGATTGACATCTTTATGAGGTTATATCAGAAACCCATACCCTAGGTTGTTTTCTGACTCTATCCGATCTACGAAGTTCTTGTGTATTTGAAGATTAATGGTATAGATTCATCATAGATGAACTATTTGTGTTCCATTAAGGACTTCGTGCCTTGAACAGTTTACTCCGATTTTCATCGAGTATCACTATCCTCCCACTGACCACTGCATATCGGTATTCCTCTCAGGAAAACCGCATGGTGAGCAACAATCATATTGTTCTCATGTGAGATTTATAAGTACTATACTTAAGGTTTCCCTTAGGATAACCTATATGGCACTGTTATCCAATTTGGGTCTTTCAGTTTGGTATCATCCAAACGTTATGCCTGGCATACCCAAATTATCAGGAATGAGAAACCTAATTTCTTCCCTGTTCATATCCTATATGACATCTGTCAAACAGATTTATATGGAACCTTATTCTAAATAAGTTTTGCACTGTTAATACATATCCCATTGAGAAGGAAACAGTAGCTCAGAGCGACTCGTGATAAACCTTATCATGTCCAACAAAATTCGGTTTTAGTTCGGACACACCGTCTAACTGACGTGTCTCGGGAGGAGTCCTCATATGAAAGAATACCGTACTCTTTCATGTACATATGAAACTTACTGCTTAAGTATTTTCCAATACGGTCTTACCGTGGCTGAATAATACTATAGGCCGATCTGTTTTTCTATTCGTGTCGAAACTCTAAAGTTTCCGATTTGTGTTCTTCAAAAGAAACACATAACCATAACGTGATGCCACATCCGTTAAGGTCACGAAATATTCATGTTCACATCTAGCCTAGCTAGATATGGGCCCACTAACTTCACCATGAATAGGGCTAACAGATCGGTGGCCCTTATACTATTACCAAGTAAATAGTATTTTAGGTACTTTACCTAATAACTAGATTCGCAGACCTTATTTGAATAGTCAAATCAGTCCTAGTACCCACTCTTCAAAAGTGTGGATATACGAGTCTCGTTTAATTGTGTCCTAGACAACAATGCCACAAATAAGTCTCTATTGATCAAATCAATTTGAGCTATTTATTTGTCATTTTGAGATTTTATTTATATTCAAAATATAAAATTCTGTTATTCACATCTAATGTGTTTATCTCAGTATCATCTTTATATAATAAAACACTTTAGTGTTCTAGAATATAAAGGTTTATCCGCAACGGATTAAACACTGATATAGAGATAATGTCTCTAGTCAAACTAGTTACATTATAACAGTTCCTAATTTAAGTACATACCCAAAGGGTAGTTCCTAAACTTAGTATCTACGGTCGAAACTGCGACTTTCATCCCGTTTCCGATTTGCAGAGAAATCTCGCTTGAAGTCAGTATCCAGCTCATAGTGGATTCTGAACATCAATACATATATTTTATGTACCACACTAAGTATTTAAAATCCAATTTCAATACTAGTAGTGAACATAACTTTGACAAATATC
>SKCR01032003.1:0-165722 GCA_019454045.1 Zanthoxylum bungeanum
ATATGCCAATACATCCAATGTATTACCTAACCCTTTTCCTCTGAATCAACTAAGCCTTGGCTTTGGCACAACAAACCTAGTGATCCCAGTCAAGCAAGCGCGACCATTGACCATGGAAAGCTTCGTAATCAATGTCGATGGACAAGAAGTGATCTTGACTTTGGCCAACAAACCACAACTTGGACAAGACACCAATATAGAACAAAACTCTCGTGATTCAAACACATCTTCAACGGAAAAAGGGTTTGACTTTTTGGGATCTTGAGTAAGAATCACTCAATGGAAGGAAAAACGCATGATTTGATGAGGGTTTTTCGCGTGTAAATTGGCTACCAATTTATCTTTGTTTAGGTCTCATCATCATACACCCTTAAACATGCATTCTAAACACATAATAAAGCGCATATGAAAATAAATAATAATGATATGCGGATGGATACTTAACACATTGATCCTAGATCAAATCTCTCCCTTTCTCTCTCAAACTAGCACTTGTATTATTTCTACCCGTTACACTACACTACTAAATAACCTCATTTACATTGAGGGGAATATCTGAGAAGAGAATACAAAGAGAATAGAGGTGATAAGGCTGGACACGCAGGTGCAATTTAATAAATCGAATTTAATACAACATTTCCAAAATTGCCCCCACCCGACTATCTATATCTATCCGATATACATTATTCATTCATTACAACCATGTATTCACACAAGCATGTTATCAATCAATCTAATCAATTAATTAATCTGATAATTAGTGATCATCCAATGTTCAAACAACGATTTGATTTTGCGCGAGTTAAACTCGTTTTTGTGAATAAGTACTCAAAGTACGAATTCTCGAATTAAATTAACTACAACATTAAATCCAATTTAATATGTATTTAATACTAATTCACTATTTTAATTCCGAATTAAATATTACACTTTGTTAATAACCTTTTACGACTTAAATTCCAAATTTAATCGTTACGGGTCTCAAAGCCCGATTAAACGTCCAACGCCAAATTTAATTCAAGTCCAATGGGCTTTCAATTAATTTCTTTAAGGCATGGGCTTCGGCAACCAAAACCCAATCAAGGAGTAACCCCATAAGCCCAGAAATCAATTTCGGCCCATTACGCCCAATTAAATTTAAAGGTTCATTAAGTCGCATTTGGGCTTTATGGAAGCGGTTTTGGGCCCAATTGGATCCAATCCAATTTGCCTAAACCCAACTTTGTACAACAAAGCCCAATAAGCCCATTACAACTTTAAAAAAAGCCCAAATCCAATTTTAAGGCCCAAATAATTAAATTACCAAATTCAAAATTTACAATTTAATTACCAAAGTGTATTACATGATTAATTAACCAAATCAATATTTCCAAAACATCATTTTGTCCAATTAATCATGCTTTTATTTATCATCATCACATGTCCACATACTTTGATGAAAAATCAAACCCATTAACCATGCTACATGTCTCGGCAAGGGAGTTATTTCATGTCCAATTCGGTTTCAATCCAATTAATCCACAATCGACACTAAATTAACATCCCGAATGATTTCCAATACATCCATCCATGATCAAAAATCAAAACACCAAGACATTAGGGCATCATGTTGCATTCGGCCAAGGTAAGTTTTTGGTGATTTTTGTTCAATTCAAAATTCAATCCAATTAATTTCAAATTAACATTATCCATCATGATTCCAACTTATCCAATGAATCAAAATCAAAAAATTCCAGAATTCCAAAACTCTACTATATTCGGCCAAGGCACATATTTGGGGAAAAATTGTTCCAAACACATTTTCAACAAATTGATCCAATCAATCTTTAATTAAACATGTATTAAGCATACTCAAACATCCAATTTGTTCAAATCATGCTAAATACAAAAACCATACCCAATTTTAAGCCCTAAAATTTCATGCTTGAACCTAGGCTCTGATACCATTGTTGGTTTTCTTTTAGGTCCCAAGATCATAACTCATGAAAATAATGTGTGAATACATCAAAGGAGATAGTGAAATACTCACATCGATTGGTTGAGACAATTTGATGAAGAACAAAATTGATTTTCACCTCCAAAAATGCCACTGCAGTGACCAGTCCACTGCTCACTGTTTTCAGATTTTGAGCTGAGATTTGAAGCTCCAAGCTTGGTTATTTGATTCCCGGCTCGTGGATGGGTTTCCCTAACACCTTCGTATGTCTTCTAAGTGTGCTAGCACCATGATTTTTGCCACAAAAATCAGTGATTTATCCTCCATGGTTCACGCCATTTCTGGACAGTGAGCAGCCCCTTGGGCGCCACTTTGAGAGAGAGAAGAAGGGTAGATGGAGAGAGAGAGAGTCTTTTTTCAAGTGTAGAGATATTTTGCTTTTTAACTTTTGGTAAAACCATTTCACTTTTACCCTAAACTTGGTAGGTTTGGTAAATGGTTTTTCCAAAAACAAAGCAAGGTAGTTGGATGGTAGGTACACCTACCACACATGGACCCCACATATTTGAATTCAAAATTCAAATATCTCTACGAACATTTGCAGCGGCTCAGTTCTGTTTAATCTGATTAAACGAACTTCCGTCGTTAAATAATTAAATCTAATTTAAATAAATATCGATGCCTCGCAAATATATTACGATCGTCGTTTACGAGTTAATTCTAAATTAACTCGTTCGTTCGCATTAAAGTCCGACTTTAATTTCGTAATGAAATCCAATTTCGTTTAATATATCGAATATATTAATTTACCCGATTAATTCCAAATTAATCGTTTTCTCTCTTTAGACGATATTTTATCCCAGATAAAATATCTCCGTAATTAATCCCAGATTAATTTTCTCTCTCATCGAATTAATCCCAGATTAATTAAAGTGCGAGTCATACATCATCGGTGAATCATTTGGAAGCGACCCATGAGATCCCCAGATATGTTGGCAGTAAATACGGTCATCGGACTATCCGAACACGCAAGTACCAAGTACTATGTTTTACCGATTCACTAGACAAGGTTGGCTTCTAGCAAAACACCATGCCTACCCAATTCTCCGGAAATATCCTTACATGAATGAAGGATCTATATCAGGCGTAGTATACATCGTATAGTGCATATCGATCAAGTATCGGATGGTCACGTGCTAGGCCTGGGGATGGAGTTGTGTCTGCCTCGTATGAAGCACATGTCAGATGTCTGGTAACTAGTCTCTATAATCGGATATACATGACCTAGTCATAATATCCCGATGGTCGCGCAGCACTTAGAGCACTAATACCGTATCCTACGTGACATCATCTCCACTATGACTGGAGTGATACTTCCGTCTTGACATCACACACCCAATAATCTACGATTCTCAATATACCCAGTATTGGCGTACACAGAACCGGTTAAAGCCATGGACGACCTCAACCAAAGTATATTGATTGTCGTATATTAGCGTTGCGGTGCAAGTCTCAGGTTAAGACCAAATACACCTACCCTGATGTCAGACTCCCATAGACACACAGTCATACTACCAATGGGACTCCGATGGGGTCTATCCACAGAGCGATTGTTTCCCGTACCATCGGTGAAACACAACCTCCTATTACACTTGCATGAGTATCCAATACCCACATATATGAGAACTATGCTGTTGTGCCCTCACAACACGCACAAGTGCAATACTAGTCTTTTACGTATTTTCGATGTCCAATCTCGATAATATTCTGACTAGGGATATTTAATGATTTATCCTACGTGGACTGATACTGTCTCATATCATCTCAATCCGGAATTAATCATAAGGACTTTTACCATTTATATATCAAAGTAAATAAATTACAAAAAGGTAAAAGGCAATTTCATTATAACATAGTTAATTTTGTACAAAAACACAATGTCTTTTACAAACAGTGACGCAATGGGTCATAACTGCCCAACAATCTCCCACTTGGCCTATAGCCAGTCACTCAACCATCTAATACCTGAACTATGTACATGTTGCTCAAACTTTTGCTGAGGAATAGCTTTCGTCAGCGGATCTGCAATGTTGTCATCTGATGCGACCTTCTCGACCTTCGCCACCATATATGATCTCACAATCAGATGGAAACGTCGAAGAACATGCTTGGATCGTTGATGAGACCACGGTTCCTTAGCCTGTGCTATAGCCCCGTTATTGTCACAATACAATGGAACGGGCTCAGCTGCTAACGGACTACTCCTAATCCGATTACGAATTTTCGGATCCAAACTGCTTCCTTTGCTGCATCAGCTGCAGTAATGTACTCTGCTTATGTTGTTGAATCGGTAACAGTCTATTGCTTGGAAGATTTCCAGCTCACTGCTCCGTTATTCAAACAAAATATGTACCCGGATTGCGACTTGCAGTCCTCTTTGTCAGTTTGGAAACTTGCATCGGTATACCCAGTTACCTCAAGTTCTCCATCTCCATAGATTAAGAAAATATCCTTAGTTCTTCTAAGATACTTAAGGATATTCTTAACCGCCATCCAGTGACCTTCACCTGGATCGGCCTGATATCGACTACACATGCTCAAAGCATATGAGACATCAGGTCGCGTACATATCATGGCATACATGATCGATCCGACTGCCGAGGCGAACGGTATTCGACTCATGTTGTCTCTCTCATCTTGAGTTTTAGGACACATGTCCTTAGATAGATAGACACCATGTGACACTGGTAACAGTCCCCTTTTGGACTGATCCATGTTGAATCTCTTCAACACTTTGTCAATATATGTACTCTGGGAGAGTCCAAGCAGCTTTCTAGATCTATCCTGGTAGAGCTTTATTCCCAGAATAAAGGCTGTTTCTCCTAGATCTTTCATGGAGAATTTCAATGAAAGCCAAGCTTTCACCGACATTAGCATGGGAATGTCATTGCCTATAAGCAATACATCGTCAACATAAAGGACAATAAAAGTCAGTGCTCTCCCACTAACCTTCTTATATACACAAAGATCATCTTTGTTTTGAATGAAATCATATTCTTTTATGATCTCATCAAAACGTTGGTTCCATGACCGCAATGCTTGCTTCAGTCCATAAATGGACCGATTTAACTTACAAACCTTGTTTGCAAGTCTAGGCATGAAAAACCGTCAGGCTGTTGCATATAAGCTGATGAGCGGAAAATATATCAATATTTAACGCCCCTTTAACTTCATATTTTGTTTAGTTTCTCGGGTTTGATGAACGTTTTGATGTGTTTTAGTTATTTTGCAGATAAAATAATATCGGGTCTCAATGAATCATTTAGGACGAAATGTGGATCAAATAAGAGCAATTATTGGACTTGATATATTAATTTTGGAGATTGGAAACTTGAAAGGGCGTTTTGACGAAGTGCAGTTTTGGAAATTCCAGTTTGCGCATCTGTCGTATTTTGGGCATAACTTTGTACTCAGATATCAGATTGCGCTGATTCAAGTTCCAGATTAAAGAAGACTCAAAGATCTACAACTTTCAAAGAGAAAATATTTTCGAATTCTGATGATTTCATGACCTAAATTGATGAACCATCCAGAAGTGTGTGGAGTGTAATTATTAAAAGTCATTATCAATCGTTTTCAAAGCAAAATATTAATTAATTAATAATTAATAAAAATTATCAAATCAACACCAAACAAGATAAGCAATTAGTGAGCAATTATGGATTTGGTGGAGTAATTAGTGGAGAAATTAATAATGGATTGGTGGAGAATTTGATGGATGATTTGATGGTGGCAAAATTTTGCCTATAAATACCAAGCCATTTCATTTGTAAAATTCATACTTTCTTCTTTGAAATTCTTAATGAATAAATAAGAAGATTGTATCTAGTTTAGTTATTTTTTTTTAGTAATTAATTTTCACTTTCGCACTTTCTTTTCTTTACTTTTCAGTTTTTACTTTCCGCAATTTACTTTTACGCACAAAACTTTTCTTTCTTTTTTTTTTGCAGTTTTATTTTTCAAGCAATGAGGAGGTAATTCTCTTTGCTGGGGTGAAAGGTAAAGCTTTTATTATTACTATTTAGATTAATCTCCCTTAAAATAATATATAAGCTATTTAAAACCTGACTTAACGAGGATACCGCTATATTGGCCGGTTGGTAATTAATTACAATTGGGTTTTAACCTGACTAAATATGGATACCGCCTGGTTGGTCGGTTGGTAATTAATTATTAATTTGACTTAATCAGGATACCGCCTATATGGCTGGTTGGTAATTATCACGCAAAGTTAATATATATTAAGGGATAAAAGGGAGATATCTAAAATAGTAGTAAGAAAGTTGATCCTCTAACCCCAGCATTTTCTTTTATTGTACTTTTACTTTATTTAATTCAGCAGTTTACTTTTTAACAATTTACTTTTTTATTTATTTATTTATTTATTTATTTTTTACTTTTTACTTTTTACTTTTTACTTTTTACTTTTACTTTATTTACTTTTCAGTAATTTACTTTTAGTATTTAATTTTCAGTATTTTACTTTATGTCTTTTATTTTATTTAAGTTTTTACTACCCGTAAATATGTGTCGTAACTAAGCCAGTTATCTGGGGTTGTGATGAATTTCAATATCACTGTTTTATAAGGGTTAGATTATTATAGGTTGGGAATTTAAAGATTTATTTATTGAGTCTTAATCTTAATGCTTTTATTACTGCCATTAATAAAATTGATTAGGTAAACTTAAAATGAACTAGATATAGGGATTTTTAAGTTTAAGCCTTAGACTCAATAGCCCACGATCTTCCTTGAGGATAGATAACCCTTTAATAGATTTCCTTACAGGATAGGAATATACCTGTCGGGCGGGGGTAGCCATAATGGAACTCAAACTTAATGAATCCAGATAATTCGGTGACATAGATATATGGTTCAATTGGGTTAAACTGGGTATTTGCTCTGACCATCGACAGAGGCTTTTGCATAATTTAGTGTTCCAGGTTAGTAAAACCGATTTATTACACAAACATAAAATAATCACTTCATCTTTTAAATGATATTATAATGATTCACAACCCTAGATTTTTGTGTCTTTTGTTATTTTCCTTAGTATTTTCTTTTGTCTTTTATTTATTTATTATTGCGCAAAACTACATTCAATCAATCAAGCAATCAATTCCATTCTTTCCCTTTAATTAGATATTTGTAAATAAATAGATTCAATATTAATAACAACAGAGGAATTAAGTCCTCGTGGGATCGATATTTTATACTACTTGAACGATACGTGCGCTTGCGTTACGTACGTGTGTGTTTACGCCGGTCAAGTTTTTGGCGCCGTTGCCGGGGACTTATATTTCTTGAGTTGTTAATTTTGAAGCTATCCAATTTACTTGTATCTAATTTTCTTTATTTATCTGTAATTTTTATTTCTTTATTGTATTTTCAGGTGATTAAAAAAATGGAACACTACTGGGAGATTGAAAGATTACGAGCTTTACAAGAAGATACACCCCACATCTGGGAGCAACAATCCGGTTTTCTGAGGCCTGTTGTCCAGCCCAACAATTATCACTGGATGCCAGAACCATCATACTTTCCATCTTATCCACCATCCACCTACTATCCTCAACAAAAACCAGAACCATCAGAGGAAGAACAATTGATTGATATGCTCAAAAATTTTCCAAGAAACGAGACGAAAAGTTGGATACAATGCTTGAAACAAGCCTGAACCAACTTGAAAGTATTCAGAGACAATCAGAATTCATTCAGAGGATGACAGATCAAATGAGACAATTAACAGAAAACCAGAACTACATACCTCAAGAACCAGTTCAGATGACACTGATGAAGCCTTCAAGTACCCAGAAATCCACAAAGACACTTCAACAGAGGAGGAGGAGGCTGAGCAGTATCAAAAACCAGAGGTATCAGTTCAGGAACCCGAACCGGTAAAGTCTCAATTTGACTTTTATTATTTAGATTCTGACGAGGATGAAGCTGATCTATTTGTACCAACTGCACCAACAACGGAGGATCAAACATTCAATCCTCAAAATGAAGATCTTGGAGCATGCTTTACCATGAGTTTGAAGAAGATCTATGAACCATCCATTCCAGTCATATCAGAGGATGAAGACCTAATGTCAGAAATATCTTTGCATCCTCTAGTTGACAATTTTGAAGCATGTATTTCACAGATGACAGATGAAGAGCTGAATACAAAAATTTTACAATTAATCTGTGAAGAAAATGTGGAGCAAGAAAACAGAGCAAACATGGAGGAGCAAAAGTCTGACCTTATAAAGATCCAGAGCATTCAGGAAAAACATCGTTGTGTTGGGGAGTAACAAATCAAAGATATCACCCAGAAGCTTGACAGAATGGAATTTCCATTCAAGTCACGCATCATACGAGACCTCCTGATTTCTTCTTTCTTTGCAGCAGGAACCACTGGAAGTAACAAGGAGCAAAAAGGTGGCACGAGCACTGAATGAGACAAAACTTTTTTGCCACTTTACCGGGTGGAAGAGACCTTCAAAAGCAACGCTCACGGGATTGTCTTTAATCAGACATCTAAAACGACATTGAAACCTCCATAACAGATGAATTTCAGTCACGTCTGGCTGAAGACGAAAAATTTAGCGCTAGCAGGGAGGCAACCCATGCAATTTGTTGTAATATTTGTTTTCATATTTTGTGTGAACTTTTTATTTTGTGTGTTATTTTTGTAGGGAAAAGCACAAACGGAGCATTTTTAGACAGAAGGAATTGTGTTTCGCAATCAAAGAAAAGAAGAAACAATTCATTAGATGGCTGAAGTAAGGAATGAAATCTTGAGAGACACATCCTAATGAATTTATACTACACGAGTGGCGTATTGCGTACACAATTCCGTTGCCTTAATTATTGCTTTGATTTGCTTTTCTGTTGTAATTATCTTTATTTTCGTAGACAGGATCCAGACTTTTTGACCTTTCACGATTTCATTTGTTGTTTAGCTAACAAGCTTCCTTTGGAAGATACTAGTGCTATTATTACTCACCCTTTTTCAGGTACTATAAAATCCGCCCGTCATTACACCTTTTGAAGGCATCCAGAGTGAAAAAGAAATACCAAAAAAAAAAAAATTGGAAGCCACTTCAAGAAGACGAGTTGAAAACATCTGTGTGTTTTGCGGCGGTACTAGTGTTGGTACTAACCACAATACGTAGAGGCAGCACGGGAATTGGGTCGAGTCTTAGCAGCAAGGAATATGCACTTAATATATGGCGGAGGCATCTTGGACTTATGGGGATCGTTTCAAAGGCTGTACAAGAGGGAGGCAGTCATGTTTTGGGAATCATCCCAAAACCCTTGGCAGAGGCAAATCTTATTGGTTCATCAAACGGAGAGGAATTGATCGTGCCAGGTATGTCTGAACGACTGGTAGAAATGATTAACCGTGCTGATGCTTTTATCGCTTTGCCAGGTGGCTTGGGTACATTGGAGGAAATTTTTATAGTTCTATCTTGGGCGAACCTGAACATACACCAGAAACCGCTTGGACTGCTCAACGTTGATGGATTTTATGATTTTCTTTGTGTGTTTCTTGATGATGCTCGGAGAAATGGGTTCGTGTCAAAACCTTTGAAAGAACTCCTCTTTACTGCCAGAACTGCTCCGGATCTAATAGACCAACTCATAGCTTATGAACCACAAGTTGACCCTATTCTCTCAAAGATAATTGGTCCGAGGACGATACGTGGTAAGAGGCGTCGAATTAATCTGGATCTTAACCTTTAATTTCCTGTAGATTTCAGCTAACCAGGTACGACCTTCGTAACTCTCCTTTTACTGTTTAAGACATGGGGGACAATGTCTCATTTAGGTTTGAGGGAGGGAATTAGTTGATCAGTACATTTTTTTTTTAGTTTGTGTGTTATTTTTATTTTTAGTCCAAAATTTTTCGAAAAAATACAAAAAAATTGAAAAATTTTCAAAAATTAAAAAAATATTTGTGTTTTTAATTTGACTAAAAACGTGAAATTGGTAAAAGATAGCTGAGTAAGGAGTTTCCATTCCTGAGACGTATTCAAGCCTATTTTCGAAACAAGTTAATTTTTGTTTATTTCCTTTTAAATTATTTAATTTGTGAATTCTCCTTAAAACTGACTAAAAGGAATCTTCATATGTTCAGTTAGTAGATATTATCAACATATATAGTAACATACGGACATAAGCTAAAATTGAAAAGTTTGTAAATTCAGTCAGTACTATTTTAATGGAGGAAACATCTCAAAAAGCAGTGGAGTAAAAAAAAAAAAAAAAAAAAAAAAAAAAACGTCTGAGATCCGAGTATTATAAGTCTGTAAGGGGTTTTAAACATCTAGTGCCCTAAAACCAACTGGTTGGGGAGTCATTGGCCCAAAGCTCGCTACATGGATCGAAGATGCTGCAAAAATATATATATCTGAAGTCTGGGTAATTAAGTCCGTAGGGGTGTCTTAAACACCTGGTGCCCTAAAGCCAACTGGTTTGGGAGCCACCGCACCCAACACTCGTTACATAGATGGAAGTATTGTTATATAATAAAAAAATAGAAAAGTGAAAAATCAAGAAAAAAATCAGAAAATGAGAGAAAAATTATTCCATTGCTGCAAAAAAAGGTGTGTGAATTCTAATAAAACTTTAGGACAAAAAATATCTCTTATCAACTGCACTTATGCTGTTGTGGCAAAATGAGTTGTTTAATATTATGTTGGCTGTGTATATGGAGAATGGTAAATATAATCGGAGAATTTATTTATTCGGTAATTTAGAATGAATGAAACAAAACAACTAGTAACTTGAAGTAGAAGTAGAAGTTTCACCTGATTAGTCACTAACTTCTTTTCTCTTTTCTCTTGTCTTTTTGCTTTTGTGTGCATTAGTTTTACTAACTTTTTACTTTTGTAAAATGTTTGTGGGTATCATTGCTGTAAACCCTCACGAGACTACAACTCGTCCACTAGGGACACCTAGGGTTTAAAGGCTTGTTGCATACGCTAAATTCAACCGTGATCCTACGAAAGTGGCTTAGTTAATTTTATTTTTTATTTGTTGTTTTGCTCGAGGACTAGCAAAATGTTAGGTTGGGGGTGTGATGAGCGGAAAATATATCAATATTTACCGCCCCTTTAACTTCATATTTTGTTTAGTTTCTCGGGTTTGATGAACGTTTTGATGTGTTTTAGTTTATTTTGCAGATAAAATAATATCGGGTCTCAATGAAATCATTTAGGACGAATTTGGATCAAATAAGAGCAATTATTGGACTTGATATATTAATTTTGGAGATTGGAAACTTGAAAGGCGTTTTGACGAAGTGCAGTTTGGGAAATTCCAGTTATGCGCATCTGTCGTTTGGGCATAACTTTTTACTCAGATATCAGATTGCGCTGATTCAAGTTCCAGATTAAAGAGACTCAAAGATCTACAACTTGAAAGAGAAAATATTTTCGAATTCTGATGATTTCATGACCGAAGAAATGATGAACCATCCAGAAGTGTGTGGAGTGTAATTATTAAAAGTCATATCAATTATTTTCAAAGCAAATATAATTAATAATAATTAATAAAAATTATCAAATCAACACCAAACAAGATAAGCAATTAGTGGAGCAATTATGGATTTGTGGAGTAGTAATTAGTGGAGAAATTAATAATGGATTGGTGGAGAATTTGATGGATGATTTGATGGTGGCAAAATTTTGCCTATAAATACCAAGCCATTTCATTTGTAAAATTCTACTTTCTCTTCTTTGAAATTCTTAATGAATAAATAAGAAGATTGTATCTAATTTAGTTATTTTTTTAGTAATTATTTTCACTTTCGCACTTTCTTTTCTTACTTTCAGTTTTTACTTTCCGCAATTACTTTTACGCACAAAACTTTTCTTTCTTTACTTTTGCAGTTTTTATTTTTCAAGCAATGAGGAGGTAATTCTCCTTTGCTGGGGTGAAAGGTTAAAGCTTTTTATTATTACTATTTAGATTAATCTCCCTTAAATATATATATAAGCTATTTAAAACCTGACTTAACGAGGATACCGCTTATTGGCCGGTTGGTTGGTAATTAATTACAAATTGGTTTTAACCTGACTAAATATGGATACCGCCTGGTTGGTCGGTTGGTAATTAATTATTAATTTGACTTAATCAGGATACCGCCTATAGGGCTGGTTGGTAATTATCACGCAAAGTTAATATATTATATTAAGGGAGATATCTAAAATAGTAGTAATAAAGTTGATCCTCTAACCCAGCATTTTCTTTTTTATTGTACTACTTTATTTAATTTCAGCAGTTTACTTTTTTAACAATTACTTTTTTTTTTATTTATTTATTTATTTATTTTTTACTTTTTAACTTTTTACTTTTTACTTTTACTTTTACTTTATTTACTTTTCAGTAATTTACTTTTAGTATTTAATTTTCAGTATTTTACTTTATGTCTTTTATTTTATTTAAGTTTTAACTACCCGTAAATATGTGTCGTAACTAAGCCAGTTATCTGGGGTTGTGATGAATTTCAATTCACTGTTTTATAAGGGTTAGATTATAGGTTGGGTAATTTAAAGATTTATTTATTGAGTCTTAATCTTAATGCTTTTATTAACTGCCATTAATAAAATTGATTAGGTAAACTTAAAATGAACTAGACATAGGGATTTTAAGTTTAAGACCTTAGACTCAATAGCCCACGATCTTCCTTGAGGATAGATAACCCCTTAATAGATTTCCTTACAGGATAGGAATATACCTGTCGGGCGGGGTAGCCATAATTGGAACTCAAACTTAATGAATCCAGATAATTGGTTGACATAGATATATGGTTCAATTGGGTTAAACTGGGTATTTGCGTCTGACCATCGACAGAAGCTTTTGCATAATTTAGTGTTCCAGGTTAGTAAACCGATTTATTACACAAACATAAAATAATCACTTCATCTTTTAAATGATATTATAAGATGATCACACCCTAGATTTTTGTGCCTTTTGTTATTTTCCTTAGTATTTTCTTTGTCTTTTTTATTTATTTATTGCGCAAAACTACATTCAATCAATCAAGCAATCAATTCCATTCTCCCTTTAATTAGATATTTGTAAATAAATAGATTCATAATTAATAACAACAGTAGGAATTAAGTCCTCGTGGGATCGATATTTTTATACTACTTGAACGATACGTGCGCTTGCGTTATACGTGTGTGTTTACGCCGGTCATAAGCATCCTCCAAAAGGTTTTCATTAAGGAAAGCAGTTTTAACGTCCATCTGACATATTTCGTAATCGAAATATGCAGTAATAGCAAGCATTATCCGAATGGATTTAATCATGGCAATGAGTGAGAAAGTTTCATCGTAATCGACACAATGTCGTTGACGATACCCCTTCACTACAAGCCTAGCTTTGTACGTTTGTACGTTGCCATCCATGTCGGTCTTCTTCTTGAAGACCATTTGCATCCAACAGGCTTTACGTCTTCTGGTGCATCAACCAGTGTTCAAACTTGGTTGGTATACATGGAATCCATTTCGGACTTCATGGCATCTTGCCATAAGCGGAATCGATATCTTGTATCGCTTCCTCATACGTAGCCGGTTCGTTATCCTCAATGAGATTAATATCTACATGAGGTGAGATTAGAAACCCATACCTCTCAGGTTGTTTCCTGTCTCTCTCCGACCTACGCGGTCCTTGTGTAATAGAAGATTGTGGTACAGTCTCATCCCGGATGGACTGTTCTTGTTCCGTTGAGGAATCTATGCCAGTAATAGTATCACTCCGATTTTCATCGAGTTCTACTTTCCTCCCACTAACCACTGCATTTAGGAATTCCTTCTCAAGGAAAACCGCATGTAGAGCAACAAATACTTTGTTCTCTCGTGGGTGATAGAAGTAATGTCCTTTGGTTTCCCTAGGATATTCTACGAATAGACATTTATGCGATTTGGGCTCAAGTTTGGTACCTTCCAAATGTTTGACGTATGCCCAGCATCCCCAAATCTTCAGGAATGAGAAACCCGGTTTCTTTCCTGTCCATATCTCATATGGTGTCTGTTGTACAGACTTTGACGGAACCTTATTCAAAATAAGAATTGCACTATTTAATGCATATCCCTAGAAGGAAACAGGTAGCTAGTGCGACTCATCATAGACCTAACCATGTCCAACAAGGTTCGGTTTCTCCGTTCGGACACACCATTTAATTGCGGTGTTCCAGGAGGAGTCCACTGTGAAAGAATACCATATTCTTTCAAGTAATCTAGAAACTCATTGCTCAATTATTCTCCACCACTGTCCGACCGTAATGTCTTTATACTCTTACGGTCTATTTTTCAACTTCGTGTCGAAACTCTAATTTTAATTCCGCGTCGAAATCAATTTCGTTTAATATATCGAATATATCATTTTGTCGATTAATTCCAAATTAATCTTTTTCTCTCTTCAAATAGTACTTTATCCAAGATAAAGTGTCTCCGCGATTAATCCCAGATTAATCATGCTCGAATCATACGTCATCGGTGAATCTTCTTGAAGCGACCCAAGAGATCCCTGGATACGTTGGCAGTAAATACGGTCGTCGGACTATCCGAACACGTGCGTACCTCGTACTACGTTTTTACTGATTTACGAAACAAGGTTGGCTTCTAGCAAAGCGCCATGCCTACCCAATTCTCCAAAAATATTCTGAATGGAATATACGATCTATATCAGGCGTAGTATACCGTAGTATTGTGTATTGTGATCCAGTATCGGATGTGACATGCAAGGCTTGGGGCTGGAATAGTGTCTGCCCCGTACGAAGCACATGTCGGATATCAAGCAACTAGTCTCTTTGAATCAGATAATCATGACCTTGTCATATTATCCCGATGGTTGCAACACAATAGAGAACTATTTCTGAATCCCTGCGTGATCATCATCTCCATATGTCTGAAGTGATACTTCCGTCTTGACATCACATCCAATACACTACAATTCTCAATAAACCCAGAAGAGGCGTACACAGAACCTGTTAAAGCCCTGGACGACCAAAACCAAAGTTTACTGATTGTCGTAAGTACTAGCGATGTAAGTCTCAGGTTAAGACCAAATACACCTACCCTGAAGTGGACTCCCATAGACACATATACATACTACCAATGGGATTCCGCGAGGTCTATCCAGAGCGAAGCTGTTTTCCGTACCATCGGTAAAACACAACATCCTATCGCACTTGCATGAGTATCCAATACTTAAATATATGAGAACTATGCCGTTATGCCCTCACAATGCGTACAAGTGCAATACTAGTCTATTCCACATTATCGATGTCCAATCTTGATAATACTACGACTAGGGATATTTAATGATTAAACCTTTATGGATTGATACTGTCTCATATCATCTCAATCCGGAATTAATCATAAGGACTTTTACCATTTATATATCAAAGTAAATAAATTACAAAACGGTAAAAGGCAATTTCATTATAACATAGTTTTAATTTTGTATAAAAACACAATGTCTTTTACAAACAGTGACGCAATGGGCCATAACGCCCAACAATTGAAGGTAACTTCTTGGTCCTGCACTTTTATGGTTAGTTCTCCTTTTTGTACATCAATAACAGTTTGACTTGTAGTTAGAAATGGTCTCTCGAGGATGTAGGTATATCTTTGTCTTCTTCCATGTTAATGATGAGCGGAAAATATATCAATATTTACTGCCCCTTTAACTTAATATTTTGTTTAGTTTCTCGGGTTTGATGAACGTTTTGATGTGTTTTAGTTATTTTGCAGATAAAATAATATCGGGTCTCAATGAAATCATTTAGGATGAAATATGGGTCAAATAAGGACAATTATTGGACTTGATATATTAATTTTGGAGATTGGAAACTTGAAAGGGCGTTTTGACGAAGTGCAGTTTTGGGAATTCCAGTTTTGCGCATCTGTCGTATTTTGGGAATACTTTTTACTCAGATTTCAGATTGAGCTGATTCAAGTGCCAGATTAAAGAAGACTCAAATATCTACAACTGTGAAAGAGAACATATTTTCGAATTCTGAAGAGTTCATGACTGAAATTGATGAACCATCCAGAAGTGTGTGATGTGTAATTATTAAAGTCATTATCAATCATTTTCAAAGCAAAATATAAATTAATAAAAAATTAATAAAAATTATCAAATCAACACCAACAAGATAAGCAATTAGTGGAGCAATTATGGATTTGGTGGAGTAATTAGTGGAGAAATTAATAATGGATTTGGTGGAGAATTTGATGGATGATTTGATATAGGCAAAATTTTGCCTATAAATACCAAGCCATTTCATTTGTAAAATTCATACTTTCTTCTTTGAAATTCCTAAAGAATAAATAAGAAGATTGTATCTTGTTTGTTTATTTACAGCTTTCAGTATTAATTTCCGCTTTCACACTTTCTTTTCTTTATTTTTTCAGTTTTTACTTTCCGCAATTTACTTTTACGCACAATCCTTTCCTTTATTTACTTTTGCAGTTTTTATTTTTCAAGCAATGAGGAGGTAATTCCCCTTTGCTGGGGTGAAAGGTAAAGCTTTTATTATTGCTATTTAGATTAATCTCCCTTAATTATAATAATAAACTATTTAAAACTGATTTAATGAGAATACCTCATATTGGCCGGTTGGAAATTAATTATAAATTGGTTTTAACCTGACTAAGTATGGATACCGCCTGGTTGGTCGGTTGGTAATTAATTATTAATTTGACTTAATCAGGATACCGCCTATATGGCTGGTTGGTAATTATCACGCAAAGTTAATATATTATATTAAGGAGATATCTAAAATAGTAGTAATAAAAGTTGATCCTCTAACCCCAGCATTTTCTTTTATTGTACTTTTACTTTATTTAATTTCAGTAATTTACTTTTCAGCAATTTACTTCAGTAATTTACTTTTAATTTTTTTTTACTTTTTACTTTTTTTACTTTTCATTGCAATTTACTTTTCAGTATTTAATTTTCAGAATTTACTTTATGTCTTTTATTTTATTTAATTTTTACTACCCGTAAATATGTGTCGTAACTAAGCCAGTTATCTAGGGTTGTGATGAAATCCAATATCTCCGGTTTATAAGGGGTTAAATTATAGTTTGGGTATATAAAGGTTTATTTATTGAGTCTTAATCTTAATGCTTTTTATTAACTGGCCATTAATAAAATTGAACTGGTAAACTTAAAATGAACTAGACATAGGGATTTTAAGTTTAAGACCTTAGGCTCAATAGCCCACGATCTTCCTTGAGGATAGATAACCCTTTAATAGATTTCCTTACAGGATAGGAATATACCTGTTGGGCGGGGGTAGCCATAATTGGAACTTAATCTTAATGAATCCAGGTAATTTGGTTGACATAGACATATGGTTTAATTGGGTTAAACTGGGTATTTGTGTCTGACCATCGACAGAGGCTCACACATAATTTAGTGTTCTAGGTTAATAATCAATATATTACCCAACTTTAAGATAACCACTTCATCTTTAAAATGATATTGGAATAAATCACAACCCTAGATAATTTTTAATATTGAATTTTCTTAAACCTATTTTTGACATTTTATTTACTTGCTTTTAATTTAGAATCGTCACCATTTCAAATCAATCAATCAACATGTTAGATACTAGTAATCATTTGACCTCATAAAATTAATAGATTAGATATTAAGTCCTCGTGGGATCGATATTTTTATACTACTTGAACGATACGTGCGCTTGCGTTATACGTGTGTGTTTACGCCGGTCAAGTTTTTGGCGCCGTTGCCGGGGACTTATTTATCTTTTACTATTAGTTTAGGGGTTAGATACGTTACTTGTATCTAATTTCTTTTTACTTATTGTTTTTGTTTTCTTGTGTTTCAGGTTCTCAGAAACTATATGAGACGAACCAGAAGCTTTGAAATCCGACCGCTTGACCCGGAAATTGAAAGAACCCTCAGAAAGTTGAGACGGGAAAGGCGAGAAGGCCAAGAAGCTTTAGTCAACATGGAACCTGAACCTTTGAACATTGCACCACCAATTCCCATTCGAGACAGAACCATTCCGGTGGTTGACAGACTCATTTCCTGTATTGTACTTCCTCTCTTACCAGCAAATGCGTGTGACATCAAAACCTTCATTCAGATGATTCTGCAGTCAGTTCAGTTCGGGGGGAATGCAACTGAAGATCCTAATTCCCACATCAGCAACTTCCTAGAAGTTTGCGGCACTTTTAACTACAACAGAGCATCAGAAGAAGCAATGAGACTGCGGGTTTTCCCATACTCCTTAAAGGACAGAGCTAAAGCTTGGCTACATTCACTACCAGCAGGTTCCATCACAACTTGGAACACTTTAGCCACCAAATTTCTTGCAAAGTACTTTCCACCAGCCAGAACTGGAAAACTGAGGAATGACATCACATCCTTTGTACAACAAGATTCAGAATCCCTCTGCGAAGCTTGGGAAAGATACAAAGATTTACTTCGGAAATGTTCTCACCATGAGATTCCAAAATGGCTTCAAGTCCAAACATTCTATAATGGGCTTTCTGGAATAATGAGAACCAGAAATCGATGCTGCTGCTGGAGGAGCCTTGATGGCAAAAGGAGAAGATCAAGCCTGAGACCTAATCGAAGAAATGGCCAACAATAATTCCTTGTGGCAAACAGAAAGGAGCATGATCCAAAGAATTGCAGGAATTTATGAAAATGGAGCCAATACAGTAGTCAACGCAAAGCTAGATCAGATATGCAAATTTATGGAGACTCTTACCACTGGATCCACAAGTTCACCATATGGAGGAGCACCAGAGTCGAACCAACTTGAAGAAACGGTGAATTATATCAGCAATTTCAACAGACAAGGGAACAATCCATATTCCAACACCTACAACCCAGGGGATGGGGAATCATCCCAATTTTTCATGGAGCAACAATTCAGGCCAACAGCAGAACTATCCACCACCTGAATTCCAGCACAGAACAAAAGCCAGGAGCATGCAAATGAACCAGGAATAACAGAAGTGTTGACCCACTTGAAAGATAGAAGCAAAAAAACGACTCTAAAGCAGCAAGATATGATGCTATGTTTCAATCCCAAGCAGCATTAATTCAAAGTCAATCTGCTTCTATTAAAGCACTTGAGAATCAAATAGGACAACTGGCAAATGCTCAGAGTTACAGACCGCCAGGTACCCTTCCTAGCAACACAGAGCCAAATCCAAGAAACATGGGGAAGGAGTAATGTCATGCCATCATGTTAAAAAGCGGTACTGGAATCAATAAAGATGTTGGAGCCAAAACAACTGTTGAGGAAGTTCCAAAAGAAACAAAGCAACAGATGGAGGAAAAAGAAGCAAAGGAAAAAGAACAGATCAATCCACCTCCACCTTTTCCTCAACGTCTTCAGAAGAACAAATTGGACAAGCAATTTTCCCGGTTCCTGGAGATCTTCAAAAAGCTGCATATCGACATTCCATTTGCAGAAGTGTTGGAACAAATGCCCAGCTATGCCAAATTCATGAAAGACATTCTTTCACGAAAGCGGAGATTGGGAGATTATGAGACAGTAGCATTATCAGAAGAATGCAGCGCCATCATTCAGAGAAAACTTCCTCCAAAGTTGAAAGATCCTGGCAGTTTCATTGTTCCTTGTACCATAGGAGAACATGACTTCGGTAAGGCTCTGTGTGATTTAGGTGCTAGTGTTAACTTGATGCCTTTTTCTATTTTCAGGAAACTGCAGATTGGAGAAACAATGCCAACTTCAGTCTCACTAAAACTTGCTGATAGAACGCTCGTATTTCCGAGAGGTGTGGTTGAAGATGTGCTGGTCAAGGTTGACAAATTCATTTTCCCAGCAGATTTTATTGTCCTTGATATGGAGGAAGACGCAGACGTGCCAATCATCCTTGGGAGACCATTCTTGGCTACAGGTCGAACCATTATTGATGTACAAAAAGGAGAATTAACCATGAGGGTACAGGACCAAGAAGTAACATTCAATGTTTCAAGGCCATGAATTTCCCAGATGATGAAAAAAAGGAGGAATGTTTCAAACTTGATGTGATACACAGTACCATTCAGAACTCTGATGAAAGACAAAGTTCTACTGACAAACTTAAAACATGTCAATTGCCTGTGGAGCCTAAAGATAAAGCGTCTTTTGTACTGAAGAAGCCAATTCTTACACTACAAGCAACAGAAGAGAAAAAGTTCCACCAACTCAACGAATTGGAGGAATTTCACAATCAGACTTTTGAGGATGCCAAATTGTACAAAGAAAAGGGCAAGAAAAGACATGATGAAAAGTTAGTACGCATACAACTGGAACCAGGGCAGAAGGTACTGTTAAACAAATCAAGGTGAAATTCTTCCCATGGAAGCCAAAATCACGGTGGTCAGGTCCATTTGTGATCACCAAAGTTTTACCAAATAGAGCCGTTGAGATACATGATCCTGACGCTAACAAAACTTTCAAGGTTAAAAACAAGCGTGTCAAGCACTACTGGGGAGAATCATTTGGGTGACAAAAAGAAAGTGTTACACTTTCAGATCCAGCTTAACGTTCGAGAAGCCAAGTCTAGCTGACGACTTTAAACTTAGCGCTCGCAGGGAGGCAACCCATGCAATTTGTGTATATATTGTGATTTGGTGTGATTTAATTTGGTGTGTTTAGTTTTTGCAGATTAAGTCATTTCAAGATGGAAGAAGCTCTCGGAAATCTTCACAAGCAATTTCCTTCTCTCCCTTAAAAATCTCTGAGGAAAGTCTACAAAGCTCGCTTGGAACAGATAAGGTTACTGACAATTCACGGTGTTCCTAATGACATTCGTTGGGTAATTGAAGCACGTGTCCGATTGGCAGGTGAGTCTTCTGACTCTTTTATTTCACATCTGTCTTGCTTAGGAAAGAGCACATATGCTAAAAAGAGAAGAGCCAAAAGAATGTGTGTTTGTTATAAATGTGCTCGCATATTTTGTAATACTCGTTGTCGTTCTTTAGGAATGGTGTCTGATAACCGCGAAGATAAGATTAACTTCATTAGGGATGGCTTGAGTAAGGAGTCTTTGGATGACATATCTAAAACTCTTGAGACGCATCCTAGTGGATGTGTGTATCATGAAATTCGCATGTTATATGCACAATTCCAAAAGGAAAGACAACTGTTAAGTCTCGGGAATCTGACTCAAAAAGACCCTGTTTGTCAATTTATAAGAAAATTGGATGGGAAGCTTGTCCCTGACGCATAGACGTCGATCAAGCCGCTACTTTTCTTGTAAATATTATATATCTTTGTCTTTTCCTAATAATTGTAATTTGTTTTGTTGTTTTCTTTTATTTTCTCCCAGGATCCAGACCTTTTTGACTATCACGATTTGTTTAACTAATAATTGTCATTTGGCAAGTACTAGTGCTATTATTTTACTCACCCTTTTCAGGTATTATAAATTCAACTCATCATTGCACTTTTGAAGACATCCAGAGTAAAACATGGAAGCCACTTCAAGAAGACGAGTTGAAAACATCTGTGTGTTTTGCGGTAGTAGTGTTGGTAATAAACCACAATACGTAGAAGCAGCACAGGAATTGGGTCGAGTCTTAGCTGCAAAGAATATGCACTTAATATATGGCGGAGGCAATCTCGGACTTATGGGGATCGTTTCAAAGGCTGTACATGAAGGAGGCAGTCACGTTTTGGGAATCATCCCAAAACCCTTGGCAGAGGCAAATCTTATTGAACCATCAAACAGAGAAGAACTGATCGTGCCAGGTATGTCTGAACGTTTGGTAGAAATGATTAACCGTGCTGATGCTTTTATTGCTTTGCCAGGTGGCTTGGGTACATTGGAGGAAATTTTTATAGTACTATTTTGGACGAACCTGAACATACACCAGAAACCAATTGGATTGCTCAACGTTGATGGATTTTATGATTTTCTTTGTGTGTTTCTTGATGATGCTCGGAGAAATGGGTTCGTGTCAAAACCTTTGAAAGAACTCCTATTTACTGCCAGAACTGCTCTAGATCTAATAGACCAACTCATAGCCTATGAACCACGAGTTGACCCTATTCTTTCAAAGATAAATTGGTCTGAGGACGATCGTGGTAAGAGGCGTAGGATTAATCTAGATCTTAACCTTTAATTTCCTGTAGAATTTCAGCTAACCAGGTATTATTTTCTAAACTCTTCTTCTACTTTTTAAGACATTGGGGACAAGTCTCATTTAGGTTTGGGGGAGGGAATTAGTTGATCAGTACCTTGTTTTTAGTTTGTGTGTTGTTTTTATTTTTTTAGTACAAAATTTTTCGAAAAATACAAAAAAATTGAAAAATTTTCAAAAAATTACAAAAATATTTTGCGTTTGTTTTGTGTTTTGACTAAAAATGTGAAATTGGTAAGAGATAGCTGAGTAGGAGTTTCCACTCCTGAGACGTATCTAAAACCTATTTCGAAACAAGTTAATTTTTGTTTATTTCATTTTGAATTATTTAATTTGTGATTCTCCTTAAAACGGACTAAAATGGATATTCATATGCTCAGTTGACAGATATTATCAACATATATAGTAACATACGGACATGAGCTAAAATTAAAAAGTTTGTAATATTCAGTGCTCTAGTTTAATTGGAGGAAATATCTCAAAAAGCAATGGAGTAAAAAAAAAAAAAAAAAAAAAAAAAAACCTCTGAGATCCGAGTTATTAAGTCTGTAAGGGTGTTTTAACACCTAGTGTCCTAAAACCAACTTGTTTGGGAGTCACTGGCCCAAAGCTCGCTACATGGATCAAAGATGCTGCAAAAATATATATCTGAAGTCTGAGTGATTAAGTCCGTAGGGGTGTCTTAACACTTGGTGCCCTAAAGCCAACTGGTTTGGGAGTCACCGACCCACACTCGCTACATAGACGGAAGATATTGTATATAAATAAAACAATAGAGAAAAATCAAAGAAAAATCAGAAAAATGAGAAAAATTATTTCATTGCTACAAAAA
This sequence comes from Zanthoxylum bungeanum, assembly GCA_019454045.1. Taxonomy (NCBI): domain Eukaryota; kingdom Viridiplantae; phylum Streptophyta; class Magnoliopsida; order Sapindales; family Rutaceae; genus Zanthoxylum; species Zanthoxylum bungeanum. Next base: position 22,970 of record SKCR01032003.1, read on the forward strand.
GGTGTGAAATCTGATAGAACTTTAGGACAAATATTACTCTCTTATCAACTACACTTATGACTGTTGTGGGTAAAAATAAGTTGTTTAATATTTTGTTGGCTATGTATATGAAGAATGGTAAAAATAATCGGAGAATTTACTTATTCAGTAATTTAGAATAAAACAAAACAACTAGTAACTTGGAGTAGAAGTTCACACTGATTAGTCACTAACATCTTTATTCTCTTTTCTCTTGTCTTTTTTTTTTGTGTGCATTATTTTATTATCTTTTTACTTTTGTAAAACGTTTGTGGGTATCGTTGCTGTAAGCCCTCACGAGACTATAACTCGTCCACTAGGGACACCTAGGGGTTTAAAGGCTTGTTGCATATGCTAAATGCAACCGTGATCCCTACGAAAGTGGCTTAGTTTAATTTTATTTTTATTTTGTTGTTTTGCTCGAGGACTAGCAAAATGTTAGGTTTGGGGGGTGTCATGAGCGGAAAATATATCAATATTTACTGCCCCTTTAACTTAATATTTTGTTTAGTTTCTCAGGTTTGATGAACGTTTTGATGTGTTTTAGTTTATTTTGCAGATAAAATAATATTGGGTCTCAATGAAATCATTTAGGATGAATATGGGTCAAATAAGGACAATTATTGGACTTGATATATTAATTTTGGAGATTGGAAACTTGAAAGGGCGTTTTGACGAAGTGCAGTTTTGGGAATTCCAGTTTTGCGCATCTGTCGTATTTTGGCCATAACTTTTTACTCAGATATCGGATTGAGCTGATTCAGGTGCCAGATTAACGAAGACTCAAAGATCTACAACTTTAAAAGAGAAAATATTTTCTAATTCGGAAGAGTTCATGACCGACATTGATGAACCATCCAGAAGTGTGTGATGTGTAATTATTAAAGTCATTATCAATCATTTTCAAAGCAAAATATAAATTAATAAAAATTATCAAATCAACACCAAACAAGATAAGCAATTAGTGGAGCAATTATGGATTTGGTGGAGTAATTAGTGGAGAAATTAATAATGGATTTGGTGGAGAATTTGATGGATGATTTGATATAGGCAAAATTTTGCCTATAAATACCAAGCCATTTCATTTGTAAAATTCATACTTTCTTCTTTGAAATTCCTAAAGAATAAATAAGAAGATTGTATCTTGTTTGTTTATTTACAGCTTTCAGTAATTAATTTCCGCTTTCACACTTTCTTTTCTTTATTTTTTCAGTTTTTACTTTCCGCAATTTACTTTTACGCACAATCCTTTCCTTTCTTTACTTTTGCAGTTTTTATTTTTCAAGCAATGAGGAGGTAATTCCCTTTACTGGGGTGAAAGGTAAAGCTTTTATTATTGCTATTTAGATTAATCTCCCTTAATTATAATATATAAACTATTTAAAACTTGATTTAATGAGAATACCGCTATATTGGCCGGTTGGAAATTAATTATAAATTGGTTTTAACCTGACTAAGTAGGGATACCGCCTGGTTGGTCGGTTGGTAATTAATTATTAATTTGACTTAATCAGGATACCGCCTATATGGCTGGTTGGTAATTATCACGCAAAGTTAATATATTATATTAAGGGAGATATCTAAAATAGTAGTAATAAAAGTTGATCCTCTAACCCCAGCATTTTCTTTTATTGTACTTTTACATTATTTAATTTCAGTAATTTACTTTCAGTAATTTACTTTCAGTAATTTACTTTTTTTTTTTTTTACTTTTTACTTTTTACTTTTTACTTTTTACTTTTTACTTTTTTTACTTTTCAGCAATTTACTTTTCAATATTTAATTTTCAGAATTTACTTTATGTCTTTTATTTTATTTAAATTTTTACTACCCGTAAATGTGTGTCGTAACTAAGCCAGTTATCTGGGGTTGTGATGAAATCCAATATCACCGGTTTATAAGGGGTTAAATTATAGTTTGGGTAATATAATGGTTTATTTATTGAGTCTTAATCTTAATGCTTTTTATTAACTGGCCATTAATAAAATTGAACTGGTAAATTTAAAATGAACTAGACATAGGGATTTTAAGTTTAAGACCTTAGGCTCAATAGCCCACGATCTTCATTGAGGATAGATAACCCTTTAATAGATTTCCTTACAGGATAGGAATATACCTGTTGGGCGGGGGTAGCCATAATTGGAACTTAATCTTAATGAATCCAGGTAATTTGGTTGACATAGACATATGGTTTAATTGGGTTAAACTGGGTATTTGTGTCTGACCATCGACAGAGGCTCACACATAATTTAGTGTTCCAGGTTAATAAATCAATATATTACCCAACTTTAAGATAACCACTTCATCTTTAAAATGATATTGGAAAAAATCACAACCCTAGATAATTTTTAATATTGAATTTTCTTAAAACCTATTTTTGACAATTTTATTTACTTGCTTTTAAATTTAGAATCGTCACCATTTCAAATCAATCAATCAACCTATTAGATACTAGTAATCATTTGACCTCATAAAATTAATAGATTAGATATTAAGTCCTCGTGGGATCGATATTTTTATACTACTTGAACGATACGTGCGCTTGCGTTATACATGTGTGTTTACGCCGGTCAGTCAAGGATAATGAAATCTGCTGGGAGAATGAGTTTGTCGACTTTGACCAGCACATCTTCAACTACTCCTCTCAGAAATGTGAGCATTCTATCAGCAAGTTACAGAGAGACTGAGGTGGGCATTGCTTCTCCATTCTACAATTTCCTGTAAATCGAAAAAAAAACATCAAATTAAAACTTGCACCTAAATCACACAAAGCTTTACCGATGTAATGTTCTCTTATGGTGCATGAGACGATTAAACTGCCAGGATCTTTCAACTTTGGTGGAAGTTTCCTCTGAATGATGGCGCTGCATTCTTCTGCCAATGCTACTGTCACGTAATCTCCTAATCTCCGCTTTCGTTACAGAATGTCTTTCATGAATTTAACATAGCTGGGCATTTGTTCCAAAGCTTCCGCAAATGGAATGTTGATATGCAGCTGTTTGAAGACCTCCGGAAATCTAGCAAACTGCGTGTCCAGTTTGTTTTTCTGGAGACGATGTGGAAAAGGTGGAGGTGGAGTGAATCTTTCTTGATCTTTTTCCTTTGCTTCTTTTTCCTCCATCTGTGACTCTGTTTATTTTGGAACTTCCTCAATGGATGCCTTGATTCCAACATCTTTGTTGATTTCAGTACCGCTTTTGAAAGTAATGGCTTGACATTGCTCCTTCCCTATATTCCTTGGATTTGGTTCTGTATTGCTAGGAAGGTTACCTGGCGATCTGTAACTCTGACCATTGGCCAGTTGTCCCATTTGATTCTCCAGTGTTTTAATAGAAGCTGAATGGCTTTGATTCAATGCTACTTGATTTTGAACCATAGTTGCTAAGGCATCGTATTTGCTTCTTACTTTTTCAACTGGGCCAACACTTATGTTCTTGACCGGCGTAAACACACACGTATAACGCAAGCGCACGTATCGTTCAAGTAGTATAAAAATATCGATCCCACGAGGACTTAATTCCTACTGTTGTTATTAATTATTGAATCTATTTATTTACAAATATCTAATTGAGGGTGAAGAGAATGATTGCTTGATTGATTTGGTTGATTGTAGTTTTGCAAAATAAATAAATAAATAAAAAGACAAAAGAAAATAATAAGGAAAATAACAAAAGACACAAAGGTCTAGGGTTGTGAATCATTCTAATATTTTTAAAAGATGAAGTGATTATTTTATGTTTGTGTAATAAATCAGTTTACTAACCTGGAACACGAAATTATGCAAAAGCCTCTGTCGATGGTCAGAAACAAATACCCAGTTTAACCCAATTGAACCATATGTCTATGTCAACCAAATTATCTGGATTCATTAAGTTTAAGTTCCAATTATGGCTACCCCCGCCCGACAGGTATATGTCTATCCTGTAAGGAAATCTATTAAAGGGTTATCTATCCTCAAGGAAGATCGTGGGCTATTAAGTCTAAGGCTGAAACCTAAAATCCCTATGTCTAGTTCATTTTAGATTTACCACATCAATCTTATTGGTGATCAGACAACAAGAAGCATTAAGCTTAAGACTTAATAAATAAACATTTAAATTACCCAAACTATAAAATAACCCCTTATAAAACGGTGATATTAGAATTTATCGCAACCCCAGATAATTAATTTAGTTACGACACATAACTAGGGTTAGTAAAAACTTAAATAAAATAAAAGACATAAAGTAAAATGCTGAAAAGTAAATGACGAAAAGTAAATGCTGAAATTAAATACTAAAAATTAAATGCTGAAAAGTAAATTGCTGAAAAGTAAATTGCTGAAAAGTAAATGCTGAAAAGTAAATTTCTGAAAGTAAATTGCTGAAAAGTAAATAAAGTAAAAGTACAATAAAAGAAAATGATGAGGTAAAAAGATCCACTTTTATTACTTTTATTTTAGATATCTCCCTTAATATAATATATTAACTTTGCATGATAATTACCAACCAGCCATATAGGCGGTATCCAGATTAAGTCAAATTAATAATTAATTACCAACCGACCAATCAGGCGGTATCCAGTTTAGTCAGGTTAAAACCAATTTAAATAATTACCAACCGACCAATATGGCGGTATCCTCGTTAAGTCAGGTTTTAACTAGTTTATATATTATAATTAAGGGAGATTAATCTAAATATTAGTAATAAAAGTTTTACCTTTTACCCCAGCAAAAGGGAGTTACCTCCTCATTACTGAAAAGTAAAAACTGAAAATTAAAAAAAGAAAAGTACTGTGCGTAAAAGTAAATTACAGAAAGTAAAAACTGAAAAGTAAAGAAAAGAAAGTGTGGAAGAGGAAATTAATTACTAAAAGCTATAAATAAACAAACAAGATACAATCTTCTTAGTATTCTTAAGGAATTCCTTAGAAGAAAGTATGAATTTTACAAATGAAATGGCTTGGTATTTATAGGCAAAATTTTGCCTCCATCAAATCATCCACCAAATCTATTATTAATTGCTCCACTAATTGTTCCACCAAATCCATTATTAATTGCTCCACTAATCTCTTATCATGTTTGGTGATGATTTGATAATTTTTATTATTTATTTATTAATTTATTTTTTTGCTTTGAAAATGATTGAAAGTGACTTTAATAATTACACACAACACACTTCTGGATGGTTCATCAATTTCGGGCATGAAATATTCAGAATTCGAAATTATTTTGTCTTTCAAAGCTGTAGACCTTTGAGTCTTCTTTAATCTGGAACTTGAATCAGCTCAATCCGATAGGGAGTAAAAAGTTATGCCCAAATTACGACAGATGGACAAAATTGGAATTTCCAAAACTGCACTTCGTTAAAACGCCCTTTCAAGTTTCCAATCTCCAAAATTAATATGTCAAGTCCTATTTTTGCCCTTATTTGACCCATATTTCGTCGTAAATGATTTCATTGAGACCCGATATTATTTTATCTGCAAAATAAACTAAAACACATCAAAACGTTCATCAAACCTGTGAAACTAAACAAAATATTAAGTTAAAGGGGCGGTAAATATTGATATATTTTCCGCTCATCAGTTGTTCTTGTTTTTTTTTTCATACTCTTGGCCTTTATTTTTCTGTTGGAATCCTGATGATGGATTGTTTGTTTGCCCTGAATTGTTGTTCCATGAAAAATTGGGATGATTCCTCCACACTGGGTTGTAGGTGTTAGAATATGGATTGTTCCCATGTCTGTTGAAATTGTTGACATAATTTAACGTCTCTTCATTTTGGTAGTAGGATTCTGTCTCTGGTGCTCCTCCATATGGTGAACTTGTGGATCCAATATTGCTTTGCGTGCTAAGAGTTTCCATGAATTTTCATATCTGATCCAGCTTGGCATTCACTGCTGTGTTGGCTCTAACTTCATAGATTCCTGCAATTCGTTGAATCATGCTCATTTCTATTGGCCAAAAGAATTGTTGTTGGCCATTTCTTCAATTAAGTCCCAGGTCTGATCTTCTCATTTTTCCATTAAAGCTCCTCCAGCAGCAACATCAATTGTGGTTCTCATTATTCCAGAAAGTCCATTGCAGAAGGTTTGGACTTGTAGCCACTTTGCAATCTCTAAGCAAATCCTTGTATTTTTCCCAAGCTTCACAGAGGGATTCTGAGTCATGTTGCACAAAAGATGTGATGTCATTCCTCAGCTTTGCAGTTCTGGCTGGTGGAAAGTACTTTGCAAGGAATTTGGTGGCTAGAGTGTTCCAAGTTGTGATGGAACCTTCTGGCAGTGAATGTAGCCAAGTCTTAGCTCTGTCTTTCAAGGAATATGGAAAAACCCGCAGTCTCATTGCTTCTTCAGCTGCTCGGTTGTAATTGAAAGTGCCGTAAAATTCCAGGAAGTTGCTGATATGGGCATTAGGATCTTCAGTTGCATTCCCCCCAAACTGAACTGACAGTTGTATCATCTGAATGCATTTTTTGATATCACACGCATTTGCTGGTAAGGAGGAAGTACAATACATGAAATGAAGTCGTCAACCACCAGAATAGTTCGGTCTCTAATGGGAATTGGTGGTCCAACCTCCAAAGGTTCAGGTTCCATGTTGATTAGTGTTTCTTGGCCTTCTCGCCTTTCCCTTCTCAACTGTCATAAATTGCCAAGCCCCGAGCAAGTTAATGGCAAAAAATATTGTAAATGGCATAATGTATGGTCTCATTCAACTAACAGATGTCTTCTGTTTCGAAATGTGTTATATGATGCCATAGAATCTGGATGAATAATGTTCGAAAGAAAGATGGCGGTGGACGACAACCCGTTCCCTAAACCATTGGAGCTGAATATGATCAATTCCGACCTTACTAAGATGAACTTACCAAAATTTAAGCTGGTCCTAGATGAAGATCAGAACGATCAATACCCTAGTGCTCTTGAAAGGATAGAACCACGCCAAGGAGGAAAGGTTCCACAAAATTTATGTGTTCGCTGCCAGAACAGTATAGAATGGATGAAAGAACTGTAAGAGACTTGTGAAAGGAAGCCGCCGAGAAGATATCTAGTAGCGTGGCAACCGAAAACCTTTGCATCAAGGTTCTATGGAGAGCACTGAAACTTCATCTAGAATATCAGGACGTTTAGGACAAGGATTCATCGGCCTAACGTATGCCATTCGTACCATCAGTGAGGGAAGAGTTATCCTCCTGTGGATGAAATGACATGGACGCAGTTGAGGCGACATCAAAGGAATTATGGCCGGATGATGCACTAGCGGTGTGAGATGAAAGCTACCACTGACCATGAAGAGCGAGGCCATGATCTTCCAACTGACACCTCTATAAAAAGAAAGCTAGTTACGGACGTTAGGGATTGCGGTGGCAAAGAGAAAATCGATCCAGGTTGTAAAGAGCATACCAAATTTGACCGACGAAAGAAGTAAGATGAGACAGACAATAAAGAACCGCCCATCGTTATTCAGTTTGGCAGCTTGCTACCAGTTGTAGCTAATCACTACCTGCTATCTGAAAAGTTTAGACGAGACGATAATGGGACCCTTGGAAGGAGTGAAGATGTCTACGACGGTGAGGAGACAAAATTTGCAACACTTACCATTGACGGCATGGGAGTCCCAGATGAAGAGATGACAGATGTAGACGAAGAAATAGATATAAGAACCAAAGCACGAAAAAGGGGGTGATACAGAATCGGCTCCTCAGAGAGTTGTACGAGGGTGCAAATCCAGCCGTGGGGATACTATGAGAAGACTTGGGATGATCCATGTATCTCGTATTATACGGAAATCCCAAAATAAGACAGATCGTAACCAGAGCATAGAAACAGATGATGCTTGCCAATGATGTATCTCACAATGGATCGGTCACGCTGCCACCTTCCGGATGGGACGAAGTGGAGGGTTCACCTCGAGAGAGTGCAAGTAATGAACAAATAATGGAAATAAGAATATCAGAGAAAGTGACGTTTCCAAAACCACTACAGCAAATGACAAAGCATCTCCGACCGCTATATGTGAAGGCAAAGGCAAATGGAATACCAGTAACTAAGGTATTGATCGACAACGGGGCGGCCATTAACGTTATCCCAGTTAGGATGTTGGGACGATTGGCGAAGTCGGAGGATGATCTCATCCCTATGGAAGTAGTACTCACGAGCTTCAATGGGGGAGCAACAACAGCTTAAGGAGTCGTCCCATTAGACTTACAGGTGGGGAGCACCATTAAGACGATGGTATTTTTCGTGATAGACGGACCAACCACGTATAATAATCTTTTGGGACGAGATTGGATCCATGGCAGTCGATGATTTCCTTCCTCCCTCCATCAGTGTTTGGTTTTTTGGAATCAGAAAGACTAAGAGGAAATGGTACACACCGATAATAGGCCTTTCACAGCAGAAACAAATTCGGCAGAATATTTCATGTATAAAGGAAATTACGGACCAGCCAGAGTGTTAGATGAAATAGGGAATCTATCCGTAGTAGCCCAAAATGACGAGCCATACGCTGTAGAGTTATTGAATGATTTGTTTATACAAACAAGGCCAACTATAGTGTCATTTGAAAGGCAAACATCCAACAATGAAACTAGCAATTCAAATGAAGAAGAGCAAACGGATTGAAGAACAAGTCGCACTCGCGGCCACTAGATCCAACTTAATGGCTTATATGAGGGAATAGGAAGTTGAAATCGATACCCAGGCTGTGAGTTCAGCCTTAAAGTGGAAATTGATAACGCATCAAATAGAAGACGGAATAAGAGAGGCATACGGGGTGGATTGTTTGGAGGAAAGAAGTGAATGGGATGAACGACTAAAAGAGAAAGAAGAAAATTTAGAATACAGTCTGAATGAACATCAGAAGGCAAGCATTACAAAGGCACATGACATCTTAGAAGAAGTGGACCTGGGAGATGAGAGAGACAAGCACCATACTTTTATTAGTAATAAAATTGATGCCCAGGTACGCGAAAAGCTAATTTCTCTCTTAAGAAAGTATAAAGATTATTTTGCTTAGTGGGTGGTAATGTCATTCGGCCTGAAAAACGCCGGACCTACTTACCAACGGGCTATGAATTTGATCTTCCATGACCTGATTAATAATTTTGTAGAAGTTTATGTAGACGATATAGTAGTTAAGTCTATCACCATTGATGAACATTTTAATCACTTGATAATGGCTTTCGAATGAATGAGGAAATTCAAACTAAAACTAATTCCTACCAAGTACGCTTTCGGGGTTAGTGCAGGGAACGTTTTGGGTTTTCTAGTCCATCAACAAGGAATTGAAATTAATGTCAATAAATCTCGGACGATCACAGAAGCCAAACCGCCCCGGAACAAGAAAGAGTTGCAAAGGTTCCGAGGGCAAGTCAATTTTTTGAGTAGGTTTATTTCGAATTGTGCAGGAAAATCTAAAGCTTTATCGCCCTTGTTGAGGCTGAAAGAAAAAGACGAATTCGTCTGGACCGAAGAGCATCAAAAAGCCTTCGAGAACCTGAAGAACTATTTATCAAAGCCGCCAGTGATGGTACCCCATGTGCCAGGACGGCCAGTGAAGCTCTACATATCCGCTGAAGAGTAATCCATAGCTGGAATGATCGCACATGAAGATAATATGGGTGTCGAAAGAGCCATTTACTATCTCAGCAGGTAATTGTTGAAGTATGAATGTAATTACTCTCCAATGGAGAAATTGTGTTTGGAATTGTATTTCACATGTACTAAATTACGCGCCTATCTTATGCCGACCATTGTGTATCTAATTACAAAAATCAATAAATTGAAATACATGTTCTCTCGTCCCATTTTGCATCAAAGAGTAGGATTTTGGTCTCTATCATTGTCAGAATTTGACATACGGCATGAACCCCAAAAAGCCGTAAAAAATCAAGCCCATGTGGATTTTTTTAGCTGATCACCCCTGTTTAAGCACCACCAAAGAAATGGAAATGGAAGTAGGCGAGTACAGCTTAAAACCATGGACGATGTATTTTGATGGGTCTAGTACATTGAAAAGAGCAGGAATTGGAATAGTCTTTGTCAGTCCTTTGGGAGAATCATTCAGTTTCATCGTCAAATTTGACGAATGTTGCACCAACAATCAGGCCGAATACAAGGCTTTAATATTTGGCTTAGAGATCCTCTTTGATATGAGAGTAAAAAATATGTCCATTAAGGGAGATTCACAACTAGTTATCCAACAGATGATGGGGTTTTTAGATGCCAGAGTTCGTCGGTCATGGCACTGTTAGAAATAGCTAAAGAACTGCTAGATAAATTTGACTGCATAGAGTTAGAGCACGTCTCAAGGATGAAGAATGAGATTGCTAATGAACTGGCCCAAGCAGCCTCAGGATACAAACAGACAAGTATGGATGGCATATGTAGGAGGGGGAGGCCAAACAAGCTCTAGTAAGGCGAAGGAATTATATGGACGTTATGGTCATTGAAAACTAAGACGAGGACCAAAATAAGGACGACTAGAGAAGAGAGATTATAGATTTCTTAAAGAAACCAGAGAATGGAAAAAATCGAAATCTAAAACTAAAAGCCTTAAACCTTATGGTATCAGGAGATGTATCGTATAAGAAATGTCAGGATGGTTTATTGTTAAAATATGTAGGACTATCAGAAGCCAAGACCATTATGGCCGAGGTGCATGAAGGGGTCTGTGGCGCTTATCAGGCCGGAGTAAAGATGAGATGGTTAATCATAAAGAGCATATACTATTGGCTGAAAATGGGAGAATCATGTATATTGTACGCTAAGGGATGCGTAGCTTGCCAGAAACATTGACCCATACAAAGAGCGCCAATAATAGAAATGGTCCCCGTCATTAAGTCGTGGCCATTCATGGGATGGGTGATCGATTTGATAGGAAAAATCTACCCTGCATCTAGCAAAAGACACACCTTCATAATCATTGCAACGAATTTCTTTACCAATTGGGTGGAAGCAATCCCGGTAATAGAAATTTCCCAAGCAAAAATCATCAAGTTCATAAAAAGCATACCATTCATCGATTCAGTATTCCTCAGACACTAATGGTAGATCATGGTACTTCTCTGAATGGCGAAAAAGTTAAGTGTTTCCTGAGTGAATATGAAATCCAGTTAGTAAACACTATTCCATACTACCCTCAGTCAAATGGTCAGGCAGAATCATCTAATAAGATCCTTAAAGGGCTGATGCGGAAGATGATAACGGACAATTCCAGACAATGGGACGAATTCTTAAGTCAAGCTTTATGGGCATATAGGACATCACCCTGAACAAGTACCTAGATCATACCGTTCCAACTAGTATATGGACAAGAAGCCGTATTACCGGTCGAAGTCAATGTTAAATCTACGAGGGTGGCATTGCAAAAGGAATTGAACTACAGTGAAAAGATGATCCAAAATCTATTAGAGTTAGATGATATTAAGTGCGATGTCATTAACTGTTTGGAAGCACAAAAGGCAAGGATGGCTAAAGAGTACAATCGAAAAGTCATTGCCAAATCGTTCAGAAAATGAGAGTTAGTATGGAAAACCTTACTACAATTAGGTACCAAGAACCTTGCATATGGAAAGTGGTCGCCTAACTAGGAAGGCCCTTTCGAGGTGGAAAATCTATTGCCAAATGGGGCTTAGCATTTAAGGAGTTTGAACGGAGAAATGCATGCCAGAGCGATAAACGGCAAGTACTTAAAAAAATATATGCCTTCATTATGGGAACATGAGAATGTAACGTTCTCCAGGTGAGAGAAAAGAGTGAGGAGAAACAAGTAAATAAATAAACAATGCAATTTCATTGATTATGGACGACAACGTCCTAAAAGTTACAAATAATGGACGATGCAATGTCCTAACAGTGAATAAGTACATGATTAGTCATTAGTCGAAGGCCGTCGAAAAATATTCAGTTGAGTCCTTCATAGCCAAGAACGTTTCCCTCAACCGATGCCACTCCTTCTGCATTTTAAATTAGCTGCCGCTAGATCGGTTAGGCTCCTCTCAAAATCAACTTGGGCCAAATTTTTCTATTCTACCAGGAAAATGTTCACCTCCGTTAATTGAGTGGCAATGGTTTTCCTCTTGGCCTATTTCCTCATATGACTCTCCTTGATAAGGCGCTGGACCTCCTGTAATTGTCGTTCTAGGTCCAGCAATATCGATTCCTCAATCACCATCTCGTCCGTAGTTTCCCGTAGAGTCTGGCGGAGAGTGTTGAGGGAATCACATAGACTTTCTTTCTTTGCCATTGAAGAACGAAGCCCAACCTTCTAACTATGTATGTTTCGGTAACGAAGAATAAGGGCCGCTACCTCATTCTGCAAATCTTGGAGGAAGAGTCGGTTCTCCACTAGTATAGGCAAAACATGAAGAGCTAGTAGTCGAGCTAGCTCCGAGGAAATCCTTTCCAGTTTGAGCATATTTTCTGGCAGAGTGGCCTGACCGATCTCCAGCTTAGTGAAGGAGGCATATTGACCAACGGCCTCCCGAAGAGCCTCCAAGTCTGTAGTTGCTCGGGCTGAAGACGAGGAAAACTGAGGCAGAGTAGAGGCTAGCCGATCAAGATGGTCCAAAACGTCCTGGACTGATTACATTAACGGATCGGGTACCTGTGTGCAGAGATGGAATTATCAAATGAAGGCCAAATGAGTGATAAAAGAAAAGAAGAGAGAAATACTTACAGCCCCGGGTTTAAAACTGGAACTAGATGGTTCATCCGCGACTGCCATAGGGATGTCACCAAGTGGCGATGCAGATCCTTGCTTAGGAGGTGAAGAAGGAAAAATGAGGTACATTGCCGGAGGAATGAGGGATGATGGCCGTTCTGATGAAGGAGACCGTGGTAGTGGAGGATCAAAAGGGGAATAGCTCGGTCTGCCTAATGACTGAATCTCTGTAGAAGAATTAGAATCGGAAGAGTCAGTAACATGAATAACCTCGATATCTTCAAAAATTCGACTGATAATGTCGGCTTTAAAAAGAGACCTAGCCTCCTCCAATAATTCCAATTCGACCAGACTAAACAGGCCATCTATATCCCTATAACTTCCCTCAGTTCCCGCGGCAGCCCACCTATGTATTAAATGGACAATCCTCTCAAGATGAAACCGAGGAGGCTCATCATCCGGCTCTTGTATAATAGGGATTGGATTGTGCAATGAATGATATTCGGAGAAGGGATCGTCTGCGGGAATTTCTTCTATAAGTGGGTCCCTACTACACAATACTATACTTGACCTCATACCTTGGGGATCGGTCCTGCTCGGTGGGGTTGAATCAGCCACCTCACCATCTTCGGATGGATGTTGAATGATTGGAGTTTCGATAGCCGCACCCTCTTCTGACAGACGTTGAACGATTGGGATTTCAGCAGCCTTAACCTCTTCTGATGGATTTTAGATGGTTGGATTATCGGGCTCAGAAGCTTGGGCCTGGGCAGGCTGTGAGATGATGGTTCCGTCTTAGGCACCTGTACGAGAAGCAAGAAAGATTTAAAAAAAAGGAGCAAGGTTGTACCTTAGCCCGACGATGTATTAGGGGCTTGTCCGAATCAGAGCTATGAGTCGGTTGAGGATCTTTACGTTTAGCCTGTTTGGAGCCTGCTTTTCTCGACCCAGCTTTATCAACGGGCTTCCTTGGCCCAGCTGTCTTCGAAGATTTAAAGGAAAAATAAATGCCAGAAAAAACTAAAGAATAAGGCAAGAAAAAGAGTCTTTCATGGCTAGACGACCAAAAGCGATAAAAAAAAGGGTGGACGGATGTACATGGGAAGAAAGAATCACAAGAAAAAGAAGACAGTAAAGATCGAACCTCAGAAAAACATTGATCAATGTCTGAGAGCGAAATGACCTTTAAACATTCTGTTGGGGTGGAACGAGAATGAAAAAATGGAAGGGGCCACTCTTGAACGAGACCGAATTGATGAACGGCGAAGTTGGGAGAATATACTTCTACCCCAGCCTTGCCATTGGCTCCAATCAAGATATCATGAATCAGATCGCGGTATATTGAGAATCGTAGTGTATTGGGTGTGATGTCAAGATGGAAGTATCACTTCAGTCATATGGAAATGATGGTCACGTAAGATAAGGAACTGGTAATCTTGTATGCTGTAGCTATCAGGATAATATGACTAGGTTATGTTTATCCGATTATAGAGACTAGTTACCAGAGATCCGATATATGCTTCGTACGGGGCAGACACAATTCCAGCCCCATGCCTTGCATGTGACATCTGATACTGGATCGCAATACGCAATACTACGTATACTATGCCTGATACAATTATATATTCCTTTAAGAATATTTCTGGAGAATTGGGTAGGTACGGTGCTTTGCTAGAAGCCAACCATGTCTTGTAAATCGGTTAAAATGTAGTACTAGGTACGTACGTGTTTGGATAGTCCGACGACCGGATTTACTGCCAACATATCCGGGGATCTCATTGGTCGCTTCCCGAAGATTCACCGATGACGTATGACTTGCACATAATTAATCTGGGATTAATTAGTAGAGAGAGAAAATTAATCTAGGATTAATTATAGAGATATTCATCTGGGATAAAATACTATTTGAAGAGAGAGAACGATTAATTTGAAATTAATCGATAAAATATTATATTTGATATATTATACGAAATTATATTTTGACACGGAATTAAAATTAGATTTTAATTCGGGCGAATGAGTTAATTTAGAATTAATTCGCTAGCGACATGAATAGTAATTTTGCTAGGCATAATTATTTAATTAAATTTGATTTAATTACGTCGCAACGGAAAATTAGTTAATTCGGAATTAGCGAACCCGAGCTCGGGATGTGTTGTGGGCCCAATCGGATTTTGAATCAAGTGGGGCCCACAAGTCACATCACGCGTCACATCATTAGTCACTCAAGTGATGGAAGTCTTATCACTTTTTGGTGATTGACATCTTGTCACTCTTTGATTGATGTGAGTTGTTGAAGGCATCAATGCATTGTACCAATTTTTTGGAAAATTAAAAATGGTATATCTTTTATTTGAATTTTGGAAATCAAATCAAATACAACAACACAACTCTTCTCTCTTCTCTCCCTCATTCATGGCAAAGTGCCATTTTTCTCTCCATTTATTGCTTGGCCGAGAGTTGTAACAAGTGATAGGGAAATTTTTGTTGTAAAATTTTCCAATGCTAGCACATAAAGAGATCATTCAAAGGTGATAGGGAAACCCATCTATGAGCTTGGAATCAACACTCAAAGCTTGGAGCTTGAAGAGCACAACAAAGGGGGTTGGCCGAATACATCAAAAGGAAAAGCTTTGAGCAATTTCTCAAAGGCAAAAGTTTTGAACTCTCCGCCAACATCCAAACGATCAAAGTGAGTATTTCTGCCATCTTACTTTGTAGTATTTACACATTTCATTTGCTTAATTGATCTTGGTTGGACCTAGAAAACACAACAATGGTATTAGAGCGGTTATTAAGCATTAAATTGAATTTAGGGTAAAATTTGGGTAAATTTGATTTGAGCATGATTTAACCAAATTGTTTGTTTGAGCATGCTTGTATATGGATAACTTGGAGTTATATGTGATCAATTTGATGAAAATTGAATTGGATTAATTTTCCCCAATTATTTTGGCTTGGCTGAATATGTGATATGCCCTAAGTCATGGTATTTTTTGTTCTTTCGATCATGGATGAGTTTAAAGACTTGGGACAAATTGATTAATGATTTGATTGGATTGAAATCGAAATCGATGTACAAACCCCAAAATGTCGTGATCTTCAAAGCATGAAATGAGATGATTTTTTGTTTCAATAATGTGGGACATGTGTTGAACAAATTAAAGCATGATTAATTGATTAAATTGATATTTTGTAAATGTTAATTTAGATAATTAATTAGTGTAATACACTTTAATTGATTAAATTATGATATTTAGAATATTGGAATTTAATTAGTTGGGCTAAATTTGGAATTGGGCTAATAAAGTTGTATTTGGGCTTATTAGGCTTGGTTGGGCCAAGTTTGATTTAGGTTAATTGGTTGGATCCAATTGGGCCTAAAACCATTTCCATAAAGTCCAAATTTTAATTGGGCCTAATGGGCCTAAATTGATTTTTGGCAAATGATGATTCCTTATTGGGCTTTGGATGCCAAAGTCCATGCCTTATAAATTAATTGAAAGCCCATTGGACTTTAATTAAATTGACATTGGATGTTAAATTGGGCTTTGAGACCCATAAAGATTAGATTTAGAATCTAAGTTGCAAAGGCTCATTAATAAAGTGTAATTATTTAATTTGGAATTAAATAAAGAATTATTATTGAATACAAATCAGATTGGATTTAATATTGTAGTTTGATATAATTCAAGAATTCGTACTTTGAGTACTTATTCTTAAAACGAGTTGGACTCGCGCAAATCAAATCGTTGTTTGAACATTGGATGGTCATTAATCAAGATTAATTAATTGGATTAGATTGATTGATAACATGCTTTGTGTGAATACATGGATGTGATGTATGAATAATGTATATCGGATGGATATTAGATAGGTGAGGGTAATTTTTGAAATTATTGTAATAAATTTAGAATTTATTAAATTGGACCTGCGTGGCCAGCCTATTACCTCTTGCTTCTTTGTATTTCTCTTCTCACCTATTCCCCTCAATGTAAATGAGGTTTCTTTAGAAGTGTTATGTAATTGGGTAGAAGTAAGATTTGTGCTGGCGGGAGAGAGGAAAGTGAGAGATTTGTTCTAGGAACAAAATGTTTTAAATATCCATCCGCATATCATTATTAATTTATTTACCGTGGCTTACTATGCTTTTAGAATGCATGCTTAAGGGTGTATGATGAGACCTAATCAAAGATAATTAATTGGTTGCCAATTACGCGAAAAACCCTCAACAAATATTAAGCGATTTCCTTCCATTGAATGATTCATTCTCAAGATCCAAGATTGGCATTAGTTTGTTGGCCAAAGTCAAGACCTTTGTCCATCGTGGATGTGTTTGAATCATGAAGGCTTTGTTCCATATCGCATGTCTTGTCCAAGTTGTGATTTGTTGGCCAAAGTCAAGATCACTTCTTGTCCATCGACATCGATTACGAAGCTTTCCAAAGTCAATGGGTATTGCTTAACTAGAATAATTAGGTTTGTTGTGCCAAAGCCAAGGCTTAATTGATTCAGAGGAAAAATGTTAGGGAATATATTGGATATATTGGCATATATTAGATATATGTTTCGGACTTAGATGTCCACCTACTGGATCTAGGAATTGGATGAGATCCAATTGATCTTAGAGATCTACCTAGTTAAATATCATACAGATTGTTGGCCAAAGTCAAGGTTGTGTGTTATTTAACGGGATCCTAGCCCACTAGGAAACTAGGTTTCCCGAGTACTCAACAGAGGGTTAGAGGCTCGCCGAAAAATAGTGGGAGGCAAGTATTAAATTTGCAATTTCGTTTAGATACTTGCCAATACGCGCTCATTTCATTTTTCATCATTAATTAATAAATATATTAGTTGGACTAATATTTAATTGTTGTTTTAAATTAAACAGTTGGACTGTATTCAAACTACTTCAATTTATAGTTGATTATATAATTGGATTATAGTAATCAAAATATTTTGAATTTAACCAATCAAATTATAGTTGATTATATAGTTAGACTATAGTAATCATTATATTAATTGTACCCGAAATCGTTGATTGTATAGTTGGACTATTGGAATCAAGATAACTGAAAGATTAGCGTTTAGAACATAATCCTGGATGAAAATGTATTTAAACGGCTTTAATTTTCAAATTGGGAATAAAACCTCAGGATAGTCCTGGGAACTGAGAAGTTATTCTATTTGATAGAGAAACATCTCGGGCCTAAGTTAGGAGTTGAGCAAATAGTGGAGGATGAGTTTTGGAAGACTCATGGTGATGATAACTTTAGTGCTCAATCCTTTATGCTTACCTCAATGACTCTTTAATTCCGTCGTCAAAATTAAGGATTAGATCATTGTACCATGATGATGAAATTAAAGATCTTCATAGATCTATTCTTAGATCTTAGAAGTACTAATTGCAATATAAGTTCTTTCGCTCACATATGTTAGATGGTACATCTGTCGAGCACTAGGTGTCGCAGATGATTGCTGACATCGATAAGCTAGGTTAGCTGGGCATTACCTACGTGGCTGAGACTACCAAAGATTTGATCTTATAGTCTCTACCCGAAAACTGGGGCAGGTTCATTATGAACCAAGAGTAAACTCTTGGAGAGTTGATGGCTATGCTCAAGGAGGCAGAGCCAGAGCTTCTAAAAGGGACAAAGGCAAAATCATCAGTCTTCTGGGAAGACAAAGGACATATCCCAAGATATCTACCTTAAATGTGGCAAATGGGGTCACTGGAATTGTGACTGCCGTATGGACAAGGCAGACATGAAGGAAGTGAAGGTGGGGCAAGGCTTCGGCTTCAAGTATGATTGTCATAAACATGTTCACTGTTAGTTTCAAAATTGGATTTTTCATACTAGATGTGGTACATAAATATATGTACTGATGTGCGAAATCTACTAATTAGCAGGAGACTGGCTTTAGATGAGATCGACCTGCGAGTCGGAAACGGGACAAGAGTCGTTGTTTTAACCGTAGAAACCTAAGTTTAGGAACTACCCTTCGAGTATGTACTTAAATTAGAAACATTATCTCTATATCTAAGTTTAACCCGTTGCGGGTATACCTTTATATTCTAGAACATAAAAGTGTTTTATTTTATAAAGATGATATTGAGATATACACATTAGATTTGAATAATAATATTTATATTTTGAATATAAATGAATCTCAAACGTATAACATGACAAACAAATAGCTCAAACTGATTTAATCAGATGAGACTTATTTGTGGCATTGTTGTCTGGGACACATTAACAAGACTCGTATATCCACACTTTCGAAGAGTGGGTACTAGGACGGATTTGATTCTAATCAAATGATATCTACGAATCTAGATTATTAAGCAAAGTGCCACCGATCTGTTTGCCCTCGTTCATAGTGACGTAAGTGGGCCCATGTCTAGCTATGCTAGAGGTGGATATGAACACTTCGTAACCTTTACGGATGTAGCATCGCGTTATGGTTATGTGTTTCTTGTGAAACATAAATCGGAAACTTTTGATAAATTCAAAGAGTTTCGACACGAAGTAAGAAAACAGATCAGCAAAAGTATTAAAACATCACGATTTTACCGTGATGAAAATACTTAAGCAATAAGTTTCTCAATTACTTGAAAGAGTATAGTATTCTTTCAATGTGGACTCTTCACGGAACACCTCAATTTGACGGTGTGTCCGAACAGAGAAATCGAATTTTATTGACATAATAAGGTTAATTATGAGTCACTCTTAGCTACCATTTTCCTTCTAGGGATACGCATTAAACAGTGCAATACTTATTTTGAATAAGGTTCCATGAAAATCTGTTAGAAAGATTTCATATTAGATATGAACAGGAAAGAAACCGGGTTTTCTCATTCCTGAAGATTTGGGAATGCTAGGCATATGTTTGGATGATATCAAACTAAAACCCAAATTGGATAAGTGCCTAATTTGTAGGTTATCCTAGGGTAACCAAAGTATAGTACTTATACAACTCTCAAGAGAACAATGTAATTGTTGCTCGCCATGCGGTTTTCCTAAGAGGAATACCTATATGCAGTGGTAAATGGGAGGAAAGTAAAACTCGATAAAAATCGGAGTAATACTGTTCCAGGCACCGATTCATTAATGGAACACAAACAGTTCATCGGGGATGAAATTGTACATAATATTCGAATACACAAGAACCGCGTAAGTTGAAGAGAGTCAGAAAACAACCTGGGAGGTATGGGTTTCTGATCTCACCTCATGAAGATGTCAATCTTATTGAGGAATACGAACTGACTACGTATGAGGAAGTGATACAAGGTATCGACTTTCTATTATGGCAAAGTGCCATGATGTCCGAAATGGATTCCATGTATACCAACCGAGTTTAGACACTGGTTGTTGTACCGGAAGGCATTGTGCCTATTGGTACTATATAAGTCTTCAAGGAAGACAAACATGGATGGCAACATACCCACGTACAAAGCTAGGCTTGTAGTGAAAAGGTATCGTTATCAACATTTTGTCGATTACGATGAAACCTTTTAATCGTTGCCATGATTAAATCCATTTGGATAATGCTTGCTAATGCTGCATGTTTCATTTATGAAATGTGGCAGCTAAACGTCAAAATCGATTTCCTTAAACGAAAACCTTTTGGTGGATGTTTACAATATTTTGACGATTTTGTTGTACCAAAACAAGCAAACAAGGTTTGCAAGTTAAATCGATCCATTTATGGATTGAAGCAAGCATTGCTTTTCGGGAACTATCGTTTTGATGTAATCATAATGGTATATGATTTAATTCAAAACGAAAATGATTCTTGTGTATATAAGGAAGTTAGTGGGAGCGCACTGACAATGATTGTCCTATATAATGATGACATATCATTTCTTGGAAATGACATTCCCATAATACAATCGGTGAAAGCTTGGCTTTCATGAAAAATTTTCCGTAAATTACTTGGGAGAGACAACCTTTATTCTAGGAATAAGGATCTATTGGGATAGATCTAAATATCGTTGGCACTCTTCGAGAACTCTTACATTGAAATAGATGTACGCGACCTGGTGTCTCATATGCTTTGAGTATGAAGTCACAATCAGGCCAATCCAAGTGATAGTCACTGGATTGATGTTAAGAACATCCTTAAGTATCTTAGATGAACTAAGGATGCTTTCCTAAGCCATGGAGAAAGAGAACTTGAAGTGACTGGGTTCACTGCTGCAAGTTTCCAAACCGACAATAACGACTGTAAGTCGTAATAAGGGTACTATATAGTTTGAATAATGGAACAGTGAGCTGGAAATCTTCCAAGCAAGATTCTGTTACCGAATAAACTACAAAAGCATAATATTTATGCAGCTGAGGCAGCAAAAGAAGAACTTTGGATCTATATAATCCTAATTGGATAAGTAGTAGTTCTGTTAGCAGCTGAGCTAGGCTACAGCACAGGCTAAAGAATTAATGGTCTCATCAACGATCCAAGTATATATTTCAATCATTTCATCTGATTCGTCGGATCATACATTGTGGCGATGTGATGATCGTATAAATCGCATCAGATGATAACCTTACAAATCCGCTGACGAAAGCTGTTTCTCAGTAGAAATTTGAGCGACCCGTACATAGTTCAATTGTAGGACACTTGGATGATTGGCTATAGGCCAAGTGGGAGATTGTTGGACAATTATGACCCATAGCATCACTATTTGTACAGAACATGGTGTTGTTTTACAAATTAACTATGTGACAAAGGAAATTGCTCTTTTATCATTTGTAATTGGATTACCAAGATACATAAATGATAAAAGTCCTTATGATTAGTTCTGGATTGAGATGATATGAGACAGTATCAATCCACCAAGGTTTAATCATTAAATATCCCTAGTCGTAGTATTATCGAGACTGGACATCGATAATGCAGAATAAAATGTGTCATGGGAGCATAATGATATAGTTCTCATATATTTGGGTATTGGATACTCACGCAAGTGTAATAGGAGGTTGTGTTTACCGATCGTACGGAAACAGCTTCGCTCTGGATAGACCCCTCAGAATTCCATTGGTAGTATGACTATATGTCTATGGAAGTCCGAATTAGGGTAGGTGTATTTTGTCTTAACCTGAGACTTGCATCGCTAATACTTGCGACAATCAATATACTTTGGTTTTGGTCGTTCAGGGCTTTAACAGGTTCTGTGTACGCCTCTTCTGGGTATATTGAGAATCGTAGTGTATTGGGTGTGATGTCAAGATGGAAGTATCACTTCAGTCATATGGAGATGATGGTCACGTAGGATAAGGAACTGGTACTCTTGTATGCTGCAGCTATCGGGATAATATGACTAGGTCATGTTTATCCGTTTATAGAGACTAGTTACTAGAGATCCGATATATACTTCGTACGGGGCAGACACAATTCCAGCCCCAGGCCTTGCATGTGACATTCGATACTGGATCACAATACGCAATACTACGTATACTACGCCTGATACAGATTATATATTCCTTTAAGAATATTTCTGGAGAATTGGGTAGGCACGGTGCTTTGCTAGAAGCCAACCATGTCTTGTAAATCGGTTAAAACGTAGTACTAGGTACGTACGTGTTCGGATAGTCCGACGACTAGATTTACTGCCAACATATCTGGGGATCTCATGGGTCGCTTCCCGAAGATTCATCGATGACGTATGACTCGCACATAATTAATCTGGGATTAATTAGTAGAGAGAGAAAATTAATCTAGGATTAACTACAGAGATATTTTATCTGGGATAAAATACTATTTGAAGAGAGAGAACGATTAATTTGAAATTAATCGATAAAATAATATATTGATATATAATACGAAATTAGATTTCGACGCGAAATTAAAATTAGATTTTAATTCGGGCGAATGAGTTAATTTAGAATTAATTCGTAAGCGACGTGAATAGAATTATGCTAGGCATAATTATTTAATTAAGTCGCAACGGAAAATTCGTTAATTCGGAATTAGCGAACCCGAGCCCGGGATGTGTTGCGGGCCCACTCGGATTTTGAATCAAGTGGGGCCCACAAGTCACATCACGCGTCACATCATTAGTCACTCAAGTGATGGAAGTCTTATCACTTTTTGGTGATTGACATCTTGTCACTCTTTGATTGATGTGAGTTGTTGAAGGCATTAATGCCTTGTACCAATTTTTTGGAAAATTTAAAATTGTATATCTTTTATTTGAATTTTGGAAATCAAATCAAATACAATAACACAACTCTTCTCTCTTCTCTCTTCTCTCCCTCATTCATGGCGAAGTGCTATTTTTCTCTTCATCTCTTGCTTGGCCGAGAGTTGTAACAAGTGATAGGGAAATTTTTGTTGCAAAATTTTCCAATGCTAGCACATAAAGAGATCATTCAAATGTGATAGGGAAACTCATCTATGAGCTTGGAATCAACACTCAAAGCTTGGAGCTTGAAGAGCACAACAAATGGGGTTGGCCGAATACATCAAAAGGAAAAGCTTGGACCAACTTCTCAAAGGCAAAAGTTTTGAACTCTCCGCCAACATCCAACCGATCAAAGTGAGTATTTCTGCCATCTTACTTTGTAGTATTTACACATTCAATTTGGTTAATTGATCTTGGTTGGACTTAGAAAACACAACATTTAGTGGTAGCGCACTGACAATGATTGTCCTATATAATGATGACATATCATTTCTTGGAAATGATATTCCTATAATACAATCGGTGAAAGCTTGGCTTTCATTAAAATTCTCTATGGAATACTTGGGAGATGCAACCTTTATTCTAGAAATAAGGATCTGATGGGATAGATCTAAAAGTTATTGACCCTCTCCGAGAACTCGTACATTAAAAATATGTACGCGACCTGATGTCTCATATGCTTTGAGCATATGGAGTCACAATCAGGCCAATCCATGTGATGGTCACTGGATTGATGTTAAGAACATCCTTAAGTATCTTAGATGAACTAAGGATGCTTTCTTAAGATATGGAGAAGGAGAACTTGAAGTGACTGGGTTCACCATTGCAAGTTTCCAAACCGATAAAAATGAATGTAAGTCGCAATAAGGGTACTACATAGTTTGAATAACGGAACAGTGAGCTGGAGATCTTCCAAGCAAGATGTTGTTGCCGAATAAATAACAAAAGCGGAACATTGATGCAGCTGAGGCATCAAAAGAAGTAATTTTGGATCTATATAATCCTAATTGGATTAGGTATTGTTCTGTTAGCAGCTGAGCTGGGCTACAGCACAGGCTAAAGAATTACGGTCTCGTCAACGATCCAAGTATATACTTCAAATATTTCATCTGATATATTCCAGTCCCCATTTTCGGCCATTTGGATCATCTTCGTCAAGCTCCAAGCTTCGTCAAACGATTCCCAGCTCATGGGTGGACTTCTCTATCACCTTCGCATGTCTCTCGTAGTGCTAGCTCTCTTGATTTTTGCCACAAAAACCAAACACTTTGCTTCCCTTTTTCATCATGGCTCTCGGCAGTGAGCTGCCAAAACCAGTGAGAAAATAGCCCTACATGGGCGAGAGAGAGAGAGATGAGAGAAATAGAGAATTGTGTGTGTTGATTTCAAATTTGTGTATCTAATACCCAAATGTGAATTTCAAATTCATTTACAATGAATTTGGCATTCAAAAAGTCAAGCATTTAATATTCCAACCACACACATCACTTCCCATCAATCAATCAAGTTTTCAAGTCACATCACTGAAAGTGACAAGTGATTTGACGCTTGAAATGGCTGACGATTTGACGCTTGATTTGACTTGCGTGCGGCACTCGAATTCGAAATGCGAATGCGCTCGCAAACAATCTTGGGCTCGGGTTCGCTAATTCCAAATTAACGAATTTTCCGTTGCGACGCAATTAAATGATTATGCCTTGCGAAATCACTATTCACGTCGCTAACGAATTAATTCTAAATTAATTCGTTCGCCCGAATTAAAATCTAATTTTAATTCCGCGTCGAAATCCAATTTCGATTAATATATCGAATATATTAATTTAACCGATTAATTCCAAATTAATCGTTATCTCTCTTTAATTGATATTTTATCCCAGATAAAATATCTCCGCTATTAATCCCAGATTAATTTTCTCTCTCATCTAATTAATCCCAGATTAATTAAAAGTGTGAGTCATACGTCATCGGTGAATATTCGGGAAGCGACCCATGAGATCCCCAGATATGTTGGCAGTAAATTCGGTCGTCGGACTATCCGAACACGTAAGTACCTCGTACTACATTTATACCAATTTACAAGACAAGGTTTGCTTCTAGCAAAGTGCCATGCCTACCTAATTCTCCAGAAATATCCTTACGGGAATATAAGGATCTATATCAGGTGTAGTATACGTAGTATTGCGTATGTCGATCCAGTATCGGATGATCACGTGCTAGGCCTAGGGCTGGAATTGTGTCTGCCCGGTACGAAGCACATGTCGGATGTCTGGTAACTAGTCTCTATAATCGGATAAACATGACCTTGTCATTTTATCCCGATGACTGCAGTACTTAAGAGAACCAGTACCATATCCTACGCGACTATAATCTCCATATGACTGGAGTGACACTTCCGTCTTGACATCACACCCAACACACTACGATTCTCAATATACCCAGCATAGGCGTACACATAACCTGTTAAACCCTGGACGACCGCAACCAAAGTATACTGATTGTCGCAAGTATTAGTGGTGCAAGTCTCAAGTTAAGACCAAATACACCTACCCTGATTTCGGACATCCATAGACACATAATCATACTACCAATGGAATTCCGAGGGGGTCTATCCAGAGCGAAGCTGTTTCCTGTACCATCGGTAAAACACAACCTCCTATTACACTTGCATGAGTATCATATACCCAAATATATGAGAACTATGTCGTTTGGGCCCTCACAACGCGCACAAGTGTAATACTAGTCTTTTACGTATTTATCGATGTCCAATCTCGATAATACTCTGACTAGGGATATTTAATTATTAATCCTTCGTGGACTGATATTGTCTCATATCATTCTCAATCCAGGAACTAATCATAGGGAACTCCTATCATTTATACATCTAGGTGATCTAATCACAAATGATAAGAGAGCAATCTCCTTTGTCACATAGTTAATTTGTACAACAACACCATGATCTGTACAAATAGTGACGCTATGGGTCATAATTGTCTAACAATCTCCCACTTGGCCTATAGCCAGTCACTCGAGTGTCTAACACCTGACTATGTACGGTTGGCTCAAATTACTGAGAAATGCTTTCGTCAGCGGATTTGCATGATTATCATCTGATGCGATTTATTCGATCATCACATCGCCACGATGTATGATCCGAATGAATCAGATGAATATCGAAGTATATATCTGGATTGTTGATGAGACCATTAATTCTTTAGCCTGTGCTGACACCTAGCTCAGCTGCTAACAGAACTATATCTAATCTAATTAGATTTTTATCGACCCAGAAGGCTTCTATTGCTGCCTCAGCTGCAACAATAACCCGCATTTGTTGTTTATTTGGTAACAGTATCTTGCTTGGAAGATTTCCAGCTTAGTGTACCATTATTCAAAGTGTATAGTACCGTTTTATGACTTGTAGTCATTTTATCAGGTTTAGAAAGCTTCTGGTTCGTCTCATGTAGTGACTGAGAACCTGAAACACAAGAAAACAAAAACAATAAGTAAAAAGAAATTAGAAACAAGTAAAGGTATCTAACCTCAAAAAAATAGTAAAAGATAAAAATATCCCCGGCAATGGCGCGAAAACTTGACCGGCGTGATCACACACGTATAACGCAAGCGCACGTATCGTTCAAGTAGTATAAATGTATCGATCCCACGAGGACTTAATACCTAAGCTATTAATTTATGAAGCCAAATTTCTACGAGTATCTAATAGATTGGTTGTTTGATTGGATGGTAATTTTAAACTTAAAACAAGTAAATAAAATAACGCGAAAGTGAATTAAAGGAAAATTCAATATTATTAAACTATCCAGCGTTGTGAATCTTTCCAATATCTTTTAAAGATGAAGTGGTTATTTCAAATTTGTGTAATATATCGGTTTATTAACCTGGAACATGAAAATATGCAAAAGCCTCTTCCAATGGTCAGATACAAATACCCAGTGTAACCCAATTAATCATATTCATATGTCAACCAAGTTACCTGAATTCATTAGGATTAAGTCCCAATTATGGCTACCCCCGCCCGACATGTATATTCATATCCTGTAAGGAAATCTATTAAAGGGTTATCTATCCTCAAGGAAGATCGTGGGCTATAAAGTCTAAGGCTTAAACCTAAAATTCATTTGTCAAGTTTATTTTAAGTTTACCAAATCAATCTTATTAATGGCCAGTTAACAAGAAGCATTAAGCTTAAGACTTAATAAATAAACCTTTATATTACTCAAAATATAAAATAACCCCTTCTAAACCGGTGATATTGGATTTCATCACAACCCCAGATAACGGGTTTAGTTATGACAAATAATTAAGGCAAGTAAAAGCTTAAATAAAATAAATGACATAAAGTAAGTGCTGGAAATTAAAAAGGTAAAAATACAATAAAAGAAAATGTTGGGGGTTATAGGATCCACTTTTATTACTTTTATTTTAGATATCTCCCTTATTATAATATATCAACTTTGCGTGATAATTACCAACCGATCATATAGGCGGTATCCTGATTAACTCAAATTTATAATTAATTCCAACCGACCATAAAGGCGGTATCTAATTTAGTCAGGTTAAAACCAATTTTATTAAGTCCAACCGACCATAAAGGCGATATCCCATTAAGTTAGGTTTTAAATAGTTTATATATTATAATTAATGGAGATTAATCTAAATATTAGTAATAAAAGCTTACATTTCACCCCAGCAGAAGAGAGTTACCTACTCATGCTGAATAGTAAAAGACTTAAAAGTAAAGAAAAGAAAATGTTATTGCGAAAAGTAAATAAAATTAATTACAGAAAGTTGTAAATAAACAAACAAGATACAATCTTCTTAGTATTCTTAAGGAATTCCTTAGAAGAAAGTATGAGTTTACAACTGAAATTCAGCCTCAATTTATAGGGAAATTTTATGCCTCCGTGTCGCGACGCGTGCAACCTTGCGCATCGTGACGCGCCGTTGATGTTGGACACGTGGCACGGGCTTTACAGAGATGGTGACACGTGGCGATGGCATAATTATTAGCTGAATTATTGGCTTGGCATCGCAACGCGTAAGAGTGTGCGCGTCGCAACGCTGATGTTAGCATGACGCAAGCAGTGACGCATTTTCAAAGATGAGTGTCGGTAGCATGTGATGGTGACACGTGTCCGGCACACGTTAGCTGATTTGCTGTAATATTAACACGTGGCAGGCGCATGTTAGCAAAAGCGCTTGTTAGTAAAAACTTCTCTGATTATGACATGTGTCCGGCACATGTTAGTAGTCTCCGGCGCATTTTAGTTGACGGCGCATTTTAGCAAACAGCGCATTTTAGCAAGAAATTTACATTTTTGCCCTTTTTGTTCGTTTTTCACTGTTTTGGCCCTGAATTACCTCCAAGAGTCCTGTTATTTTATTTATCTACAAAATACCACAAAACATCAAAATATTCACAAAATTCAAGAAACTATATAAAATATTAAGTCAATGGAGTGGGAATAGTGATTTATTTACCACTCATCAGTTACATACCTTTACTAGAGAAAGAGTTCGTGAAAATCGCTCAAAGTTGTCTTAATTTTGACTTAAAAAAGAAATTTCAAGATCGAGAGTTCTGGGACCTCCTCCAACTCACCACTAGCGTAGTACGATACGAACGATTGTTGATGGAGGAAGAACAAATGAAGAATGTCAGCAAGGAAACTTATTATAGGAATGCAAAGTATGAAATAGGCGAAATGAATGTTGAATCGGCTGACTTATGCTTAGCCGAATTAATTAAGGGAAAGTCGTATGTCTGTAAAACGTGGGCCGAACCACGCCAGAGATAGAACATGACAAAAAAAGTAGGAATTTTTCTTTCGACGTTACTAAAGTTGATGTCATATTCGATCAATTATATAGAGATAAACAAATTAACCCCATTGGCCTCTGACTAACTACCCATAACAAATATTGTACACTTTTCTTTATTTGACTATACTTTGTATGAGACCGTAGCCCAACTCAAAAATACTGAAAACAAACTCAATATTAACTATGACTCATACTTGACTATGACTGGACTTTCACTAAATCTCTGACTCATACTGGTGGACTCCATACCTAGTGACTGCATCAGTATCCGTCCTCTTGAGCTCGTCCTCTGAGAAACCTGCAAAATACGAAAGCTGTAGTGGGGGTTACATCGCTATACGATCTAAGTGAGTGGACTAAAAATAGAAAACTGTTATAAAAACATTTGGTTCTAAAACCAAAAGCTCATAAAATAGCTTTATAAGAAAATTGGTTTATGTTTTGAAACTCTAAACTTCTTTCTAAAAATATCTTATAAAACTATTGTTTCTGAAAACTTTCTTTTCTAAAAGCTCATTTTGAAAACTGTAACTTAAAAAAAAAACACTCTTTCTGAAATATGTGTCTCTGTCTGAAAACCTTGACGTATGAGGGCGTTATGTATCGCCGTCCCCCCATACGCCTAACTGTAGAGAGCAATGAAAATCAATGTTTTTGGGGCGTTAAGTATCGCCGTCCCCCAAAGCATGCCACAACTGTCTCAGAAATTGGTGGTCTTGGGCCGTTACGTATCGCTGTCCCCCAAGCCACAAACTAGAACTGGGGGTGCGGATCTATGCTACCACCCAAGCTCTGAACTATAGTCCAGGTACACGAACCTATGCCGTCATTCTGGCTCAGAAACTAGGATCTAGGGGCATTACGTATCATCGTCCCCATAATCCTCTACATGTGCATATGTCTCAATAACCGTCAATTCTATACTGTCTTAAGTTACATACTGGGGTGAGCTTTTCCCTCATGCCCCGAAAAACATAAATCTCATGTTTGAAAAACATTTCTTTTCTAAATCATTACTATCTGAAAAACAACTGTAAGTAAATAATGGCTAACGCCCTATTTGCAGAAAAGTGTTGGATAATATGACCCATAGCGTCACTATTTGTACAGATCACGGTGTTGTTGTACAAATTAACTATGTGACAAGGAAATTGCACTCTCATCATTTGCGATTAGATCACCATAGATGTATAAATGAAGAGAGGTCCATATGATTAGTTCCTGGATTGAGATGATATGAGACAGTATCAGTCCACGAAGGATTAATCATTAAATATCCCTAGTCGTAGTATTATCGAGACAGGACATCGACAATGCGGAATAGGCTAGTATTGCACTTGTGCACGTTGTGAGGGCACAACGGCATAGTTCTCATATATATAAGTATTGGATACTTATGCAAGTGCGATAGGAGGTTGTGTTTCACCGGTGGTACGGGAAACAGCTTCGCTCTGGATAGACCCCTCGGAATCCCATTGGTATTATGACTATGTGTCTATGGGATGCCGAAATCAAGGTAGGTGTGTATAGTCTTAACCTGAGACTTACATCGCTAATACTTACGATAATCGATAGACTTTGGTCTTGGTGGTACAGGGCTTTAACCGGTTCTGCGTACACTACTTCTGGGTTTATCAGAGAGTCGTAGTGTATTGGGTGTGATGTCAAGACGAAAGTATCACTCCAGTCATAGTGGAGATGATGTCACTCAGGATACGGTATTAGTACTCTTAAGTGTTGCGCAACCATCGGGATATTATGACTAGGTCATGCATATCCGATTATAGAGACTAGTTACCAGACATCCGACATATGCTTCGGACGGGGCAGACACTTATCCAGCCCCAGCCCTAGCACGTGACTATCCGATACTGGGCCGATATACACAATACTTGGTATACTACGCTTGATACAGATCTATATATTCCTGTAAGAATATTTCTGGAGAATTGGGTAGGCATGACGCTTTGCTAGAAGCCAACCTTGTCTTATAAATCGGTATAAACGTAGTACGAGGTACTTACGTGTTCGGATAGTCCGACGATCGTATTTACTGCCAATATATCCGGAGATCTCATGGGTCGGTTCCTGAAGATTCACCGATGACGTATGACTCGCACTTTAATTAATCTGGGATTAATTCGATGAGAGAGAAAATTAATCTGGGATTAATTACGGAGATATTTTATCTCGGATAAAATATCGTTAAAGAGAGAGAACGATTAATTTGGAATTAATCGATAAATTATATATTCGATATATTATAACGAAATTAGATTTCGACGCGAATTGAAATTAGATTTTAATTCGGGCGAACGAATTAATTTAGAATTAATTCGTTAGCGACGTGAATAGTGAATTCGCTAGGCGTAATCATTTAATTACGACGCAACGGAAAATTCATTAATTTGGAATTAACGAACCCGAGCCCGGGATTATTTGCGAGCGCATTCGCATTTCGAATTCGAGTGCGGCACGCAAGTCAAATCAAGCGTCAAATCGCAAGTCACATCAAGCGTCAAATCACATGTCACTTTGAGTGATGTGACATTTGAGTGATTGATGTGAGTTGATTTGTGGTGATTGACAAGCATTTAATGCTTTGCTTTTTGAAATTAAAATTGGTAAATGGTTTAATATTTTTGGAAAATATAAAACCCTTTACATTTTTTTTATTTCCCACTAATTCTTCTCTCTCTGATTTACGGTTTTGGCACTCTTTGGAGCCAAAAACCCATCTTCTTCTCTCTCGGTCTTGGACCGATTTCTTCATCTCTTTCTCTGGTTTGACCGAAAGAAATTGGAGAAGCAATGATCTTGTTACAAGATCTATGTGCTAGCACACTCATGGAGGAATACAAAGGTGATAGGGAAGTGAGTTCGTGAGCTTGGAAGCTTGAAGCTTGGAGCTTCAATGGTGTCCATCAATGGCCGAACCTTGGAGAAGCCGAACCAGTCACCACCGTGCAGCCCCTACCACGGGCAGCTCACTACCGAACAAGGGAGAGCAGTTCGTGGTCCATCTTCGTTGCATCTCTACCGATCCATGTGAGTTTTTCCGCATCTCATTTGGTTGTATTCAACTCGTTTTTATGCTTATAAATGATCCTTGGGACTTGATTGAAACTCAACAATGGTATCAGAGCCATTTGTGCATAAAACGAATTTAGGGTTCTTAGCAAAATTTGGGGCTTTTTGATTTAAGCATGATTTTGACAAATTGTTTGTTTAAGAATGCTTGTATATGAATAACTTAGAGTTATATGTAATCAATTTGAAGAAAAATTAATTGGATTGATTTTCCCCAATTTGCTTATTGTTGGCCAAAACTTTAATTTGGGTAAACTTGATTTTGAGCATGTTTAATGAAATTGGATGATTTAGAATGCTTAAAGTATGTTTAATTGTGGATTGATTGGATCAATTTGTTGAAAATTAGTTTGGAACAATTTTCCCCAAATTGCTAATGTTGGCCGAATTTGGCAAGTGCCCTAATGTCTTGGATTTTTGATTTTTGTTCATTGGATGACTTGCAAATCATTTGGGGATGTTGAATTTATGTTTAATTTGGTTCAATTGGATTGAATTTGATTTGGGCATAATTTCCCTCTTTGGCCGAGACACTTGAAGCATGAAATTGGGTTTGATTTTGATCAAATTATGTTGGACATGATTAATTGATGATAAGCATGATTAATTGGACAAATTTAGTGTTTTGGAAACTTTGATTTGTGTAATTAATAATGCTATACACTTTAGGTAATTTAATTGGGAAATTTGGAATTTTTGGAATTAAATTATTGGGACTTAAAATTGGATTTGGGCTTTTAAAGTTGTTATTGGGTTTATTGGACTTTGTTGTACAAAGTTGGTTTAGGCCAAAATTGGTTGGATCCAATTAGGCCCAAAACCGCTTCCAAAAGGCCCAAATGCGACTAATGAACCTTAAACGTTTAATTGGGCCTAATGGGCCTAAATTAATTTATGGACTTATGGGGTAACTCCCAGATTGGATTTTGGTTATTCGGTTTGACCCGAGTTGACCAAAAGTCCACGCCTTGAAGAAATTAATTAAAAGCCCATCGGACTTTAATTAAATTAATATTGGATATTAATCGGGCTTTGAGACCTGTAACGATTAAATTTGGAATTTAAGTCGTAAAGGTTTATTTTATAAGTGTAATATTTAATTTGGAATTAAATAATGAATTAGAATTAAATGCGTATTAAATTGGATTTAATTATGTAATTTAATTAATTCGTAGAATTAGTACTTTAAGTACTTATTCGCAAAAACGAGTTTGACTCGAACAAAATCAAATCGTTGTTTGAACATTGGATGATCATTAATTATCAAGATTAATTAATTGGATTAGATTGATTGATAACATGCTTGAGTGAATACATGGTTGTGATGCATGAATAATGTATATCGGATGGATATTAGATGGGTGGGGCAATTTTAGAAATTGTTGTAATAAATTCGATTTATTAATTGGACCTGCGTGTCCAGCCTTATCACCTCCTATTCTTTGTATTCTCTTCTCACCTATTCCCCTCAATGTAAATGAGGTTTCTTTAGAAGTGTAGTGTAACGGGTAGAAGAAATATTTGTGCTAGCGGGAGAGAGAAATTGAGAGATTTGATCTAGGATCAATGTGTAAAATATCCATCCGCATATCATTATTATTTTATCATATGCGCTTTATTATGTGTTTAGAATGCATGTTTAAGGGTGTATGATAATGAGACCATAACAAAGATAATAAATTGGTTGCCAATTTGCACGCGAAAAACCCTCATCAAATATCATGCGTCTTTTCCTTCCATTGAGTGATTCTTGCTCAAGATCCTAGATTGGCATGGGTTGTTGGCCAAAGTCAAGCCCTTGTCCGTCGAAGATGTGTTTGAATCACGAGGCTTTGTTCCATATTGGTGTCTTGTCCAAGTTGTGGTTTGTGTTGGTTTATTCTAAGGTCCCAAGATCAAATCAAGACATGAAATAATGCGTGAATACATCAACGGAGGTAGCGGAATACTCACATTGATCGGTTATGTCGATTTGAAGACAAATCAAGGCCAAAAACGTACTGCCCTTCACGCCAAACTGCTGGCAGTCCACTGCCCTGCAAAACAGAAATTTGAGTGAAGAAACAGAGCTCCTAGCTTCGTCGGATGGATCCCGTCTCATGGTCGAACCTCCCTACCACCTTCGCAAGACTTGTAAGTGTGCTAGCACTTGAATTTTCACTATGAAAACCCACTCTTGGCTTCCCTTATTCACGCCCAAACTGGTTCAAAACCAGTGAAGAATAGCCATACTTGGGCGTGAGAGAGATGAGAGAATTTGAGAGAAAAAAATGTGTTTTTTGTGTAATCAATTTTTGTTACCAAAAATCAATTTATATTTATGCCATAATATTCATTAAATTAATAATAAATTTATGACACAAATCATGCAATGGCTTAGAGTGTCAAACACTCAATTTCCATGCAATGACATTGAGTGCAATGTACACTATCACCATGCAATGCATTAGAATTAATAATGCATAATATGACATGTGTCATGTGGGCCCCACACGTTTCCAAATGAAAGTGGGCCCACGTGCACTCACGCGTTCGGGTTCGATATTTCCGAAATACCGAGCTTACGTCGCGACGTTAATTAAATCGAATAATTGCGGCTAGCGAAATTAGTTACGTCGCTAACGAATTAATTCTAAATTAACTCGTTTGCCCGAATTAAAATCTAATTTTAATTCCGCGTCGAAATCTAATTTCGTTTAATATATCGAATATATTAATTTACCGATAATTTTCCAAATTAATCGTTATCTCTCTCTCTAGACGATATTTTATCCTAGATAAAATATCTCCGTAATTAATCCTAGATTAATTTTCTCTCTCTTCTATATAATCCCAGATTATTCAAGAGTGCGTTGTGCGTCATCGGTGGATTATCGGGAAGCGACCCATGAGATCCCCGGATAAGCTGGCAGTAAATACGGTCGTCGGAGTATCCGAATCACGTACGTACCAAGTACTACGTTCTACCGATTTACGAGACAAGGTCGACTCCTAGCAAAACACCAAGTCTACCAAGTTCTCCGGACATATCCATCAAAGAATATCAAAGATCTGTATCAAGCGTAGTATACAATTGTATTGTGCATATCGGCCCAGTATCGGATAGTCACGTGCTAGGGCTGGGGCTGGATAAGTGTCTGCCCCGTCCGAAACACATATCGGATGTCTGGTAACTAGTCTCTATAATCGGATATTCATGACCTGGTCATAATATCACGATTGGATGCGCATCACTTAAGAGCACTAATACCGTATCCTGCGTGACATCATCTCCATTATGACTGGAGTGACACTTCCGTCTTGACATCACATCCAATACACTACGATTCCTGATAAACCCAGAAGAGTGAACACAGAACCGTTAAGATCCCCCACCACCAAACCAAAGTTTACGATTGTCGTAAGTATTAGCGATGCAAGTCTCAGGTTAAGACTATACACACCTACCTTGATTTCGGCCTCCCATAGACACCTAGTCATAATACCAATGGGATTCCGAAGGGTCTATCCAGAGCGAAGCTGTTTCCCGTACCATCGGTGAAACACGACCTCCTATCGCACTTGCACAAGTATCCAATACTTATATATATGAGAACTATGCCGTTGTGCCCTCACAACGCGCACAAGTGCAATACTAGCCTATTCCGCATTATCGATGTCCAGTCTCGATAATACTACGGCTAGGGATATTTAATGATTAATCCTTCGTGGACTGATACTGTCTCATATCATCTCAATCCAGGAACTAATCATAGGGACCTCTCTTCATTTATATATCTATGGTGATCTAATCACAAATGAGAGAGTGCAATTTCCTTGTTACATAGTTAATTTGCTACAACAACACAATGATCTGTGCAAATAGTGACGCTATGGGTCATATTATCCAACAATCTCCCACTTGGCACATAGCCAGTCACTCGAGTGTCCTACACCCGAACTATGTAAGGTTCGCTCAAATTGCTGAGGAAAGGTTTTCGTCAGCGGATTTGTTGTTTGACGCGATTTATACGATCATCACATCGCCACGATGTATGATCCGAACGAATCAGATGATATAGAAGTATATATCTGGATCGTCGATGAGACCTTTAATTCCTTAGCCTGTGCTGACGCCTAGTTCAGCTGCTAACAGAACTATATCTAATCTAATTAGATTTATTATCGATCCAAATGGCTTCTATTGCTGCTTCAGCTGTAGCAATAATCCGCATTTGTTGTTTATTCGGCAACAGTTATCTTGCTCGGAATATTTCCAGCTCACTGTCCCGTTATTCAAACTTTATAGTACCATAGTATTTAATTGTTTGGAAACTTGCAGCAGTGATCCCAGTCACTTCAAGTTCTCCTTCTCCATAGTAAAAGATAGCATCTTTAGTTCTCAGAGATACTATCAGATGTTCTTAACTTCAATCCAGTGACTGTCACTTGGATTGACCTGATTGTGACTCCATATGCTCGAAGCGTATGAGACACCAATACAAGTACATTTTAAATGTACAATTTCCCAGAGAGTGTTAACAACTCCAAATCTATCCCAGTAGATCTTTATTCCTATAATAAAGGTTGTTATCTCCCAGAATTCTACGGAGAATTTCTATTGAAAGGCAAGCTTTCAACAATTGTTTTATGGGAATTTCACTGTCAGTGCGCTCTCCCACTAACCTCCTTATATACACAAGAATTATTTCGTTTTGAGTCAAATCATAAACCATTATGATTATTTCAAAACGACAGTTCCAAGAACCTTATGCTTGCATCAATCCAAACATGGATCGAATAACCCGCAAACCTGGTTTGTCGGTTATACAAAATCGTCAGGATGTTGTAAACATCCTCCAAAAGGTTTCCTTTTCAGGAAAGCGATTTTGATTTGTAACTGACATATTTCATAAATGAAATATACAGTTATCAACAAGCATCTTCAAAATGGATTTACCATGGCAACAGGTAAAAGGTTGAACCGTTATTAACACAATGTTGATAACGATACCTTTCCGTCAAAAGCCTAGCTTTGTACGTTGGTATGTTGCCATCCATGTATGTCTTCCTTGAAGACGTTAATGTACCATAGGCACAATGCCTTGTGGTACAACACTAGTATCCAAAATAGTTGTTATACATGGAATCCATTTCGGATTCATGGCACTTTGCCATAACAGAGAGTCGATACCTTGTATCACTTCCTCAAAACGTAGTCGGATGGTACACCTCCATAAGATTGACATCTTTATGAGGTTAGAGCAGAAACCCATACCCTAGGTTGTTTTCTGACTCTATCCGATCTACGAGTTTCTTGTGTATTTGAAGATTAATGGTATAGTTTCATCATAGATGAACTATTTGTGTTCCATTAAGGACTTCGTGCCTTGAACAGTATTACTCCGATTTTCATCGAGTATCACTATCCTCCCACTGACCACTGCATATCGGTATTCCTCTCAGGAAAACCGCATGGTGAGCAACAATTATATTGTTCTCATGTGGGATTTACAAGTACTATATTTAAGGTTTCCCTTAGGATAACCTATATTGGCACTTATCCAATTTGGGTCCTTAGTTTGGTATCATCCAAACGCTATGCCTGGCATACCCAAATTATCAGGAATGAGAAACCTCGTTTCTTCCCTGTTCATATCCTATATGATATCTGTCAAACAGATTTATATGGAACCTTATTCTAAATAAGTTTTGCACTGTTAATACATATCCAGTTGAAGGAGATAGTAGCTCTGAGCGACTTGTGATAAACCTTATCATGTCCTCATCTGAAAGAATACCGTATTCTTTCATGTACGTATCAAACTTACTGCTTAAGTATTTTCCATTACGTTTGTTTAAATGTACCGTGGCGGCATAATACTATAGCCGATCTGTTTTTCTACTTCGTGTCGAAACTATAAAAGTTTCCGATCTGTGTTCTTCAAAAGAAACACATAACCATAACGTGATGTCACACATCCGTTAAGGTCACGAAATATTCATGTGCACATCTAGCCTAGCTAGATATGGGCCCACTTACTTCACCATGAATAGGGCTAACAGATCGGTGACCCTTTTACTATTACCAAGTAAATAGTATTTTAGGTATTTAACCTAATAAACTAGATTCGTAGACCTTATTTGAATAGTCAAATCAGTCCTAGTATCCACTCTTCAAAAGTGTGGATATACGAGTCTTGTTTAATTGTGTCCTAGACAACAATGCCACAAATAAGTCTCCATTGATCAAATCAATTTGAGCTATTTATTTGTCATTTTATATGTTTGAGATTTTATTATATTCAAAATATAAATTCTGTTATTTACATCTAATGTATTTTATCTCAGTATCATC
Source organism: Zanthoxylum bungeanum (assembly GCA_019454045.1). Classification (NCBI taxonomy): domain Eukaryota; kingdom Viridiplantae; phylum Streptophyta; class Magnoliopsida; order Sapindales; family Rutaceae; genus Zanthoxylum; species Zanthoxylum bungeanum. The sequence continues at coordinate 61,087 of SKCR01032003.1, forward strand.
TTTATATAATAAAACACTTTAGTGTTCTAGAATATAAGGTTTTATCCGCATCGGATTAAACACTGATATAGAGATAATGTCTCTAGTCAAACTAGTTACATTATAACATTTCCTAATTTAAGTACATACCCAAAGGGTAGTTCCTAAATTTAGGTATCTACGGTCGAAACAGCGACTTTCGTCCCGTTTCCGATTTGCAGAGAATCTCGGCTTGAAGTCAGTATCAGCTCACAGCGGATTCTGAACATCAATACATATATTTTATGTACCACACTAAGTATTTAAAATCCAATTTTATACTAGTAGTGAACATAACTTTGACAAATATTTTTAAAGTTAGAGCCTCGCCCTTTCTTTAATTCCTTCGTGTCTTCCATATCCAAATGGTAGTCACTTTGAGATATGTCAATTATCCTTTTCAATATTTCACAAACCTTTGGCCAAGCCTTGGGTTTCGGAATATCGGAACGATGTGCACCTTGTGCTACATGCCCAATTGCAACTTTGACTTTTCTCCACTAGAATAGTCAATTAATTCTCCAAGAATTATTAATTGCAACTTTAATACTTTTAAATCTAAAGATAGATTTATTATAAGTATATTAATTAAGCACTAAAGTCATCATCACATAAATCTTCCAAAGACTTTATGCTCTACTATTTGCTTAATTATGGGCTTAGTCATAAAAGTTATTTTATCAAATAAATTAACCTATTATTAATTCCCAATTGAAAATTAAATCATTTAAAACATTTAATCCAAGATTATATATTTTAAATATTCAACCTTTCAATTCTTTCTTGATTTTAATAGTCCAACTATTTAATCATTTAATAAGGTACTATTTATTATAATGATTACAATAATCCAATTATTTAATCAACTATAATTTTAATATTGATTACTATAATCCAATTATAAAATCAACTATCATTTTAATTCAATTATATTGATTACTATAATCCAATTATAAAATCAACTATATATTGAATGAGTTTGTATATAGTCCAACTATATATAATTTAAAACAACATAAAATATTAGTCCAACTAATACTTTTAATAAAATTGACGAGTAAAATAAAATGAGCGTGTTTAGCGAGTATTCGAACGAATGTTGCAAATTCAATACTTGCCTCCCACTATTTTTCGTCGAGCCTCTAACCCTCTGTGGAGTACTCGGGAAACCGTGTTTCCTAGTGGGCTAGGATCCTATTAAATAACACAAACCCTGACTTTGGCCAATAAAAGATGTATGCTATTTAACTAGGTAGATCTCACAGATCAATTGGATCTCATCCAATTCCTAGATCCGGTTAGGTGGACATCCAAGTCCGAAACATATGTATAATGTCAATGTATCCATTACATTTTCCTAACCCTATCCTCCGAATCATCTAGGCCTTGGCTTTGGCCAAAAACAAACCTAATGATTCCAGTTAAGCAGGACCCATTGACGAGGAAAGTTTCGTAATCAATGTCATTGGACAAAAAGTGATCTGACTTTGGCCAATAAAAACACACGATTTGGACAAGACACCGATATGCAACAAAACTCTCATGATTCAAGTACATCCTTGATTGACAAAGGTCTTGACTTTGGTCAAAAACAAACCAATGCCAACTTCGGATCTTGAACAAGAATCATTCAATGGAAGGATATTTCTTATAATATATTGAGGGATTTTCGCGTGCAAATTGGCTACCAATTTAATTATCTTTGTTAAGGTCTCATCATCATACACCCTTAAACATGCATTCTAAATACATAATAAAGCGAGTATGAAATAAATAATAATGATATGCGGATGGATACTTAACACATTGATCCTAGATCAAATCTCTCCCTTTCTCACTCAAGCTAGCACTTGTACTACTTCTACCCGTTACACTACACTTCTAAAGAAACCTCATATACATAGAGGGGAATAGGTGAGAAGAGAATACAAAGAGAAAGAATGTGATAAGGCTGGACACGCAGGTCCAATTTAATAAATCGAATTTATTACAACAATTTCTAAAATTGCCCACCCGACTAATATCCATCCGATATACATTATTCATTCAACACAACCACGTATTCACACACATAAGCATGCTATCAATCAATCTAATCAAATTAATTAATCTGATAATTAAGTGATCATCCAATGTTCAAACAACGATTTGATTTTGTTCGAGTCAAACTCGTTTTTGCGAATAAGTACTTAAAGTACGAATTCATGAATTAAATTAAACTACATCATTAAATCTAATTTAACATGTATTTAATACTAATTCACTATTCAATTCCAAATTAAATATTACACTTTTATTTAATAAACCTTTTACGATTTAAATTCCAAATCTAATCGTAACGCGTCTCAAAGACCGATTAACGTCCAACGTCAATTCAATTAAAGTCCAATGGGCTTTTGATTGATTTCTTAAGGCGTGGACTTTTGGTCAACTCGGGTCAAACCGATAACCAAAGTCCAATCCGGGATTTACCCCATAAGCCCATAAATCAATCTTGGCCCATTAGGCCCAATTGAACATTTAAAGGTTCATTAGTCGCAATTGGGCTTTATGGTTAAGGTTTTGGGCCCAATTGGATCCAATCCACTTGGCCTAAACCAAACTTGATAAATCAAGCCCAATAGGCCCAATTACAATTTAAATTCTAATTTCCAAATTAGCCCAATTAATTAAATCCAAAAATCCAATTTTCACACAATTTAATTATCAAAAGTGCATTATATGATTAATCAACTAAATCAACATTTTTTAAAACACCAAATTAGTCTTATTAATCATATTCAATTCATTATCACATGTCAAACACACATAATGAAAATCAAACCCATATTACATGCTTCTAAGTCTCGGCCAAGGAGGTTATTTTTCCGATTTGAATTCAATCCGATTAATTACACAATCGACAACGTATTAACATCCCGAATGATTTCATATACATCCAATGTTCATAAAATCAAAATTACCAAGACATTAAAGGGCATTGTAGATTCGGCCAACATAAGGAATTTAGGGTTTTTTGTTCAATTTAAATTAAATCCAATTCAATCTTAAATTAACATCATCCTACCATTACAACTCATCCAATGAATTACAATGAAAAAATTCCAAGATTCCAATATCATACATATTCGGCCAACACCATCAAAATTGGGGAAAATTATTCCAAATCAATTTTCGTCAATTAGTCCAACCAATATGAATTTAAACATGTTATAAGCATACTCAAACAAGCAATTTATTCAAATCATGCTCAACAAACATTTACCCAAATTTAAGCCCTACATTTTCATGCTTGCAACATTAGCTCTTGATGCCATTGTTGGTTTAATTCTAAGGTCCCAAGATCAAATCAAGACATGAAATAATGCGTGAATACATCAACGGAGGTAGCGGAATACTCACATTGATCGGTTATGTCGATTTGAAGACGAATCAAGGCCAAACCGTACTGCCCTTCAATGCCAAACTGCTGGCAGTCCACTGCCCTGCAAAACAGAAATTTGAGTGAAGAAACGGAGCTCCTAGCTTCGTCGGATGGATCCCGTCTCATGGTCGAACCTCCCTACCACCTTCGCAAGACTTGTAAGTGTGCTAGCACTTGAATTTTCACTATGAAAACCCACTCTTGGCTTCCCTTATTCACGCCCAAACTGGTTCAAAACCAGTGAAGAATAGCCACACTTGGGCGTGAGAGAGATGAGAAATTTGAGAGAAAAAATGTTTTTTTTTTTTTGTGTATCATTTTTGTTACCAAAAATCAATTTATATTTATGCCATAATATTTCAATTAAATAATAATAAATTTATGACACAAATCATGCAATGGCTTAGAGTGTCAAACACTCAATTTCCATGCAATGACATTGAGTGCATGTACACTATCACCATGCAATGCATTAGAATTAAATAATGCATAATATGACATGTGTCATGTGGGCCCCACACGTTTCCAAATGAAAGTGGGCCCACGTGCACTCACGCGTTCGGGTTCGATATTTCCGAAATACCGAGCTTACGTCGCGACGTTAATTAATCGAATAATTGCGGCTAGCGAAATTATTATTTACGTCGCTAACGAATTAATTCTAATTAACTCGTTTGCCCGAATTAAAATCTAATTTTAATTCCGCGTCGAAATCTAATTTCGTTTAATATATCGAATATATTAATTTACCGATTAATTCCAAATTAATCGTTATCTCTCTCTAGACGATATTTTATCCTAGATAAAATATCTCCGTAATTAATCCTAGATTAATTTTCTCTCTCTCTATATAATCCCAGATTATTCAAGAGTGCAAGTTGTGCGTCATCGGTGGATTATCGGGAAGCGACCCATGAGATCCCCGGATAACTGGCAGTAAATACGGTCGTCGGAGTATCCGAATCACGTACGTACCAAGTACTACGTTCTACCGATTTACGAGACAAGGTCGACTCCTAGCAAGCACCACCAAGTCTACCAAGTTCTCCGGACATATCCTCAAAGAATATCAAAGATCTGTATCAAGCGTAGTATACAATTGTATTGTGCATATCGGCCCAGTATCGGATAGTCACGTGCTAGGGCTGGGGCTGGATAAGTGTCTGCCCCGTCCGAAACACATATCGGATGTCTGGTAACTAGTCTCTATAATCGGATATTCATGACCTGGTCATAATATCACGATTGGATGCGCATCACTTAAGAGCACTAATACCGTATCCTGCGTGACATCATCTCCATTATGACTGGAGTGAAACTTCCGTCTTGACATCACATCCATACACTACTACGATTCCTGATAAACCCAGAAGAGGTGAACACAGAACCAGTTAAGATCCCCCCCACCAAACCAAAGTTTACCGATTGTTGTAAGTATTAGCGATGCAAGTCTCAGGTTAAGACTATACACACCTACCTTGATTTCGGCCTCCCAGAGACACCTAGTCATAATACCAATGGGATTCCGAAGGGTCTATCCAGAGCGAAGCTGTTTCCCGTACCATCGGTGAAACACGACCTCCTATCGCACTTGCACAAGTATCCAATACTTATATATATGAGAACTATGCCGTTGTGCCCTCACAACGCGCACAAGTGCAATACTAGCCTATTCCGCATTATCGATGTCCAGTCTCGATAATACTACGGCTACGGCTATATTTAATGATTAATCCTTCGTGGACTGATACTGTCTCATATCATCTCAATCCAGGAACTAATCATAGGGACCTCTCTTCATTTATATATCTATGGTGATCTAATCACAAAATGAAGAGAGTGCAATTTCCTTGTTACATAGTTAATTTGCTACAACAACACAATGATCTGTGCAAATAGTGACGCTATGGGTCATATTATCCAACAGTTTGTTGGCCAAAGTCAAGACCACTTCTTGTCCAACGACAATATTACGAAGCTTCCATGGTCAATGGGTCCGCGCTTGACTGGGATCACTAGGTTTGTTGTGCCAAAGCCAAGGCCTAGTTGATTCAGAGGAAAAGGTTAGGGTATATATTCGATATATAGGCATATATAAGATATATGTTTTGGACTGGATGTCCACCTACTGGATCTAGAATTGGATTGGATCCAATTGATCTTAGAGATTTACCTAGTTAATTATCATACAATTTGTTGGCCAAGTCAAGATGTGTGTATTTAAACGGGATCCTAGCCCACTAGGAACACGGTTTTCCCGAGTACTCGACAGAGGGTTGGAGCTCGACGAAAAAATAGTGGGAGGCAAGAATTGAATTTGCAATATTCGTTCAATTACTCGCCATACGCGCTCATTCAAATTATTTCGTCGTAATATTAAATGTTAGTTGGACTAATATTTAAATTGTTGTTTTAATAAACAGTTGGACTGTATTATACTTGTTATATATAATTGGATTATATTAATCAATATATTTGAATTAATTATTTCAGTTTACAGTTGATTTTATAATTGGATTAAGTAATCATGTAATTGAGGTTATTAATTTGGATTATATTTGATTATATAGTTGGACTATTATAATCATTATAATATATAGTAGTACCACTAATCGTTGATTAATAGTTTGGACTATTGTAATCAAGATAAAATTGAAAAGTGGATATTTAAAATATAATCTGGGATTAAAATATTTTAAATAATTTAATTCAAATTGGGAATAAATAATAGGTTACTTTATTTGATAAATAACTTATTATACCTTAAGCCCAAAATTAAGCAAAATAAGTAGAGCATAAAATCTTTGGAAGATTTATGTGATGATGACTTTAATGCTTAATTTAATATACTTGTCATAAATCTATTTTAGATTTAAGAAGTATTAAAATTGTAATTTATAATTCTTGGAGAATTAATTGACTATTCTAGAGGAGATAAAGTCAAAGTTTGCAATTGGGCATGTAGCACGAGGTGCACATCGTTTCGATATTCTAAAAACCCAAGGCTTGGCCTAAGGTTTCTGAAATATTGAAAAGGATAATGACATATCCCAAATGTCTGCACAATTGTGGCAAACGGAATCGCGAAGCGTGACTGTCGTTTGGACAAAGCAGACATGAAGGAATTGAAGACGAGCAAGGCTCTGACTTCAAATATGTTTGTCAAAATTATGTTCATTACTAGTATTAAATTGGATTTTTAGATACTTAATATGGTACATAATAAATATATAATGACAAACAAATAACTCAAAGTGATTGATCAGAAGAAACTAATTAAGGCATTGTTGTCTGGGACACAATCGAACAAGACTCGTATATCCACACTTTCGAAGATTGGGTACTTGGACTGTTTTGATTCCAATCAAATAAAGTCTACGAATCTAGTTTATTGGGCAATATGCCAAATACACTATTTACTTGGTAAGAGTGTAAATGCCACCGATCTATAAGCCCTAGTTCATAATGAAGCAAGTGGGCCCATGTCTAGCTAGGCTAGATATGGATATGAATATTTCGTGACCTATACAGATGTGGAATCGCGTAATGGTTGTGTGTTTCTTTTGAAGAACACAAATCGGAAACTTTTAGAGTTTCGACACGAAATAGACAAATAGATCGACTATAGTATTATACCGTCACGGTAAGACCGTAATGGAAAATACTTAAGCAATAAGTTTCTTATATACTTGAAAGAGTATAGTATTCTTTCAAATGAGGACTCCTCCTCCCGGAACACGTCAAAGTGACGGTGTGTCCGTACTGGATAATCGAATTTTGTTAGACATGATAAGATTAATCAAGAGTCGCTCTGAGCTACCATTTCCTTCAACGGATACAGATAACAGTGTAAGAACTTATTTAGAATAAGGTTCCATAATAATCTGTTTGACAGATTATATATTAGATATGAATGGGAAAGAAACGGGTTTCTCATTCCTGACCATTTGGGATGCTAGGCATATGTTTGGATGATACCAAACTAGAACCCAAATTGATAAGTGTCCATTGTAGGCTATCCTAGGGATACCATAAGTATTGTATTTATACATCTCACCAGAGAACAATTAGATTGTTGCTCACCATGCAGTTTTCCTGAGAGGAATACAGACATGCAGTGGTAAGTGGGAGGATAGTAAAACTCGATGAAAATCGGAGTAATACTATTCAAGGCACCTATTCCTAATGGAACATAAATAGTTCATCAATGATGAAACTATTCCATTAATCTTCGAGTACACAAGAACCGCGTAGATCGGAGAGAGTCAGAAAACAACCTGGGGTATGGGTTTCTGATCTCACCTCATGAAGATGTTAATATTTTAAGGTACACCAATTGATTACGTATGAGGTAGTGATACAAGGTATCGACTCCCTATTATGACAAAGTGTCATGAGTCCAAAATGGATTCCATGTATATCAACAAGTTTGGATACTAGTTGATGTACTATAAGGCATTGTGCCTATTGGTACTTTATAAGTCTTCAAGGAAGACATACATGAAAGGCAACATACCAACGTACTAAGCTAGGCTTGTATAGAAAGGTAGAGTTATCAACATTGTGTTGATTACGACGAAACCTTTTACATGTTTCCATTGTAAATCCATTTGGATAATGCTTGCTAAAGCTTGTATTTCATTTATGAAATATGACAGCTTAACGGAAAATCGCTTTCCTGAAAAGGAAACCTTTCGGAGGATGTTTATAACATCCTATCGGTTTTGTCGTACCATAACAAGTAAACAAGGTTTGCAGGTTATTCGATCCATGTTTGGATTGAAGCAAGCATAGGTTCTAGGAATTATCGTTTTGATGTAATCATAATGAAGTATGATTTAATTCAAAATGAAATGATTCTTGTGTATATAAGGAGGTTAGTGGGAGAGCACTGATAATGAAATTCCCATAAAGCAATTGGTGAAAGCTTGGCTTTCATAAGAAATTCTCTGTAGAATTATGGGGAGTAACAACCTTTATTCAAGGAATAAAGATCTACTGGGATAGATTTGGAGTTGTTAACACTCTGGGAAATTATACATTTAAAATGTACTTGATATGGTGTCTCATACGCTTTGAGCATATGGAGTCACAATCAGGAAAATCCAAGTGATAGTCATTGGATTGAAGTTAAGGACATCTATTAGTATCTTAGAGAACTAAAGATGCTGTCTTAAATTATGGAGTAGGAGAACTTGAAGTGACTAGGATCACTGCTACAAGTTTCCAAACCGGTAAATACTGCGGTACTATAAAGTTTGAATAACGGGACAGTAAGCTGGAAATATTCCGAGCAAGATAACTGTTGCCAAATTAACAACAAATGCGGATTATTGATGCAGCTGAGGCAGCAATAGAAACCATTTGGATCGATAATAAATCTAATTAGATTAGATATAGTTCTGTTAGCGGCTGAGCTAGGTGTCAGCACAGGCTAAAGAATTAATGGTCTCATCGACGATCCAGATATATACTTCTATATTCATCTGATTCGTTCGGATCATACATCGTGGCGATGTGATGATCGTATTAAATCGCGTCAGAAGATAATTACGCAAATCCGCTGACGAAAATCTTTTCTCAGTAATTTGAGCAAACCGTATATAGTTCGAGTGTAAGACATTTGAGTGACTGGCTATGTGCCAAGTGGGAGATTGTTGGATAATATGACCCATAGCGTCACTATTTATACAGATCACGGTGTTGTTGTACAAATTAACTATGTGACAAGGAAATTGCACTCTCATCATTTGTGATTAGATCACCATAGATGTATAATGAAGAGAGGTCCGAATGATTAGTTCCTGGATTGAGATGATATGAGACAGTATCAGTCCACGAAGGATTAATCATTAAATATCCCTAGTCATAGTATTATCGAGACAGGACATCGACAATGCGGAATAGGCTAGTATTGCACTTGTGCGCGTTGTGAGGGCACAACGGCATAGTTCTCATATATATAAGTATTGGATACTTATGCAAGTGCGATAGGAGGTTGTGTTTCATCGATGGTACGGGAAACAGCTTCGCTCTGGATAGACCCCTCGGAATCCCATTGGTATTATGACTATGTGTCTATGGGAGGCCGAAATCAAGGTAGGTATGTATAGTCTTAACCTGAGACTTACATCGCTAATACTTACGATAATCGATAGACTTTGGTCTTGGTGGTACAGGGCTTTAACCGGTTCTGCATACACCACTTCTGGGTTTATCAGAGAGTCGTAGTGTATTGGGTGTGATGTCAAGACGGAAGTATCACTCCAGTCATAGTGGAGATGATGTCACTCAGGATACGGTATTAGTACTCTTATGTGTTGCGCAACCATCGGGATATTATGACTAGGTCATGCATATCCGATTATAGAGACTAGTTACCAGACATCCGATAAATGCTTCGGACGGGGCAGACACTTATCCAGCCCCAGCCCTAGCACGTGACTATCCGATACTGGGCCGATATACACAATACTTGGTATACTACGCTTGATACATATCTATATATTCCTGTAAGAATATTTCTGGAGAATTGGGTAGGCAGGACGCTTTGCTAGAAGCCAACCTTGTCTTGTAAATCGGTATAAACGTAGTACGAGTTACTTACGTGTTCGGATAGTCCGACGACCGTATTTACTGCCAACATATCCGGAGATCTCATGGGTCGGTTCCTGAAGATTCACCGATGACGTATGACTCGCACTTTAATTAATCTGGGATTAATTCGATGAGAGAGAAAATTAATCTGGGATTAATTACGGAGATATTTTATCTCGGATAAAATATCGTTAAAGAGAGAGAACGATTAATTTGGAATTAATCGATAAATTAATATATTCGATATATTATAACGAAATTAGATTTCGACGCGGAATTGAAATTAGATTTTAATTCGGGCGAACGAATTAATTTAGAATTAATTCGTTAGCGACGTGAATAGTGAATTCGCTAGGCGTAATCATTTAATTACGACGCAACGGAAAATTCATTAATTTGGAATTAACGAACCCGAGCCCAGGATTGTTTGCGAGCGCATTCGCATTTCGAATTCGAGTGCGGCACGCAAGTCAAATCAAGCGTCAAATCGCAAGTCACATCAAGCGTCAAATCACATGTCACTTTGAGTGATGTGACATTTGAGTGATTGATGTGAGTTGATTTGTGGTGATTGACAAGCATTTAATGCTTTGCTTTTTGAAATTAAAATTGGTAAATGGTTTAATATTTTTGGAAAAATAAAAAACCCTTTACATTTTTTTATTTCCCACTAATTCTTTCTCTCTCTGATTTACGGTTTTGGCACTCTTTGGAGCCAAAAACCCATCTTCTTCTCTCTCTCTTCTCGGTCTTGGACCGATTTCTTCATCTCTTTCTCTGGTTTGACCGAAAGAAATTGGAGAAGCAATGATCTTGTTACAAGATCTATGTGCTAGCACACTCATGGAGGAATACAAAGGTGATAGGGAAGTGAGTTCGTGAGCTTGGAAGCTTGAAGCTTGGAGCTTCAATGGTGTCCATCAATGGCCGAACCTTGGAGAAGCCGAATCAGTCACCACCGTGCAGCCCCTACCACGCGCAGCTCACTTCCGAGCAAGGGAGAGCAGTTCGTGGTCCATCTTCGTTGCATCTCTACCGATCCATGTGAGTTTTTCCGCACCTCATTTGGTTGTATTCAACTCGTTTTTATGCTTATAAATGATCCTTTGGACTTGATTGAAACTCAACAAAAAGTAAGTCTCAATCTATAAAGAATAAGTAAATCAGTAAATAAAATCAACTTAAAGAAAGAGGTGTCCACTCACTGTGTTGGAATCTGGCTGGCACTGGATCCTTTGTCGAATGAGAATGCGGTTCCTGAGGATAACCTATTCCTCTTGATTTCCCAAATCTCCAGGGTTGCCAAGCTCCTCCATTCTTTATTTCTTACTTCTTTATCCTTCTTCTTCTTCTTTTCTTTCTCCTTCTTCTTTTTTCTCTTCTTCTTCTTCCTCATTTCTTTCTTCTTATTCTCTTATTTTTCCTTCTCTCTTCACGTTCTTTTTTTTCCAAATTTGTGATTTTTGAATAGTAAGCCCCTTATATAGTGGGGGTGTTTGATATTTGGAAATTTGGGGAAAAGTGTAGAAAAGTCTAGAAAATTTGAGATTTCTCTATTTAACCCTGAAATCAATATTCATCTGAATTTTGACTCGTGTTTTGACCAGCTTCTGCTCTGAATTTGGGAAACTGTCCAACGCGAAAGTTGTAGGTCTCGATCTTAGCTTTCCGACGATATAATATTCAAAAAAATTAGAGATTGTATGAAAACGTTACGCCCCAAATACCATGGGTGGTCCAAAGGAAACATTGTACAGTCTCGTCCCGGGACTTCGAGAAATTTACCGATTGTCCCCAAAGTCATCTCATGAGTATATTTGAGCCTCAATATAATTATTCTATGTACCTCATTCCTTTCGTAACAGTACAATTGTATACAGTAGTAAAATCTACCTGTCGTTACAAATTCTCCTCCCTTAAATAGGATTCATCCTCGAATCCTCTCTGGTGTCTAACTCGTGGTTTTTCATAGTTTCACGAATATTTAGAGATTCTATTATACTTATCTTCTTGTCTCCAACTTTTACTAGCTACTTGGTTTTTCCTCTTTTCTCTTTTCTAAGTTCTCGTTTTGCAAAACTTCTACTGAGTATCCTTGACTATTTCTTTTCTGAACCTTTAGCTGTGCTCCGTATTCTTATCTCCAAAAACTTCTTCCTTCTAGGTCTTTACTTATGCTCCATAATTACTTAACTTGATCAGATTCTTAGTAACTGGTATATTTGACTCTCACTAAAGATTATGTTATCTTCATATCTGTGCTCAGTATTCATTTTCTCTACTTGCCCACTTGATCTTGATATTCTTTCTCATTATTTAGCTATTAGATTTCTATACATTCTTGATGTGCTTTTATGAGGGGGCTTGGGGTTTTCTGACTTACTGATATAGTCGGTCGATGCCACTTGTATCTAACGTATTACTTCTGGATAATTTCCTAGTGGTCCCTCCCGATTTGGTTATGGTTGGAGCTTATATTCTTTCATACTTTGTTTTCAAAGGTCGTTACTCACATTCTTACCAATATTCTGTAACTCGAGGATTCATTTTCTATAAAAATCTCAGCTTCGCACTAACTTATTTCTTCATTTTCGTACTATGATACTAGTTTACCAAACCACCCATATCTGTGACTAAAACCATTCCAAACCTGCAGTGGTTTGGTCATCCTAGACTAGGGTTGGGTACCTTGTATGATTGCTTAACCAAAATTTTCCTTGCTTATTAATTCTTGTAACCTTTTTACTTATTAAGTATTTTTTCTTACCGTCGTTGCACCTTAACAATTTTACTCTCTAAACTTTTCTTGGTATTCTTTTGATCCTCTACTTCATTCTATTATCTACTCAGAAATTCCTTGGTCTATGTTTCTGCCTTTTTACCTGGGGAATATCTTCTTTCTTTATGTACTATCATCTTCTCAGACCTTGGTTTCTTGAAATATCAGTTATTACTTGACTACTACCTTATTTTGGTACTGTTCTAACTTAACAACTTCCTTTCTGACTCTCAATAGCTTCACTTTGTTTTATTCTTTAACTGCATTTGTGGGTCTCATCTCTTTGATCTTTATTTACTATTAATTTACATTAACTTGTCTTCTATATTTGATTGCATACTAGGATACCTTCTCTTATTGTTTTTCCCTACTATAGTAAACTTATTTTCTCCGTTCTATACCATATTATATTTCTGTCAACACTTATTTAGTATCTTCTCTTATTTGTTGTTGCGCCTTGACAACTTCACTTTCAAACATTGTGTCAGCTAACCTTTTTACTTACTCTCCTGTTTCGTTCAATAACTGAAACCACTATGGGTTATATCCTTGTTTCTTTATTCGAAAGATATCAGCCGTCCTATGTCCTTGGTTTTGCTTAATGTTGTCCTTTTACATTCTTATCGCTGTTTAACTAGTATTCTTTCTCTTTGTTACCCTATCTAATAGCTTCTCTTTAAACCTCTTACTTAGGCTATCTATTCCTTTCTTTTTATTCTGATTTGTTGATGTTCTAAAGAGTCGTATGTTTCTATCATCTATCACTATACTTATACTTGCTTCTGGAGTATCTCAAGGTTACGCTTCAGGTCCATATTTATTACTGGTATCGATCGAGGGTTGAGAGGGTGGGAACTAGTCTTGAGGCCCTTTTGTTACAGTGTTTCGGTGACACATACTTTTTGCCTAAGACTCTCATGTATACCTGTCTGGTGTCTTTTCCTACACTAGGTCTTACTGCTAAAATTCATCTGACTTGCCTTTTCTTACCTTACTCCGATCATTTACATCAATTAATCACTCCACATTCCATACAAAGTCTTTCTAGAAGTATACTTCCTAATAAGTTCCTTATACTGTCACTTTATTCTTTTTGTTGCTTAATTTTCTGCGGTTACTATATTCTTTCTCTGGATACTACTATAATCTCTTTGCTATCTTTTCTAAGGGACTCATTCTGCTTCGAAGGTTCCTTTCTTATCTTAGTTCCTCAACTTCTTACTCCTTAAATCCCTTGAAATCTTTATTTGTTTCGACTACTAAGGGTATCCTCTACTAAATATTTGATCCAAACATTACTCTCTTCCTAAAATCCTTATTCTTCTCAATACCATGAGGTTCTTTATAAGTTGCTCACTATATTCCTACGATCATTCTTCATTATCTTTTGTACTTATAATCTCTTCACTTTCTTGAGGGTTTTTTTCTTTATTAAGCTCTAGGGTCCCACAACTATCATCAATTCTTTACTCTATTATTTCTTCGTTATGTTATCTTTGCGCCCAAATACACTAAATTTCCTTGTTACTCCTCGCGTTTCTCATACCATTTGCATGTCCTATTTACTTACTATACTCTCTGCTTCTAGGACTAACGGTAGGTCATTCCTCTATTTGTTTCCTTAGATCTCAACTTTCTGTTCTTTGCTATAAACCTTGATTTGATCCATTTTATTCTATTGTTCCTACTGGTACTCTTATCACTTCTTAAATATCTCCAACTTCATAGGTCTATTCTTATATTCTTTTACGGATCTCTACTGACTCGGGCTTATCTGGGGATTCTGCGACATTTGATCTATTTGTGAACTCATACTAGTCTAGCAAGCCTTACTCTGACTTTCCTTAATCTTTGAGCTACCATGGGTTTTTTACGGTCACCTATACTCATGCCGATAGGAACTACTTATATCTGATTGGTTCTCTTTTTTATACCTTGGGGAGCTTCTTCATCCTTGTTCTAGTATTTTATGTCCTGATTGAGTCTATTGCTCATGTAGGATGGTTATGAGATAGACTCTGCCAGGATAACTTCCTTAACTGGTATCTCGAAGGAGTGAGGATCTAGGTAGGTCAAGGCCTTATCTATTGGATTCTTTGGCTAGGGGAACTAACTGTCGTTTCTGTCGCTATTCATCTTGTTTGCCTACGGGTCTGAGTTTGGGAAATCTAAAATCTCTTTATCCTTATAACATCTCTCATCTATTAGAAGCCTTGACGAAATTCCTGATTTCTCACTTTTTCTGCTTTATAGCTGTTCTTGGTTATTCATGGAACTCACTATCTATTCAAGACGCTCAAGAGTTATAAGGATAAATTTTTAGAAGAATTTCTGGGAAGGAAGGGAATCTCGCTTGGGGAAAAGAATTTTGCTTAGACCTACTCAGCATTCATTCTACTCTAGTCTTACTATACTATTATTTACTACTAGTTCCGATATTATTCTTTTTACTTAACTCCATGTCTCTGATTCTTGCTACTATCGATTATGATATTTTTTTATCAGTTTCTATTCCTTTATCTCTGTTTACTTCCTTATCGATCTGATTCGGTATCTCGATCTCTTCTTATATTTGGTTACTTTTACCCTCTTACATCTCTCATTTCTTTTCTTCTAGTTTTTCTCTTTATCTCTACTTTTGTATCTTTTCCATTTCTATCTCTGGTTCTTTAACACCTAGGTACATTTCTTATATTTTTTTTCCTTTCTAATTTTCTCTTTCTCTTCCTATATTTCTGGGTGGGTGCTCATGGGACTTTAATACCTATAGGAAGTACTTGGAGACTATAAAATCGGCTTGAAGGAATGTTCTGAGGAGGGAAGGGATCTTACATCTTCTAGGCTTTCTATTACTCATTCGGACCTTTTTATTCTCTTTCTATTATCCAGGGTAGATATCCTTAAAATTTCACAAGCTTATTCCATCTCTTTACTATTCTTTATCTCTTACTACTTATACTCTCATGCATCCTTCTTTACTTTCTTATAGCTTTCCTCTCTCACTTCCTCGATAGCTTTTCTTAGATTCCTACTGTCTGGTTCCATAGCTCATTTATTCTTTGGGTATTGACTCGGTATAACTTCAAAAGAATTTCTTATCTTGTATCTAGAATATAATCATTCTCATAAGGAATGTTATTCGAATGCTCTAGGAAAACTTACAAACATGTCTATGGAACTTTGAGGACGTACTCGAGAATCAGATACTGGAGAGGTAGTGCCTCATATACGGGTATCTCGGGCATACTGTTTATACAAGACCCCAGCACTCTGCCCACTGCAGTCACTGACTCCCTAGACTAGGATCTGATACCATCTTTGTAATATCCCCGATGCGGGAGATGTCATTGACAGGGGATTGCCAGTACTAACCCCATCAGCCTCTGACTAACTACCTATAAAAAATAATGTACACTTTTCTTTATTTAACTATACTTTGTATGGGACCGTAGCCCAACTCGAAAATACTGAAAACAAACTCAATATTAACTATTGTACTTGGTATCAACTGTTTATACAATGACTACACAATAAAAACTGATATAAGACTCATACATGACTATGACTTATACTTGACTATGACTGGACTTTCACTCAATCTCTGACTCGTACTAGTGGACTCCACACCTAGTGACTGCATCAGTATCCGTCCTCTCGAGCTTGTCCTTCGAGAAACCTGCAAAATACGAAAGCTGAAGTGGGGGTTAGATCACTATACGATCTAAGTGAGTGACTAAAAACAGTAAAACTGTTATAAAAATATTTGGTTCAAAAACCAAAAGCTCATAAAATAGCTTTATAAGAAAACTGGTTTCGGTTTTGAAACTCTGAACTTCTTTCTAAAAATATCTTATAAACTATTGTTTCCGAAAACTTTCTTTTCTAAAAGCTCTTTTTGAAAACTGTAACTGAAAATAAAATAAAAAACTCTTTCTGAAATCTGTGTCTCTGTCTAAAAACTTGACGTATGAGGGTGTTACGTATCACCGTCCCCCCATACACCTAACTGTAGCCAGCAGTGCAAATCCATGACTTTGGGGCATTACGTATCGCTGTCCCCCAAGCCACAAACTAGAACTGGGGGTGTGGATCTATGCTACCACCCAAGCTCTGAACTAGAGTCTAGGTACACAAACCTATGCCGTCCATAGCTCAGAAACTAGGGTCTAGGGGCGTTACGTATCGCAGTCCCCCTAATCCTCTACATATGTACAGTCTCTATAAACGTCAATTCCATACTGTCTCAAGTTACATACTGAGGTGAGTTTTTCCCTCATGCCCCGAAAAACATAAATCTCATATTTGAAAACATTTCTTTTCTAAATCATTACTATCTGAAAAACAACTGTAAGTAAATAATGGCTAACGCCCTATTTGTAGAAAAGTAAGTCTCAATCTATAAATAACAAGTAAATCAGTAAATAAAATCAACTTAAAGAAAGAGGTGTCCACTCACTGTGTTGGATTCTGGCTAGCACTGGATCCTTTGTCGAAAGAGAATGCGGCTCCTGAGGATAACCTTTTCCTCTTGATTTCCAAATCTCCATGGTTGCCAAGCTCCTCCATTTTTTGTTTCTTAATTCTTTATCCTTCTTCTGCTTCTTTTCTTTCTCCTTCTTCTTCTTCTTTCTTTCTTTTCTTCCTCTTTTCTTTCTTTTTCTTCTCCTCTTTTTCCTTCTCTCTTCACATTCTTTTCTTTCTCTTTTTTTTTTCCAAATTTGTGATTTGTGAATAGTAAGCCCTTTATATAGTGGGGGAGTTTTATATTTGGAAAGTTGGGGTAGAGTGTAGAAAAGTCTATAAAATTTGAGATTTCTCTATTTAACCCAAAATCACTATTTTTCTGATTTTTGACTCGTATTTTGGACCAGCTTCTGTTCCGAATTTGGGAAAATGTTCACCGTGGAAGTTATAGGTCTCGATCTCAGATTTCCGACGATATAAACTTCATAAAAATCGGAGATTGTATGAAAACGTTACGCCCCAAATACCATGGGCATTCCAAAGGAAACACTGTACAGTCTCGTCTCGAGACATCGAGAAATTTACCGATTGTCCCCAAAGTCATCTCATGAGTATATTTAAGCCTCAATATAATTTATTCTATGTACCTTCGTTCCCTTCATAATAATACAATTGTATACAGTAGTAAAAACAAACGGTCGTTACAGAACTACTCTAGTTGTACCATAT
The DNA here is from genome assembly GCA_019454045.1 of Zanthoxylum bungeanum. Taxonomy (NCBI): domain Eukaryota; kingdom Viridiplantae; phylum Streptophyta; class Magnoliopsida; order Sapindales; family Rutaceae; genus Zanthoxylum; species Zanthoxylum bungeanum. The sequence goes on from SKCR01032003.1 coordinate 79,098, forward strand.
AGATACTTTCATCAAGATTGCCATTCAAGAATGCAGTCTTGGCGTCCATTTGCCAAATTTCATAGTCATAATATGTGGCAATGGATATAAGAGTGCAGATGGATTTGAGCATGGTTACTGGCGAGAAAGTTTCCTCATAGTCAACTCCCTCTTTCTGGGTATAACCATTGGCCACTAGCCTAGCCTTGAAGGTATGTACCTTCCCTTCTGCTCCCCTCTTCCTCTTGTAGATTCACTTGCAACCTATTCACCCCATCAGGTTGGTCTACAAGTTCCCAGACTGAGTTGGAGTACATAGACTTCATCTCTAGGTTCATGGCTTTGAGTCATTCATCTTTATCAGAATCATCCATTGCACTATAATAGGTCAATGAATCATATATACCATTGCTCGATGCGACAACTTATGCCTCTTCAACTCCAAGATAGTGATCAGGTTGTCGTATAACCCTCCCACTACGTCTAGGTGGTAAATTATTCTGATGAGCTTGCATCTGATGCTCAGATATCGAAGGTTCTATGTATTTATCAACTGTCGTTGATGATGGTGTGCTAGTCGAACCAGCAAGTAACTCCTCGAGTAACACTTTACTTCGAGGTTTGAACTTCCTCATATAGTCCTCTTCTAGAAACGTGGCATTTATCGATACAAACACTTTGTAATCTTTAGGACTATAGAAGATCCACCTATAGTCTCCTTAAGATAGCCTACAAATATGCACACCTGATAACGTGGCTCCAACTTTGTAGTCTTATTCTTTAGCACATGTGCTGGACACCCCCATATATGGAAATGTCGTAAACTAGTTTTACGACCACTCCAAAACTCTAAGGGAGTCTTGGGAACATACTTAGATGGAACTACTTTAAGGATATGCATTGCAATTTGTAACGCATATCCCCAGAACGAACTAGGTAGTGAGCTATAACTAAACATAGATCTCATCATGTCTAGTAGGGTCTGATTTCTCCTTTCTGCAACACCATTTTATTGTGGTGTTCCAGGCCCTGTGAGTTGGGATACTATCCAATACTCAACTAAGAATTCCTCAAAATCCTTGTCAAATCGTAGAGTCTTGATTTTCTTACCTATCTGGTTCTCAACCTCAGCACGATACTCTTTGAAATTTTCAAAAGTATCTGACTTGTGCTGCATTAGGTAAACATACCCATATCTGGAAAAATCGTCAATGAATGTGACGAAGTATTCATAACCACCTAGGGCTCTTACATTCAATGATCCACAAACATCCGAATGTATAGGCTCAAGTGGTTGACTGGCTCTTATATCTTTTCCAGTAAAAGGTATCTTGATCATTTTTCATTCTAAACAAGATTCGCATAGTGGTAAATTTCCGAGCTTTAATTGGTTTAAGGCTTCGTTCTTTATCAATCTGTCTATCCGGTCAAGGCTGATATGACCAAGTCTAAGATGCCATTGATATATGTTATCGTGAGAAATCTTTTACCATTTAGTTTTAGGTTTCTCAACCATAAATATTTCAGCGTTGAGCAGTGACCTATGTGTTAACGGTCTTAACACATACAAGTTATTTTCTGAGTTTCCTGTGCATATGGTTAATCCATTTCTACCAATAATAACCAAATTGCTATTAAAAGAAACTGAATAACCATCATCCAAAAGTTTAGAAACAAAAATCAAATTCCTGCGAAAACCAGGAATGAATAACACATTGTTCAAATTTAAATAATTATTATTTGTAAAACTTAAACTAAAAACTCCCATTACTCTTGCTAAAACGGCATCCTTTGTCCCGACACTCATGGTGTAGTCACCTTCAGCAAGGTCCCTCCAAGATTCAAGTAGCTGCAAATAAGAACAAACATGGTTAGTTGCTCCAAAATCAACAATCCAAGCGGATTTTTCATCCTCCACTAATAGAGTTTCGATAACGAGTAAATCATATTTACCTGTATCCTTTTTTCTCCTTCAGCTCAGCAAGGTATGTAGGACAATTCCTTTTCCAATGCCCGTTCTTGTTGCAGTGGAAACACTTTCCCTTGGGCTTGGCATCTTTGGAGCCTTTCTTGTTCTTCTTCTTCATGGGCTTAGTCTTAGCCTTCTCATTGCTATTCTTCTTCATCTTTTCAGATTTTGAAGACTCGACAACATTTGCCTCAGCACTGGACTTACGAGAATCCACAAGCATGGACTCGTAGTGGGTGAGCCATTAAGCAGCTGGGTCAAAGTAAAAGTCAACTTGTTCATAACATAGTTACTTTTAAACTGCAGGAAACTCTTCGGAAGAGTTTCCATAATCATGGTTACCTGGCTACGCTCGTCAATACGAGCTCCATGGGCTTCAGCAGTGTTAAGATATGTCATCATCCTCAAGACGTACTCTCGGACTGATGTCCCATCCTTTATCCTAGCAGTCATCGCTGAGACCATAGCCTCATGACGTTGACGCTCTGAAGGCTGCCCGAACATGCCCTGTAATGACTCCATCATCTGAGATGTTGAAGCCATAGGTTCATGTTTTGCAGCAAGAACCTCAGACATCCCTGCTAGCAAGTAGCAGCGGGCTTTCTCATTTTCTGCAACCCATTTCTGGTAGGTATCGTGCATTTGTGGCCGGCTCGGGATGACACTCTTCCGTCAGGATAAACTTTAGGTCTTCGCAGAATAAAATGGCGTTCATGTTACTTTTCCACTTAACATAGTTTTCTCCCGTTAATTTGTCATTTGAGAGTATTGAAATAATCGGAGAAACCATGACTGAAAATAAAATAAACATGCATTTAACATTCATTCATCGCATATTAAGATTGTCAAACAATTTTGGCATAAAATTAAGCATGATGCATGAACCATGAATAACGAATTAGAAACCTAAGAGAATTACTATGCCAGAGAAATCTATCATCCCATAAGTAAGTGCCACCGTAGGGTAGGTCAAGTACTTGAATGATAGATCGAGACAATCTCAGTCGATTAATATCTGCGGGAATAACTCTTATTCCTATATTAACCAACTACTGTTTGATTCGATCAAGGAATTTCATTAACAGTTAATTATTCCTTTGTGAGTGTGACCCGTCATTTCGGGATTATTGGACCTAACAAGTGAAGTGCCGCCGTAGGGTAGGTCAGTTCACAAGATACATCTAGAATCCCTATCCTCTCGAAATCCAAACCTGATATTGACCCAAAAATGGACACCATCCGTAGGGGGACGAAAGCAAAGCAGTCTCGAGGCGTCTTTTAAATCTCAAATTTTCGGACTAACAATGGAGATCACAGGATACACTGTCATATATCCCTCTCCCACTCACTATTTTGAGTTTAAGGTTTCTATTTATAAAATATCTAATATTTTAATTTAACTAGTGTGAATAAATATATGGCGGCTAAAACATAACTCTTATTTACACTAGTACACTATTAGTGACCTAACCAATTTTAACTCTTAAAATTTATATCACTAATTTCCATTAGTCTCTACTAATTGTATTACTCAATTAAACTAATTTATTTAGAGTGATATTAATGACTTATTATATTTTAACTTATAAAATACTAGAACACTAATTGGTTTAAAAATTTTAGAATCTTAAAATGGTAAAGATTTATATTAAACTATTTAATTAATCTTAGTGCGTTATAAAATCCAATGGTACGTGAAATTGTATCTCGAGTGCAGACCACATTACCGTCCATTCGAATTCGGATATGTAATTTATGTCTGGATTTCCATCCTATATACCAATGGAATTCATTATGCACTTATTAAGCTCAATATATTAGAATTCAAATTTTAAACCTTAAAACGAACTAATCCAATTAATTATTTTTCCATGCATATCATATTCTAATTTAAACATTTTAAATCACATAAAATCATATTTCATATCTATAGTGATAATGCATCTAAAGCATGTTATGGCATGTGAAATGCAATAGTAGGCACCCTAAGCTATATGACATGTTATTCAAGCATTTCGAATTAAAACATACATATAACATAAAAATTATTTTACATTGGCCGGGCTCTTATTTTTCCCTATACTAATCTAATAAGTACAAAAATACCCAAGGCATCTCTTGGTCTTCAAATCATGCCCCAAGGTGGTGTTGACTCCTTTTGCGACTTCGGTGCTCCAAATTACAACAATAGAAATTTTTACATTGGAAAATTGAAATGACAACAATTGCAAAAATTGGCCTTATGGCCTTACATCCCAAAATCAAAACCAACAATAAAATAAGAGCCGGAAAAATTTACGACCATTGAAAAATCCATTCATCACATGAAAAAATAATAACCATTCATCACATGATTATTATTTTGTGCTTACTCAATCTAACATGCATATCAATATTTATAACTAATATAAATATATACAAACAGTAACTTTAAATGAAAAAGTGAAGGATTAAGAACACTTTTCAACCTTGCTCTTGATGCCAATTGTAGGAAACACTTTCCTTGCGCGGCGGAAACGTTTTAGGCACACAGATCGGACTTGAAAAACTTTTCTTCCCTTCCCATTGAGTGGCCGAATATTACTACCACCACCACTGAAATTTTGCTTCAGTTTTATACAAAATTCCAGCCTCAAAACAGTCCCCGAATAACCGCTCAAAAACTGGACTGTTTTATACCCGATACGCGCCCAGTGCACTGCCGAAACAGCCATCGAAATGCACAGACAGTGGCTGTGTTTCAGTCTTGATTTTTCACTTGAAAACAGCCCCAACACAGCTCCAAAATACCACAAAATTTTCCCCAAAACAACTGGATTAAAACAAAATCAAACCGAGTTCCGTTTCACCAAGTAAAAGGGTGACAGTAAGCAAAATAAAGCCTCACTACCGAGAACCAAACAAGAACAAGATGAAGATGAATATTTTTTCGACACCACAAAGTCTTACGAACTATATCTCGTTACCAACGGAAACTTGTGTGGGCAAGACTCACAATCTTAATCCCTAAACTATTTAGAGATTAAATCACACTTATGTTTTGTATTGTTTTTCTTCTTTTTCTTTTGTTTTATTTTTCTCATCTTTTGAGAGGATGAAGAAGAAGATGAATGGTGGCTAGGGCTCAAGAATGATTTTTTTTCCAAAGAAAAAATAAATTTTCATTTTATACTTAGGTTTGTAATTTTCAAAAAATCAAAAAACCTTTCCCCTTTTACCCTTGTAAAAATCGGCCACACATGTAAGAATACCAAAATTTTATAACATTAATATTTACTTTCCATAATGGAAAAGATGTTACGAAATAAAAAGGTTAAATGCCATTTAACAATTTGTAACATCCAAATTAAATCCAGGGTTTCTAAAACCTAAAATTTAGAAATTACTAACTTAACCGTTCATTTAATTATATCTAATATAATTAAATAACATGTGTTTAAATAACAAATATTTAATAAAACCATATGTGACAAAATAATATTATTAATCATATTAATAATATTTATACTTTGTGAGTATATAATTAGACTATCCAATTATACTAAATCGGCTATAGTATATCGAGCTAGCACGTGGACCAAATGGACCTACGGTTTCGAGCTCCAATAATCTCGAAATATTAATTAAGCTCTTAATTAAATATTCTAAATTATTAACTCCGAGTTATTCCACTAAAAACCTGAAGTTGCACTCTCGTTGCCGCAGATGATATATTAAGCCGAACCAAATCGGTATCCATCGATATAGTCACTACATACGAATTGACCTTTCACGAGTATCTCATAATTAGAGTCGGGTCATAATTTCTGTTATACCCCTCTAATTATTTATTCCTTAAGTACCATTGATTCTCTAATGAACTATTTATTCATAACTATTATGAATTTTAATCTTTCTATTCGTAATAGAAAGACTTGAGCACTTTAATCGTTCAACTACTGAATCAACCCTTAAGGAAGATACTCATATACTTCTCGCAAGAAGGAGTGAACTCCATATCTATGTAAAACGTTCCCAGCTACACAACAGACCATGCCTCCAAAGTACATAGCTATTTGTCGGGACTGCTACACCAACCTCACATTTGTAAATCAAAAGACATAGCCTACCATGCAGGAGTTCATAGTACACTCAGGATTAAGATCAATCCATATATGACCATCTAGTATATCGAAATGAGTTTCTTGTTTAACAGATATTATAAGAATGTCATTTCCATCTGGGTCCAGTCCTATATGATCACATCATACAAGGTGCCTCCATTCTCATTTCTCCACATGGACGATCCTGGATCAAGGTCGCCATACAATTATAGAATGGACTGTTGGGAAGCGGCCGCGAGTGCGCAGCGGAAAGTTAAAATTATTATGCCGTTTTCCCTTTGCCCAAGACCCATTTGTTTTTATTATTCTACAAGCCTATGCATGTTACTATATATTCTAAGCATAAAACTCATAAACATGCAAAGAACATAAACCTAAACATGCTAACTATCATAAGAACTCTAAATAAAATAAAGAAATAAGAAGACTTACTTGAACCGTAGACTCCTCCAGTCCTCCCTCCAATCTACAAGCTTTTCTCGAACTCAGCAAGCTCTTCCACGTTCCAAAGAGCCACCCAAGTGTGTGGCCTCCAAAGATGCACACACCAAAGCCAAAACTCAATGGCAAGACTACGCCTTGAGTGCACGGGTATTTTGCCCTTGGTGCTAGCCTAGGCAAATACCTAAAAAAACTTTTAACTCGAGGTTCCTCTAGTCAATTAGACTTAAGGATCCTCAAAATCAGTGGCTTACTCTTAAACTTTAGAGTTGCTCACTTATATAAACCCAAGATATGAAAGGTTTGGTGTAAAAAATTGTGAAGAATTCTTTGGGCTTATATAGTGCTCCAAAGACAACAAAATTAATTAAGAATCTGATGTGGGGTAAAAGCTAATTTAATCTTAGCCATTAGATCTTAATTTAGTGGTTTAATGAGATTATAAAACCCTAATAAGAGTTTGGGCCGAATTGGAATTCAAAACAAATAACAAAAAATTTACTATTCATGTGAATAGTAATTATTTTTTTTATTCCAATTCCCAACGTGCCCCCATCGTCATTCACCAATCCCTATGCCACTATGGAACCTCATAAATGATCTGTTCAATAATTAAACACATTAAACCATTTATGAATAATTCCTACAACAATCATATATGTTATTATATTTGTACTGTGCACTGTTAACCATTGATTTCGACTTTGTTGTGTGTGACCTTTTGGGTTCCCCTCAAGTTGGACATGAAATGAATCGTGATAATTTAATCAAACATAAATTATCCTCCGATCATATGGTCATTCGATTTCAATGACCAAGGTTGACATCTAGCAACATGCCAAGGCCAAAAAATGAAGGAAATATATATACATACCCATTTTGTATGCGATTTACATATGATACGGTCTCTCGCCTCACTGTATCCCCACCTATTGACCAAGGGTACGGAAAGTGTCTACCCATATGGTCAAAGGTATGATGTTGATAGTGTCATGAATCGTGCTAACCCAAGAATCTCATATGATTCTTCCGCTGTGGCCACAGTCTCAAGCACTGATCACACATATCAACCCGTGAACTGGAATACTACTCTTATAAGAAAATATTATCCGAGAGAGTGGCGATTCTCTGTTGTATCTTTACAAACTTCATGTGTTTCAACAAATGACCCAATCATACCCTTATGACCGGATCTTTTGAACCGGGGAAGGAGAATGTCAAAGTTATTTGATCCACACATAAGATTGTAAAGACCTCAAGTCTAAAGACTAGTCATATAATTGATACATGAAAGTTCTCACAGAAACATGGGATAAACACTCCATATGAAAACTTTTGGCGGTCAGTTCGATGGACACGAGCAACTCATGCATCCATGTGATACACCAAGCGGACGGATCTCCGCTAGTAGCCTATGAGATCGGCTACCCCACTTAAAGGCAGATCATATCATCATGCTAGTCTCTCCGCTTTGTGAACGCCCGAATTATTCATAAAACTATGTCTAGGAACATTTAACAATAATGATTCTCATAAGGCATGGAAGCCATCATTTTATTACTCTAAGGGCTTTATTACAATGTTGATGATTCATATAAGTTATGTGAGACACGTATAATAAAGATTGCCATTTTATTAATTAATGAAAATATTACAAATACATGTACATATAGCCCATCCACAAGTTGAGTATAAGGGATATCCCTAACAATCTCCCACTTGCACTATAGCCAACTAGTTTGAATCTGGACACCGTACTCTCATGTGTGCCTATCATGCATTTATTGAGTCAGCCCTTTAGTTAGAGAATTTGTAAGATTATCTTCTGTGGGTATTTTCTCTATAATAACTTCTTTTCTCTCAACAATCTCCCTGATGGGATGAAATCGCCTGAGTACATGCTTGGATTTCTTGTGGGACCTTGGTTCCTTTGATTGAGCAATGACGCCCGTGTTGTCACAGTACATCGTGACGCCATTCTTTATCATGGGAAGCACTTCCAGCTCCGTGATGAACTTCTTTATCTAGACTACTTCTTTAGCTGCCTCAGATGCTGCAATATACTCGGCTTCAGGGGTGGAGTCCATTGTAGTTGACTGCTTTGAGCTTTTCCAACTTACAGCACCGCCATTTAAAGTAAACAGATATCGTGTTTGTGATCTGTTGTCATCACTATCGGTCTGAAGGCTCGCATCACAGTAACCAATTACTTTCATCTCAGAACAATCTCCGTATATCAAGAACATATCCTTAGTTCTTCTCAGATACTTGAGGATTGTTTTGACAGCTGCCCTGTGTTGCTCACCAGGATTTGTATGATACCTGCTCGTTATGCTAAGAGCATAAGAGACATCAGGTCTTGTACATAGCATGGCGTACATGATCGATCCTACTACTGAAGCATAAGGGATCCTACTAATACGTTCTCTATCTGAAGGAGTATGTGGACATTGCTCCTTAGATAATTTGATTCCATGACAAGTAGGAAATTACCTCTTTTGGAATCTTCCATTTTGAACCTTTTCAAAACTTTATCTATATACGTAGATTGAGAAAGTCCTAACAACCTCTTAGATCTATTACGGTAGATCTTAATGCCGAGGATGTAGGCTGATTCTCCCAAATCTTTCATGGAGAAATTCTGAGATAACCATTGCTTGATGGCTTGCATCATGGAAATATCATTCCCGATGATTAATATGTCATCGACATGTAATACAAGAAATACAACAGCACTCCCACTACTTTTCCTGTAAACACAAGGCTCGTCTACATTTTTAATGAAGTCAAATTATTTGATTGTCTCATCAAATCTTATATTCCAACTTCTGGAGGCTTGCTTGAGTCCATAAATGGATCGTTTAAGCTTGCATACTTTATTATGATCATCCTTAGATGCAAACCCCTGAGGTTGTGTCATATAGACTTCCTCTACGAGGTTCCCATTAAGGAAAGATATTTTGACATCCATCTGCCAAATCTCATAATCAAAGTGTGCAGCTAGTGCCAGTAAAATTCGAATGGACTTTATCATTGCAATAGACGAGAAGGTTTCGTCATAGTCAATTCCTTGGATTTGTCTATAACCTTTCGCCACCAACCTAGCCTTATTGGTTTGGATGTTGCCTTCTGCATCAGTTTTACGCTTGTAAATCCACTTGCAGCCTATGGGTTTTATCCCTTCAGGTGAATCTACCAAGTCCTAGACTTGATTCTGATACATAGAGTCTATTTCGGATTTCATGGCCTCAAGCCACTTGACTGAATCAATGTCACGCATTGCTTCGTCATAACTGGTGGGATCGTCATTATCAATGACCTGATCATGTTCCTCATCAATATGGAAACCATATCTTTCAGGCTCATGTCTTTCCCTACCAGACCTTCTAAGTTCATAACCTTGTGGTTGTTCCATCGCTGCTCTTTTGAGGGGTGGAGGGTTTAGTTCTATGTTAGTTTGTTCCTCTCATACCTCATCGAGGTCAAGTCTACTCCCACTATATTTCTTGAGAAGGAATTCATTCTCTAAAAATTTAGCATTTCGTGAGACAAATGTTCTTTGTTCATTTGGGACGTAGAACACGTATGCTCTTGAGTTCAAGGCATATCCTCCAAAATTACATTTAACTGCCCTATCATCCAATTTGTTAGTTTGTGTGAGCTTAACATATGCGTCACATCCCCAAACTCTTAGATAATTAAGACTAAGACGTTTCCCAGACCATAACTCATATGGTGTTTGACTAACAGTCTTGGAAGGAACTTGGTTTAGTAGTAGTGTTGCAGTTTCTAAAGCAAGACCCCAAAATGAAAGAGGTAGATCCGTGCCTAGCATCATTGATCGGACCATATCTAATAATGTCTGATTTCTCCTTTCGGGGACCCCATTATGCTGTGGAGTTACCGGAGGAGTCCACTGGGAAACAATGCTATTTTCTCTCAAGCAATCTTGAAATTCGTTGCTTAAGTATTCACCACCTCCGTCAGACCTTAGTGACTTAATACTTTTATTAAGCTGGTTTTCTACTTCAGCCTTGAAGTCTTTGAATTTCTCAAAGGCTTCAGATTTGTACCGCATAAGGTACACATACCCATATCGTGAATGATCATCGATAAAGGTAATGAAGTATGAGAATCAACCTCTAGCGATGACTGACATTGGTCCGCATACATCAGAGTGTATGAGTTCTAATTTCTCCGCTGCATGCTGTCATTTACCTTTGAAGTATGAGAATCAACCTCAGGCCCTGCACATTGTTACACAAGTGAGTCCCACAATCGATTTCAAGCACCTGTAGGCATTGCATTTTCGCATGTGAAACCCGATGATGAGTCTCAGTTGGAGGCACTACATTTTTAGCTAAGGATATTGCGGGAAACGGAGGTCGGAAGGGGAAATTCAGAATAAGTACGTCATCAAGTTCATTTCACAAGTTCACTGTCTTCGTTAGTGCTGCGTTCGTTACTTCGTTCGAACGTCAGGCAGATTGCAGACGTTCGTGTAGCGTTCGAATGGGCGTTCGAACGGAGTCAGTATTTTTGGTTTTGCTGCTAGCCTCGTACCCCAGCCCAATTAGCCCCCCAAAGCCCATAAAACACATCCCAATTAATAAAACACATTTAAAACACATGGGAAATTAAATTAAATATTAAATAAAATAATTAAACCATTTACCAATTAATAAAACATAAAAATAATCATACCTAATAAAGATAAATAAAATATATTATATACCAAACTTAAGAAATATCATCCTAATTAAAATCAATCATAACAAATTAAATATTTTGCATTCCTAATCTAGCCAAGATTTGTCCCCCCTCAATCTAATCCTTTCCTTATTGAATACCAAATCAAATCCTCCTTTTAATGCCAAAATCCATTCCTTGTGAGACAAGGTGAAGCCCTAGCCTTTCTCTATATAAACCACACCTCTCCAAGGCATTCACCCCTCCTATTTTACGCCCATCACAAGAAAAAAGAAGCAAAGAATTTCCAACCCCCTCTCCAAGCTCTCCATTCACGCATATTACATAAAAAATATAACAAATTTCTCTTCATCTCCTTCCCCTACTTGACCGAAAAACACAGCCCCATAAGCCTCCCTATATCACCGAAACAACAACCTACAAAAATCCTCAAAACAATAACATAAAAATTGCATTCATAATCCTTAAAATAATCACACAAGACTACACTAAGAACCCACAAAAAAACTCGGAACAGTCCGTGGAAATGTCAAAACAGGTGACCTGAACAGTGAGCAGCAAAACAGAGGCTAAACAGTAGCAGAACGGAGTTCGAACAGCAAGAAAAACAGCAAAACAGTGAGCTAGGACGCTAAACCAGTGAACTGGAGAAGTTGAGGAGCTGTACCCTTTCCGACGTCCGTGAAACGCAAGCCTGAAAGTTGGCAAAAAGGTTAGACCTGAGGGTATTTTTCACACTTGTTTTTTTTTTTTGTTTTTTATTTGTATTATTTATTGAGTATTGCTTGCATGATTGTCATGTTGAAATGCATGTTGTGGCCCTTGAGTAGATAAATATGCATGAATTATGAGATGTTGTATGTTGTGGCTGTGGAATAAAATGAGAGATGTGTCAACTCTCGCGGTATATCGGATGGAAACCCTGACATAAATTTCATAGCCGATTCCGAATGGACGGTAGTATGATCTGTACTCGGGATACAACTCCACGTACCGCTTGAGTAAACGACACCCTCTTTTGTTTTGTGTTGCTTTGGTTTATTTATTTTTCGTCACTTGAATTCTGCATGTTGCTTATTTATGTATGATTCAATCGAGCGCATGGGCTTAGTAAGTGGAATGAAAGATCCCCTATGGGGAGGGGTTAAAGCCATTTACCATGATGCTTTGCCGCGCCGGTTGATGTGTGTTCGGTTGAATGCAAGATACGTTCAATCGGGAATACTACGTTTGATATTATTGCTTTTAATTCTTTGTATGCATGATTCAATCGAGCGCATGGGCTTAGTAAGTGCAATGAAAGATCCCCTATGGGGAGGGGTTAAAGCCCTTTACCACGATGCTTTGCCGCGCCGGTTGATGTGTGTTTGGTTGAATGCAAGATACGTTCAATCGGGCATACTAAGTCTGATATTATTGTTTTTAATTATTTGTTTGCATGATTCAATCGAGCGCATGGGCTTAGTAAGTGCAATGTAAGATCCCCTATGGGGAAGGGTTAAAGCCCTTTACCACGATGTTTTGCCGCGCCGGTTGATGTGTGTTCAGTTGAATGTAAGATACGTTTAATCGGACATACTGAGCTTGACATTGTTGTCTTTATTCTTTGTGTTGCATGCATCAGGTCTGGTTCCGTTCGAACGCATTCTCGAACGCTACATGAACGCGAACCTTCTGTTTACCGTTCGAACGCGTTCTCGAACGCTACGCGAATGCACACGCACTTTCTTAGTCTCATCATGCATCAGGTCTGGTTCCGTTCGAACGTGTTCTCGAACGCTATACGAACGCGAACCTTCTGTTTACCGTTCGAACATGTTTTCAAACGCTACGCGAACGCACACGCACTTTCTTAGTCTTATCATGCATCAGGTCTGGTTCCGTTCGAACGCGTTCTCGAACGCTATACGAACGCGAACCTTCTGTTTACCGTTCGAATGCATTCTCGAAGGCTACGCGAACGCACACGCACTTTCTTAGTCTTATCATGCATCAGGTCTGGTTCCGTTCGAACGCGTTCTCGAACGCTATACGAACGCGAACCTTCTGTTTACCGTTCGAACGCGTTTTCAAACGCTACGCGAACGCGCACCCACTGAACTGAGTCCTTTTAATCAGATTTCATACATAGTTTTCCTAGTAGCTATCCCCACATATATGAATACAATGTGTTTAATGTATTACAATTCATATACCTATGTCATGATAACATTTGAGTATTATTTCTTGTGGTATATCGGATGGAAACCCAGACATAAATTTCGTAGCCGATTCCAAATGGACGGTAGTACGGTCTGTACTTAGGATACAATTACACGTACCACTTGAGAAGGTGCTCACATGTGTGCTTGTGTGGTTAGTATGTGTGCTTGTGTTTTCTTGAATATAATATGCCAGTGAAGTTGTATGTTTGTCGCTTCTTTGATGTACTTTCAAGCATGCAATCTTAGATGTGAAATATATGTAAACTTAGGTGTAAGTTTTATTTTTTACATGTGAATTTAGAAGCATGATACTCTTGGAAATAAGTGCTACTTAAGCCTGATTAAATTATTACATAAATCCTTTCATTACAAGTGGCATAAGTAAGGGACCATTCCGATCCCAACGGTTTGAGGTCTTCCCTTGCGAGGGGTGAGTGCGGCATTAAATCTCATTTTCCCGGTTCACACCGGGTGGCGACTCTATTATTCTCCGGTTTAGTCCCCCGTGGCTACTCCGTACTCCCGACCGGGCCTCTACCCCGGGACAACATGCGTCGTCCAGTTTCTGTGTCCCACAGTCTGGCGACTCCACTGGGGATAGAGAATCAGCCCCGAATATTGTCTTGTAATGTTTGGATTTATGTTTTAATTGACCGTGTCTATAGTGGATAAAATGGGGGTTTAATCAAAGGCATTTTAAGGCTAGGTGATGGTTGGGTGTCTTCCTTCATTCACTACCTTTCTAGAAGGAAAAGCTGTGAAGGCACCTATATAGCCATCTACATGTAGCGTATTGTGATGGACTAATTTGGAGGACTCGTTGTTTATTCCTGACAACAAGCGATAAGAGCCTAAGAGGCTTGGGTATTTAAGTGAGCCTCGCTCCACCTTCCCTCTAGGGAATCTACAACGGGAAATCCATTTGACAGTCTGTCACACACCATAGCTCATTGGCACGTACCTTAGTGTATAAAAAAGGGTGCGCTCACTTGGTTGCTCGAACCCTTGATTGGGGAGACCTAGTTGTGGGCCATCCTTCGCCGATGAGAGCCTTTGTCTATACTCTTGTGAACCCACCCATAGACCGGGTTTGTATGGTTAAAGTAATAATTATTTCCTTGAGTATGTGCTAGTGGACCATCCTCATTTGGATGCAGTTGGACCATTGTCAGAAATGCGGACTTGCTGGGCCATTTAAACTGGGGCGAGTTCGTACCTTATGTCCATTGGGCCCAAAACTCCTGAAATGTTGATGGGCCATTCTGTAGAAATTATTATGTTATGTTTGCATTATCTTTCTTCTATGCTTGTGTTTGGGAACATTGTCATTTGGAACCATTTGGACCACTTGTCATGGGATATGGGCTTGTTGGGCCATTTAAACTGGGACAAGAATGTATTTCATGACGATGGGCCAAAGGCGTCTAAGTGTTGATGGGCCACTTTGTGCTTGTGTTCGGAACATTACCATTTGGATTTAGTTGGGCTCCTTGTCATGAGATGTGAACTCGTTGGGCCATTTAATTGGGATGGGTTCACTCCTATGACAATTAGCCCGAAAGGTTCTAAAATGATAACGGGCCGATTTGTTTGAAAGTTTTAATTGATTTAGTATGTTATATATGTTACATGCATCTCATGCACCTCATACATACATATATCATTTTAACACCATCTATGTCTCAAAAAGACATCATAGATACCGTTTGGGTTAGAGAAGGGACAAGACTCACTAAAAGAACAAGTATGAGTGAATCCGATAATGAGGTGTCCCGTATGGATCAGTTAGAGAATGGTCTCACCAAGATCACTAAACAATTGCAGGCTTTGACTACTGCTGTGGCTGGCATAGCCGGGTCTCGTGCTGGGGGTAGTTCTGGGGATGTAAGACAAGAGGAACCTCCAAACATATTGGGGGATGATATCCCCACTTTCGATGATGATATGGCAGAGAATGCAGCAGGCAGAGTATCTGGGTCTCAGGCAGAGTTACAGAAGCTCCGGGATCAGGTTGAGTCGGTTACCCGCAAGATGAGGGGTAAGAATGAGGATTTGCTGGATTATGACACACTGACTTTCGAGGAACAGTTAATCTTGTTTCATTGATATGACCTAAGCGACTTTGCCATAGAAGTGATTCATTGAGATTATTCGAGTTAATGTTGTAGATATTAAAGTTTGAACATTCTTTGTTAGTTTGTAAGACATAGATACCATTATTCAAAATACCATATCCATATTTTATTTCATTAAAATAAATATAACATTCATTACAACTTATTAGGCATGAAAAGCCTTTATTACATAAAGAAGAAATTGAAATGATGTTCTTTACTAGAGAAGGTACATAAACATAATCTTCTAAGTCTAAAACTAAACCATTCGGCAAAACTAATGAATAAGTCCCCACGCACAATGCAGCCAGTTTTGCTCCATTACCCATGCGTAAGTCAACCTTCCCATGACGGAGTCTCCTACTGTTTCTCAGGCCCTGCACATTGTTACACAAGTGAGTCCCACAATCGGTGTCAAGCACATGTAGGCATTGCATTTTCGCATGTGAAACCCGATGATGAGTCTAAGTTGGAGGCACTACTTTTTTAGCTAAGGATATTGCGGGAAACGGAGGTCGGAAGGGGAAATTCAGAATAAGTACGTCATCAAGTTTATTTCACAAGTTCACTGTCTTCATTAGTACTGCGTTCGTTACTTCGTTCGAACGTCACGCAGATTGCGGACGTTCGGTGTAGCGTTCGAATGGGCGTTCGAACGGAGTCGGTATTTCTGGTTTTGCTGCTAGCCTCGCACCCCAGCCCAATTAGCCCCCCAAAGCCCATAAAACACATCCCAATTAATAAAACACATTTAAAACACATGGGAAATTAAATTAAATATTAAATAAAATAATTAAACCATTTACCAATTAAATAAAACATAAAATATAATCATACCTAATAAAGATAAATAAAATATATTATATACCAAACTTAAAAAATATCATGCCTAATTAAAATCACTCATAACAAATTAAATATTTTGCATTCCTAATCTAGCCAAGATTTGTCCCCCCTCAATCTAATTCTTTCCTTGTTGAATACCAAATCAAATCCTCCTTTTAATGCCAAAATCCCTTCCTTGTGAGACAAGGTGAAGCCCTAGCCTTTCTCTATATAAACCACACCTCTCCAAGGCATTCACCCCTCATATTTTACGCCCATCACAAGAAAAAAGAAGCAAAGAATTTCCAACCCCCCTCTCCAAGCTCTCCATTCACGCATATTACACAAAAAAAATATAACAAATTTCTCTTCATCTTCTTCCCCTACTTGACCGAAAAACACAGCCCCATAAGCCTCCCTATATCAGCGAAATAACAACCCACAAAAATACTAAAAACAATAACATAAAAACTGCATTCATAATCCTTAAAATAATCACACAAGACTACACTAAGAACCCACAAAAAAACTCGGAACAGTCCGTGGAAACGTCAAAACATGTGACCTGAACAGTGAGCACCAAAATAGAGGCCAAACAGTAGCATAACGGAGTTCGAACAGCAAGCAAAACAGCAAAACAGTGAGCTAGGACGCTAAACCAGTGAACCGGAGAAGTTGAGGAGCTGTACCCTTTCCGACGTCCGTGAAACGCTAGCCTGAAAGTTGGCAAAAAGGTTAGACCTGAAGGTATTTTTCACACTCGTTTTTTTTTTTTTTTTTATTTGTATTATTTATTGAGTATTGCTTGCATGATTGTCATGTTGAAATGCATGTTGTGGCCCTTGAGTAGATAAATATGCATGAATTATGAGATGTTGTATGTTGTGGCCGTGGAATAAAATGAGAGATGTGTCAACTCTCGCGGTATATCGGATGGAAACCTGGACATAAATTTCATAGCTAATTCCAAATGGACGGTAGTATGATCTGTACTCGGGATACAACTCAACGTACCGCTTGAGTAAACGGCACCCTCTTTTGTTTTGTGTTGCTTTGGTTTATTTATTTTTCGTCACTTGAATTCTGCATGTTGCTTATTTATGTATGATTCAATTGAGCGCATGGGCTTAGTAAGTGGAATGAAAGATCCCCTATGGGGAGGGGTTAAAGGCATTTACCACGATGTTTTGCCGCGCCGGTTGATGTGTGTTCGGTTGAATGCAAGATACGTTCAATCGGGCATACTACGTTTGATATTAATGCTTTTAATTCTTTGTATGCATGATTCAATCGAGCGCATGGGCTTAGTAAGTGCAATGAAAGATCCCCTATGGGGAGGGGTTAAAGCCATTTACCACAATGCTTTGCCGCGCCGGTTGATGTGTGTTCGGTTGAATGCAAGATACGTTCAATCGGGCATACTAAGTCTGATATTATTGTTTTTAATTATTTGTTTGCATGATTCAATCGAGCGCATGGGCTTAGTAAGTGCAATGTAAGATCCCCTATGGGGAAGGGTTAAAGCCCTTTACCACGATGTTTTGCCGCACCGGTTGATGTGTGTTCAGTTGAATGTAAGATACGTTTAATCGGACATACTGAGCTTGACATTGTTGTCTTTATTCTTTGTGTTGCATGCATCAGATCTGATTCCGTTCGAACGCATTCTCGGAAGCTACATGAACGCGAACCTTCTGTTTACCGTTCGAACGCGTTCTCGAACGCTACGCGAATGCACACGCACTTTCTTAGTCTCATCATGCATCAGGTCTGGTTCCGTTCGAACGTGTTCTCGAACGCTATACGAACGCGAACCTTCTGTTTACCGTTCGAACATGTTTTCAAACGCTACGCGAACACACACGCACTTTCTTAGTCTCATCATGCATCAGGTCTGGTTCCGTTCGAACGCATTCTCGAACGCTATACGAACGCGAACCTTCTGTTTACCGTTCGAATGCGTTCTCGAAGGCTACGCGAACGCGCACCCACTGAACTGAGTCATTTTCATCAGATTTCATACATAGTTTTCCTAGTAGTTATCCCCACATGTATGAATACAATGTGTTTAATATATTACAATTCATATACCTATATCATGATAACATTTGAGTATTATTTCTTGTGGTATATCGGATGGAAACCCAGACATAAATTCCGTAGCCGATTCCGAATGGACGGTAGTATGGTCTGTACTTGGGATACAATTCCACGTACCACTTGAGAAGGTACTCACATGTGTGCTTGTGTGGTTAGTCTGTGTGCTTGTGTTTTCTTGAATATAATATGCCAGTGAAGTTGTATGTTTGTCGCTCCTTTGATATACTTTCAAGCATGCAATCTTATATGTGAAATATATGTAAACTTATGTGTAAGTTTTATTTTGTACATGGGAATTTAGAAGCATGATACTCTTGGAAATAAGTGCTACTTAAGCCTGATTAAATTATTACATAAATCCTTTCATTACAAGTGGCATATGTAATGGACCATTCCGAACCCAACGGTTTGAGGTCTTCCCTTGCGAGGGGTGAGTGCGGCCTTAAATCCCATTTTCCCGGTTCACACCAGGTGGCGACTCCATTATTCTCCGGTTTAGTCCCCCGTGGCTACTCCGTACTCCCGACCGTGCCGTGAGCCCGGGACAGCATGCGTCATCCAGTTTCTGTCTCCCACAGCACCCAAGTAGAAGGTTCAGGGTTTTGAGAATATAGTTCAATCATATACAACATACCTGAAGCATTAGGCTTCTTGGCCTCTTGGGCTTCCCTAGCTTCCTTGGATTTCAAGGATCTGCAGTCTTTCTTCCAATGACCCTTCTTTCCACAAAAGAAACATTTCCCTTTTTCCCTTTTTTCTTCTCCACCTTACCATTGGGCTTTAGGTGATCTGGAGCCTTGGCCTTGCCCTTATTTTTCTTTGGGCCTCGTGGCTTCAGGTCCGTACCCGTAAGCATGACGGAGGTTTTAAGCTCCGATTTCAAGTCCTTCTCTGCTTGCTTTATCAGATTGTGCAATTATGATAAAGTAGCTTATTTATCAGACAGATGAAACTGCATAATAAAGTTAGAGAATTCTTTTGGTAAGGATTGAAGAATTAGATCGTGACATATCTCATGATCCATGATGAACCCGAGGTTGACCAATTTTTCAATGTGGCAAATCATCTTAAACATATGTCCACTAACAGATCCTTCCTTATACCTTGTTTGGAATAAGGCACATGACACTTGGAATCTCACGGTATGAACGGAAGTTGCATACAACTCCTTCAAGTGAAAGCTGATGGTTTGAGCATCTATATCTTCGTGAGCTTTCTGAAGTTCGTCCGACATAGAGCCAAGCATTATGCAAACTACTTGCTCATCATCATTGACGTGTTTCTTCAAAGCATCAAATGTATCTTGGTCAGCATCTTCTGCGGGTTCAGGGGGAAATGGTCTTTCAAGAACATAGAAAATATTTTCTTGTCGTAAGATATTTTAAGGTTTCTAAACCAGTCATTGTAGTTGTCGCTTTTGAGCTTATGCTCATCAAGGATGGAATGAAGTGATACTCTGTTTGTCATTTGAATGTTTGTGAAATATTTTAACCCACATGTTAAGAGAAAATGTTAAAATTAGGAATATGTTTTCATTAATGTTTCATAATAACATTGGCTTTTAATATTATGAAGTTGCTCTCACTCAATTTTTTTAAAATTTTAAGCAAATCGCATCAACCCCAATATGATGGATTTCTTGTGGGCAAGGATCCCATTATCATCATTTCATAACTCCGACTAGGGCCGGTCGTTATAAAATATGATAATTAGGTAGGTTCCTAACCAATTTATGATATAAATCACAATTCCTTGATCATTGGGTAGGGCAATCAAACATGCCATAGCTTATGCTAGTCCTTATGGACACCTAATCTTTGCCACTAAGTTATAAGACCACGCCTAAGGGTCGCTGCGTCTTATGACTCAGAAAAGTCAAGCCATTGTCAATAGTACTATTTAGGGACAAATTGGTATTGGTCAGTCTGGTAAAGCCTAGACTTGCCAATACGGTTTAAGCCCTTTAGGTCTATATTTTACAATGGGAGGCAAATTTTAGACTTAAAATATTATTGAGTATTTTAGCAAGTTTAAGTGAATAACTGTCAAATGGATTCCTCCATTGAAAATTCCCCAGAGGGAGGGTGGAGCGAACTCTCTTAAATATCTTTACCTATTAGGATCTTATTGCATTGGTGACAGGAATAAACAATAGATCCTCCAAATTAGTCCAACACTTTAAATATGCTTTAAGGTAAGCTTTGAGTAAATGATTATCTAGATGCCTTCACAACTTTTCCTTTTAGCTATAAAAAGGTAGTGAGTGATGGAAGACATCAAATCATTATCTAACTCTAGTAATACCTTTGGTTAAATTAACTTTAGTTTGGAAAGTTTTATTAGCCCCTTGGTCCCAACCCACTTGTATCTTTTATAATGTCTTTTATTATAAACAAGTGATTTATATTTATTAGCCTTAAGGATAATAAATCTCTAAGTTCATCACGGAATAATTACTTAGCTAAGAGATAAGCAATAGACTCTTTATTTCTTAGAAATTCTCTAGATGCTTGCACCCTAAAATAATCATGCCAATTCTAATCATACATAGAATCATCAAGCATATGAGTTTTAATATGTTGGAATTATTTTAGGCATTAAATAACTTTGATTAATATTTAATTATGATATTGCATTTTATTTTATTCAAATAAATTTACTATTCATGTTTTTCCTACAGCAATCATATATGTTGTTATATTTGTACTGTGCACTGTTAACCATTGATTTCGACTAGTTGGACATGAAATGAATCGTGATAATTTAATCGAACATAAATTATCCTCCGATCAGATGGTCGTTCGATTTCAATAACCAAGGTTGACATCTAGCAACATGTCAAGGCCCCCAAATGAGAAGGAAAGATATATATACTCATTTTGTATGCGATTTACACATGATACGGTCCCTCGCCTCACTGTATCCCCACCTATTGACCTAGGGTACAGAAAGTGTCTACCTATATGGTTAAAGGTATGATGTTGATAGTCTCATGAATCGTGCTAACCCAAAAATCTCACATGATTCTTCCGTTGTGGCCACAGTCTCAAGCACTGATCACACATATCAACCCGCGAATTGGAATACTACTCTTATAAGAAAATATTATCCGAGAGAGTGGCGATTCTCTGTTGTATCTTTACAAACTTCATGTGTTTCAACAAATGACCCAGTCATACCCTTATGACCGGATCTTTTGAACCGGGGAAGGAGAATGTCAAAGTTATTTGATCCACACATAAGATTGTAAAGACCTCAAGTCTAAGGACTAGTCATATAATCGATACATGAAAGTTCTCACAGATAAATGGGTAAAAACTCCATATGAAAACTTTCAGCGGTCAGTTCGATGAACACGAGCAACTCATGCATCCATTTGATTCACCAAGCGGACGAATCTCCACTAGTAGCCTATGCGATCGGCTACCCCACTTAAGGGCGAATCATATCATCATGCTAGTCTCTCCGCTTTGTGAACGCCCAGATTGTTCACAAAACTATGACTAGAAACATTTAAGAGTAATGATTCTCATAAGGCGTGGAAGCTATCTTCTTATTACTCTAAGGGCTTTATTACAATGTTGACGATTCATATAAGTTATGTAAGACACGTATAATAAAGATTGCCATTTTATTAATTAATGAAAATATTACAAATACATGTACATATAGCCCATCCACAAGTTGGGTATAGGGCATATCGCTAACATGGACCGCAGCTATAGATAAACCACAAACAAAGTACCCGCTTTGTTTGTTCTCTATGGACTATTTAAGATTACTAACTTCATACTTAAATTCTCTTATGTATCACACTCATACACTAAGTTTGATGACACATAAGTAATCTAGGGTATTCTAGATAATTTATAATATGCGAAATTAAACAAACACTTTGATAAATGAATAATGCATCATTTTATTTCAAAACATATAAAATCGTTTACATTACATGCAGCTCTAGGGCTTACATCCCAACAATGACCTAATAGTGCCACAACCATACATGTCACAAATCAAATTCAAGTACATTCCAAGACATGATGGAATTCTCATATCCTTGATAATTATGCTAGACAGACACGATGATCTATTGTTTATCTGCTTGGTATGGCTTTCTCATGATAGCGAGTAAAAAAAGAAAGCCCTCTCAACAAAGGAAGATATCTAGGTCATCTATAAATTTTAATCTTCCTAGGGTCAGGGGAGCTAATGTTTGATGTTGCCACGTGGCCTGATATGAATATACAAGATCCATCTTATGCTTACTATGTAACTAGTCTTGACATTCCTTCTTGTTTGGGCTGTAATAATCCAAAAATCTTGCATGTTATAGCATGATGTTTACATGCATGAAGATCAATCGGATCGTACACATGTATCAAACTGCTCTGACTGACTTTTACTTAGCTTTTAATCTCTAAGTCTTTCCCTGATCACTCGAAGCTTATTCTTTCTAACGTATCTCCACGCTATAAGACTGTTGTCATTCCTCTTTATATTATTATTAAGGCTTCTATTATTACTACAACTGATAGTACTATCAATATTATTGTTAATACTTTTTTTGGCATGGTTGCCAATACTATTAATGTAGCTATATGTTTCAATTTTTTTTTAAATGATAGAGGTTTAAGGATCATTTTCTGATTGATCATATAATAGTCGGTTGTGCATGATCAACCTATAACCACGAGGTCTGCTTCCTGCTCTTGTAATGACTGTCTGTGACTTTATATCGCCATTGTGTGAATGTTATTGCTGTCTCCGTAACTACTAATCATAGTCCTTATTCTAGTTTCTGACTTGACAATGCCTTAGTCGCCATGCTTCACTAATATGTTATCCAGAAATAAAATCTCATTAGAGCTTTTCAGCAATTCCTACGTCATATGTTCATAATGTCACAACTGTGCACTCCCTTCATGCCTTTGCATTCACCAGGAAATCTTCATAGAGTTCGAGTAACATTCCTGTTACTATTTCATGCCATCGGCTGTATCCTCATATTCAGGTACCATAAACACCTAGATAAGTAGACAGCTTGGGATTCCTTATCATGATTCAGCTGTGTCTAAAGCTAATTGAGACCTTTCTTTCACCAATAATAAAGTTAATTCATTTATCGCAATTGGATTCTTTTGAATCTTACAAGTTTGAGTTTTCAAATTTCCAGTCGATAATTTATACTTTACTTTCTCAAACTGGCTTTTCGAGTTAACTAGTTAATGTTCTACTCACGTTTAAGGGAAAATGGTTGGGGGGGGGTATGACATAATTCTAGGTTTTAATTATATTAATTATGCACTGCTACTTCTTTTCCTCGTATAAATATGGACCGCCTAAGGGTCGCTGTACAATACTAGTAGTATACTACTCTATGTTTCAAGCTCATCAATTTTGCTTCATATATTCTTGTCGACTTCATCATATGAACGAACCTACCCGTCTCTATAACTCCGGCTCGAGTCTATCTTAAAGCTTCATTTCACTAGTTATTACTCTCCATGTATAAATTGCTCATAAAATTATAACATTTTAGAAAAACCATCCATATGATGACCGATGAATATGTCGTTCAACCTTCAATATTCCTCAATGATCATTACTTGCTTTAAAAGTTATAGGGACTTATCGTTAGATCTGTCTATTTTGGTGCGTGAGGTCAAGGTCAGGCTTTTTGATAGACAATTATCTCCATATAAAGCTACTTTTTTCCTTAGTTCCTGCATTAGTTTGTTTTGGGAAGAGACTATCTTACTATAACTAGTCTTATTTTATTCCACAATTGCTTTATTTCTTCAATCCATCTTGCATTTATCCAAATATAGACATCACGAACAGTTTACATCTAAAGTTCTCTAAATAACCTTAAGGAACTTTCCAAACTAATAGTATCTAATACAAAGTTCTAATGACAACTAAAAGTGTTTATATCAAGAAAACATTAACTTACATGTAACGACCGGTAATCTCGACTACTGTTTTATTCTGGTATAAATATTACATAATATAAGTTATGTTGAACACTTATACACTCATGAAGTGACCTTGGGGAAAATCGATATTCCTCGAAGTTTCGATATGAAATTGTATGATATTTCACTCTGGACAGCCCACGGTGTTTGTGTTGGGATTTTTGGCGCGGAAGCTCGCGGTTTGGGCAAAATCATAACCTTAAAAATTTTAAAATTACCAAATAAATTATTCAATATTCAATATTAATAATTCATTCATATTTCACCTAAACATATTGATTCCATATCAAATAACGACATAAATAGGTTAGAAACATCATGAAACTTTTACGAAAACATTTTTCCGCAAAATGACATAAAACGCGTTTTTGTCCGAACCAACCAACCAACACACATGGGGCTGCCCAGGGCAGCTCCAATAGTGCTTGGACAGCAGACACCCGGTAAGCTCGAAACTCACCCGGTAACGTCGTTTTTCACCGTTTTCGCATATTTCAACTCCGAAACAATTTCCGGCAATTGTTCCAATTCCCAAAATACATCCAATACATTTATACAACATACTTTGCATCACCAAAATCACAGAAAGTCCAGATCTGATTTGGTAACCAAAAATATCATTTTTCATGCTTTAAATCCAATTTTCTCAACATTAATCATATCAACATTAACACCAACCAAAGCCACCACCTATGAAGAACTCAATAACAATTCTAGGAGTTACAAGAGTGTTCATAACACTATAGAATGGCAACAAGTCATCAAATGATAAAATTGAATCAATATTACACTAATATCATCCAATCAAACTTCACACATGCATCTAGCCTCCAAATCCATCCTCCAAATCAAAAAGCCCCAAAATATAAGAAAGGAAGAAACCCTTGAACTATTCTAGATATTCAAGAACAAGAAACAAGCTTTCTAAGTTTAAGATTATTGAAGAGTATCTCCAAATCTTGTAATTCCTTAAATTTTTTTCTTGAATTTCTTCATTTTCTTCCTTGACTCTTCAAGAAAATTTGAGAGCTTTTCTTTGAGATGAAATTCAGCCATGGGAGTTTATGAAATGAGAAAAAAAAATTTCCACTTTATAAAGCAAGTCAAAATCGACTTAGGGTTAAAATAGAGGGCATTTTTATCATTTGGTCATTTTTAATCTAATTAAATAATAATAAGCTTTTAAGTTGACAAATCCAATTTGTAAATTTTAAGCTTAATAAAATCATGCCACATGTAACAAATAATAATCAAACATATTTCATAACAATTATGTAATATTAAAATAATTTAATTATCTAGATATTTTACATTTAAAAATCTAAATAATTAATTAATACGATTATTATTATATATGTATTTTTATTTACATTAAATAACAAAAACATATATTAATGGCATGTGTCAAAATCTCATTTGACAAATAATTAATATGTATCAAATAAATTTTGTATCAAATACAAATACACATTAATTATTAATTGACCGAAATGCCCCTAATGTATTTATTTTCGTTTAACTGATTAAACGATTTGAATTAACTCAGTTAATCCGGTGAAGTATTATGAATAATCTGTATTATTCATAACGCGTTGCCAAGTGCTCAACGAGTACACTTCATATTGTGGGACTCTCTAAGTTTAGGTTTATCCGTCACAGAATCCAATTTCGTGTCCATAATTCACCAACTCATGAATTATGACGACCACAAATAATCTCGCTAAACTATGAAAGTCGAGGTCATTACATATGTATAATCCCTCTGTTACAGGATATCAATATTATACCGGGGATATAGATAAAAAAAAGTCAAATCTTTAATGTATAATATAGTCGACTTTTAAATTTACGATCTTTAAATAATACTCGGAACTCGCTTCCGAAGTATACCACGGCCATGGATTTACTAGATCGTAAATACATACATGATACATATGCCATGTACAAAAGACAGACGGATTCTATCTGATACTCACAGGATATTATGAGCATCAGTCCACACCCAATGATCAGGCGGAGGTCTGATCTAAATAGATCGATGACGTGACTACAATCAAAGTGTGGAGTATAACTTTTATATCCACATTGGTATCTCAAGTCGAAGGACCACTATGCTACTTGACTCAAGAAGATTCATATTGACGTTGGTATACCATCTATTAGGAAATCTTCGGTGAGTCGTTCAGTGTTTATCAAATAAACACATATACGTCTATACGAGTCTCCCAAGACTCATGGTTCATTGGGATAAACCATCGGACCAAGTCTCAATATACGACATATACTGGTCTCATCGGATTTTACTAACCAACCCGTGTCAGTAAATCTTGACCAAGAACTTTATTTGATAATATACTTCTAGTAGTGACACTTCCTAATGTCAATTACGATCTACTTTCTAACTGCGCACTACAAATATATTATCGGGTATTTGTCTAATATATACATATCACTAAATCATATAGTTTCAATCTAATCGTAATTAGATCGATTATGTATATAAAAGCAAGAACTATTACCATAAATAAGTAATATTATGGAAAAATGAATTGTTCATATTCATGAATCGGACATAAATACGATCCGGATTGGCACTCGGAGCACAAATCCTAATAGTTTGGGCCATAACATTATCATACGAACTCCGATTTTAATGAATTTATATCGTCAAAAAGTTGAGATTGAGACCTACAACTTCCGCTTTGAATATTTTTCCAAATTTGAAAAATAAATAAGTCAAAAACGCGAGTAAAAAATATGGGTGAATAGTACCACGGACCCATCTAGAAAGAAGAAGGAAAAGAAAGAAGAAGGAAGAAGAATAAGAAAAGAATAGAGGCAAATACCAAATCTCCAAGAGTTAAGAAGAAGATTGGCAACAATTGAGGACTTAGAGAGTGAAGGAAATCAAAAGATGGAGGATGTAAAGAAACTTGACCCAAAACTTGGTTTGTTAGATTTTCAAAGAATGATGATAAAATAGGGCTATTGGAATGTTAGGGGTTGCATTTTGATGATTTATATGTATGGAAATTGGTTGTAGCATTGAGTACTGAAGTTTTGTAAATCTTAAGAGTTTAAGCTAAGAATAAAAATAATGAGATTAAAGAAGTGTTTGAAGATGTTAACTTGATTCAATATGTGTGAAGTTAAAGTAATATGATGGATTGTGTATTGGTTTTTAGTATGGAAGTGTTAGTGATACCTTTGAGTAAATTAGACTTGAAGAAGCAAGTACAGAATCCTGGAAAAAGCTCTTGCGTCGCGACGCGCAAGGGTTCGCATAGCGACGCGTAATGGGAAAATGATGCAGATTCATTTTTGGATTGTCTGCGTCGCGACGCGCAAGGACTTGTGTCGCGAAGCGAACTGGAAATTTTCAAATATCAATTTCTGGAATTGTGCACGTCGCGACGCGAGATCAGAATTTTCCCTAAATTAGTTTTGATTCATTCCAGATCCACCCTAGCGTGTAAGAGGCCACCCTAAGGGTCTCGTATCGACTCGTATACATACAATACACCATAATATACTTATGTTATGCCTGAAAGCAAAAACAAGTATTTAAATCGATAAATTTAGTTTAATTCCGTAATACACTCCACGATTTATTTTCTAATCAGAGTTATCAATTAGGAGTTATTGTAGGAACCACAAACCTTTCGGCGGAGTGATGTTATGCTAGCGGAACTCCAAATCAGTCAGTGGACACTCTTCTTTAAAGTTGACTTTTATTATGTTATTTTACATATCAGACTTATTTTTACGCTTTTAGTGCGTTAGTCGATTTTTAATTACAGTTATTTCATGAAAGATCATGTTTGAAGATACGTTTGAGAAAGAAAAGTTTTCAAAGTAAGATTTTATTATTTCTGAGGCATGGGGGAAAAATCCACCTCAGTATGTTGTTGGGGTTTTATAAAGAATTATCAGGGCTAGCGCAGCGGAACGCGGAAAAATAATTTTTCCGATTTCAAAAATTTTTCTTGTATTAATTAAATAAACATATTTATTTAATTAATCAATAATTAAAATCTGAAATTTTAACCCAAGAAATCATATTTCTTATAATTACCACATTACCCCAAAGTTTTACAAATTAATTATTTTGGTCATTAAAATGTCAAATACAAATTTAATTGATTCCAAATCAATCCCAAAATAATTTATACAATTTGCAACATAAACCAGAAACTATTCCAGAATTCCGAAACTGCCCAGATGTTTCCAGAAATATGAAAACAACCCATTTTTTTTATTAATTGTAATTTGGCCCATTTTGTTCAAAACACATCAAGATCAAATCCAATCAATCCCAAATTTGACATACATCAAATATACATCAAATTATATCATATATATGAAAAGCCCCAAAATTTGAATGGGTTAAGAACCTTAATTTCACAAATTACTTAAATTGGATAGTTTACATTAAATTGACAAAATTCAATACTTTAATCATCCAATTACCACACCAATCAAGTCTCACCATCTAAAATTAATCAAGAAACATTTTAGGTTAATTATGAATGGCTAATTAACTCTAGAATAGAAACTTTAACTTTCTAATTAATTTATTAAGCTTAATTATAATAATAAGCAAATAAATTAATCATACATGCATAACATCCTCAAACTGTTAGGGTTGGTGCTCGGAGTGCCAATTCGGATCATATTTATGTCCGATTCAAGAATATTAATAATTCATTTTTCCATAATATTACTTATTTAATGGTAGCACCTCTTGTCTTTTATATACATATTCGATCTAATT
Organism: Zanthoxylum bungeanum; assembly: GCA_019454045.1. Taxonomy (NCBI): domain Eukaryota; kingdom Viridiplantae; phylum Streptophyta; class Magnoliopsida; order Sapindales; family Rutaceae; genus Zanthoxylum; species Zanthoxylum bungeanum. The sequence continues at coordinate 108,295 of SKCR01032003.1, forward strand.
GCGATTAGATATCTAACTATGATTAGATTGAAACTAAATCTGATTTAGTGATACGTGTATATTAGACAAAGACCCTAGGATTTACAATGTAGTGCAAAGTTACAACGTAGTTTGTAATTGACATTGGGAAGCGTCACTATAAGTTGTATATCCTTAAATAAAGTTCCTGGTCAAGATTTACTAATACGGGTAGGTTAGTAAAACATAAGAAATTATGTTTCTTGTTCTTGATCATCTAGATAATTTATAAGGTTTCTTCCTTTCTTAAGAATTTGAGGCTTTTTGATTTGGAGGATGGAACTGAAGGCTTGGTGCATGTGTGGAGTTGTATTGAATTATATTAGTGTAATAATTATTCAATTTGATCATTTGATGATATGTTTCCATTCTAGAGTGTTATGACCACTCTTGTAACTCCTAGAATTATTCTTGGGTTCTTAATTTGTGGTGAGTTTGGATCGTGTAACAATTAATATGATTAATATTGAGAAAATTTGATTTAAAACATGAAAAATGATATTTTTGTTACAAAAATTAGATCTGGAAATTCTGTGTTTTTGGTGATCAAAAGTATGTTGTATAAATATATTGGATGTGTTTTGGGTATTGGAACAATTACCGGAAATTATTTCGGAGTTGAAATAAGTGAAAACGGTGAAAAACGGCATTACCGGGTGACGGCTGCCCAAACAGTGAATTGGTCACTGTTCAGGCAGCCCATGAACTACCCAAGTACTATTGGGGCTGACCTGGGCAGCCCCCATGTGCATTGGGTAGTCAGTTCGGTCAAAAACGTGTTTTATGCCATTTTGCGGAAAAACATTTTCATAAAAGTTTTGTGATGTTTCTAAACATATTTATGTCGTTATTTGATATCGAATAAATATGTTTAGGTAAATATGAATGAATTATTTATATTGGATATTGAATAATTTATTCGGTGATTTAAAAAGTTTTAAAATTACGATTTCACCCGAACCGCGAGCTTCCGTTGTGCCCGTGCCAAAACCCCAACAAAAATTGTATCGGAGAAGGTCTGATCCTTCATCCATTACATTTATCATGCTTGATATATGATATATAATCCAATTTTGTTGTTTGCACATGCATGTAATCCAATTATTTCTTGAATTTTCGGTTCTATGCTAACGAGAAACGTAACGGCAATTTAATGGTTAAATTAAGTTATGTTTTCTAAGGTAGATTTGAACTGTTTGGAAATTGATCTAGATTGTATTCTGCATTTGATGTAGAGCAAAGCTTTCTTTAGGAATATCCCTGCTTAAATAAGGCAGTAAAGTGACATTTATTGAATACATGTTTCGTGGTCTGTCTTGTCAATACGGTTTATGGGTATCTTTCCATGGTTGCATCCGAGAAAGTGCCAAAACAGTAGGGTGTAGTTGATAGAATTTTATCCGTGCCGGATGTATATTTGATACTAGATAAATTCAAGTGAATGTGGAAATCTTGAACGTGCCAAAGCTGTCAGGACTACATCTGTAGCTTGAGTTTGTCATTGGCAAGTGAAGCCTTGATATGCCTCCTTGTGAACATGCCAAAGTTGTCATAGCGAGAAACGGTCAGGATCAAAATCAGAATTCACAGTGACTGTGATTGATAATGAGTTGTCTACCTAATGAATATACGTAGGCGAGATCGTGCCAAAGCTGTGAGTCGAAATATATTTATGGGGTCCTCCTATCACTATGGAATTCGATTTAATTATTGAATTTCCATTTTTCGTTGGGGATTACGGTATTACGTAAAGTAGTGGGAGACACTGCTGAGTTAAAATTCCATAACTAAGGCAGTGCATAATATTATGGAAATTGCTGCTTTTGTTTTCCTTTATTCTATATTGTTAATAGAATTAAACTTCTAATCCACTGTATGCATATTATTTGAATATATTTTCTGACTTTACTTATGGTTGCGTATGTCTAGAATAGGTTCTAGAATGTTAGTAGACTTAGATATTGTTACATTAGTCCAAACCATCGGGAACTGTTGTTCTGATTATCTTGAAAATCAAGATGGTTAGTGACTTAGTTACTAAGTCACAATAAGTAATCTAAATAAATATTTGTTTTATGATATAATTGTCTAGAGAGAATAGTTTCTTGTGCAGTAAGAATTGACGTGAATTAGTTCATGTCTCGAGATTCTTGACTGGCATTAAGAATTCTCATTAGGTATTTGTTTGTCTTATAATGACGTTTCTTGGCTTTAATGACTTTTAGAAGTCACGTGTTTGACATAATTTACTAATCAATTATTTGAAATTATTTTGAATAATTGAAGGCAAATTATAGAGCTTAAGAAAGGAGATGTGTATAGTTGTGTATGGAGAATATCGATTCCCACAATACGACAATTGTAGGTATTGGATACCATGTCTCCCATCTAGTTATTTAAAATAGTGTTTAATGATTGTTTTGATATTTGATATCAGAACTTGCGACTATTGGATAGTTACTTGTTCTAAATAAAAAAATTGTTACATATTTTAATATGACTAGTAGTGTCAATGATGAAGAGATTAACATTAAGAAAAATGTTCGGTTGACTAAATAACTTAGAACAGTGCCTTGTGAGATTTTATCACAAAAGCATTAGATGTTTATTCCGTATGGTAAAGGATGGTCTGATGCAAGATCACACCATATATCCTTATCCATTTACTAAATATTGTATTCAGAATGTGATTAAATCTCATTTAACAATGATCGTCATTGGAACATAGATTTATTAAACTAATACATTGGATGTATGTAGCTTAATGAATAAGAAATTACCTTAGATAATTTTCTTTACTTCATAACTTAGTTAATGAATTGTCATGACTTAGTTGCGTGTTTCTAAAAGAATATATATTGAACGTCTTGAATGGTTCAAGAACTTCAATATGTTTCTGATAAAACACGAATAGAATATTTTGAATGGTTCAAAGATATTCTATTTGAAGTGTTGAAAACTATAATTTTAAAATTTATTACGAGTCTTTGAATTGTTCAAGGATATTTGATATTATCAAACATATGAATTTATAGCAATTAGTTCTAAAGTTATTTAATGAATATGATTCTAACTCAATATGATTCTTCTATGATTCCATCGTGATGGAATTGGTCAGTGGGAGAAATCGAATCTTATATGATTTGATTCGTTTGATATTGAGTGTTACCAAATTAATTTTCAATACTCTTGGGGTTATGCTCCAGTTACACTAATTCATCTTTTAATTAAGGTTCCATTAGTTTCTACAGTTACGTATATGATATGTATAAGTAGAAAATTCGAATCTTAAAAGGTTTGAGATTTGAATCTTTCTTTTGTATAATGGTTATATAATTGAAATTACTTGCGCCTTGGAGGTACAAGTAAAAGTTTATCATTTATTCTATTTAATAGAATATTGTATTCTATTTGATAGAATAACTTTTCTACGATCCTGAGTAATAAAATTATTTTATTACTTAGTGTGTAACATCAGATGTTGACCATTGTAGAAAAGACTTAACTTATTGAAGTTAAATGTGAGAATGATAAATTATAAATGGAACCACATAATTAATAAGATGAAAAGACCCTTAGAAATCTTTCGTATAAGTTTAATAGGATGTCAGAATCATTTACAAAGTATTTGATACTTAATGATTTTTTTGTTTTCTTATCGAAGAAAATTATCCTATAACTTATAGTGGGAGTGATATTTGATATTGATTTCGGAAATTACCATTGAACCATAGATCTAAGATTGTTCATAGCTTATCATGATCAAGTTTTGAACTTGATTGAGCTTTCGTTATGAATCGTTCATAAAATGTGCAAAATTGTTTGCGCAACAAAAACAAAGTGAGCTTATTAAAGGTTTGACCTTTATCGTATGACAATGAGAAAAAGGTTATACTCAACAATCTATTGTAGAGTTTGAGGAAACTTGTCTCTAATCACACTAATTGAACAATTAAAAATCTGTTGGTTAATGGTGATATTAAACTATGTATTTTGGCTAAAGAATGCAAAGTGGCATTCCTGAATGGTTTCTTCGAATAAGAGATCTATTGAGGTCTCTTTGTTTGAAGAGTCCATTCTAGAATGGCCCTGGAGTTTGTATTCTGCTAAGATCATAGTTTGATATATTAGCTTACAGAGGCTACTGTAGACTCAGATAAGCTTTCTAAAAATTTGTGTTCTCTAATTTTGATACAATTAGATTGTCTGATTTTATCAAAGCATAGAGAATACATATATGATAGAAGAGTCAGTGGAAGCGTACAAATTTCTTTCTAGTGTTATATATCCTAACAACATTATCATTATTAATGTAATAATGAGATGTTTATAAGTTAAAAGGTTTACCTAAGTCTTCTTTTCTCCGTGAAAGCAGTGGGAGTAGTCTCTGTTATATTTGAAATAAATTTTTATATATGATATAAAATAAGAGACTAATGAAAAACTCCCATTAGTCTTGCATTAGATATGATCTAATAAATGACACATCAAAACTATCTATATGACAGTTAGTATAATTGTTTGACAGTTAGTGTGTCTCTTGTATATAGTATTTATCTTTCGTAAATGATGCTTCCTTAGTCGAAAGAGAAATTGATTAGAATATTTAATCAATCTTATGCATTATATTATGATGGCATAATGAATACTATATTATGTGTGATTAAAAATATTAATTTAATCGTAATTGTTACGAATTATTTTGATACCCTATAGACCATAGGATGGATCTTGAAACATGTTCTTTGTTATCTTTGAGATATTAAGAACAAGTTTCTTATTCATGGAGAATATAATATGCAACCATTAGAGTCAGATTAGTTTTGAGTATAATTATGACATTAGATGGTCTATGTCATATAAAGTCAGAAAAGATGCAGTGGGAGTGTCACCGTTGATTCTACTGAATTAGTAGAATTAGTTGTAACTTTTGATAACTTATGAAGTATTGACTTATGAAGTTGCATAGTGACCTTATAGATTAGAAGTCTTGATATTAGTATTGTGCTTGCGGTTGTCTGCAAAGTATTTTGGATTTGATCTTTAAATACATAGACAACTTTATAGCTATAGCACAATATTGATATCGCATCTGAGTCATATTGATGTAGAATTGGGTTCTACAAAATATGAATGATGATGGTTAAGGGAAACAATTGGGTTTGTTGGACAGACTCAATTTGTAATATCGGGCTTACTTGTTGTTGCCTACCTCTTGAGTGTTAGGTCAGATCTTGAGGGCCGTGAGTATGTGATACACATTGAGATGTGTATATGATACCGTGGATTGGCACTAGAGCAAGTGGGAGAAATTATTAGGGTTGGTGCTCGGAGTACCAATCTGGATCGTATTTATGTCCGATTCATGAATATGAATAATTATTTTTTTTCCATAATATTACTTATTTAATGGTAGCACCTATTGTCTCTTATATACATATTCGATCTAATTACGATTAGATATCTAATTATGATTAGATTGAAACTAAATCTGATTTAGTGATACATGTATATTAGACAAAGACCCTAGGATTTATAAAGTAGTGCGCAGTTACAACTTAGTTTGTAATTGACATTGGGAAACGTCACAATAAGTTGTATATCCTTAAATAAAGTTCCAGGTCAAGATTTACTAACATGGGTCGGTTAGTAAACTTCGCTGAGACCAATACATGTCGTATATCGTGACTTGGTCCGATGGTTTATCCCAATGAACCATGAGTCTCAGGAGACTCATATAGACATGTAGGTGTTTATTTGATAAACACTGAACGACTCACTGAAGATTTCCTAATAGATGGTACACCAACGTCCATAAGAATCTTCTCGAGTTGAGCGAGCATAATGGTCCTTCGACTTGAGATACTACAGTGGATATATGAGTTATCCTCAATACTTTGATAACAGTCACGTCACCGATCTATTTAGATCAGACATCCGCATGTTCGTTTGGGTGTGGACTGATGCTAATGATATCCAGTGTGCATCAGGATAGAATCTGTTAGTCCTGTGTACATGCCATAGGTATCCTACACGTGTGTAGGCATTGCATTTTTACACATTAGCCCAATGATGAGTCTCGTATGGAGGCAACTACTTCTTTAGTCATGAAAGTCGCGGGAAACGGACGTTAGAAGGGTAAAGTTGGAAAATGGAATTTTTGATGGATTTAATCTCGTTGTTTTCGCTTCGGTTGCTTGTTATACCTCCGTTTCTAAGCTTACCTTAGGCCCAAAACTCCCATAGACCACATACCTAACCCAACCATGCCCAATAACCCAAGTCAACCCAAGTCAAACCAAACCTATGCCCATTGGCCATGATTCACGCCCATTGCCCTTTATTTAGGTAATTGCACATTAATCACATGTTTAAATCTTGTTAAATCCTTACCTAAATAAAAGAAATCAAATAAAGTCATTACCAAATCAAATCCAATCCCAAATCCTAATTAGGAGATGCATTCCTTATTAGAAATCAATTAGGAGATTCGTTCCTAATCTAATTAGGAAAGTCTTCTCTCTTTGCCTATAAAAAGAGGCCTTCACCCCCCATTCAAAACCTAGCCCATACATCTCTCTCACACGCCTAAAGCACTCTCTTAAGCCTCCATTACACGCCCAAGCATCCCCATGAAGCCTCCATTGCCGCACCTTCAAGATCCAATAGCCTCCATTGCCGCACCTTCCCTCCATCATCAACACCCTTCACGCCCAAGCCCTAAACTTAACCCTCCATTGCCGAGTTCCAGCCCCCATTCACAGCCCTAAACACCCTCAAATAAACCTTATTCACAGCCCTAAAGTCGCACTAAACACCCTCCAAACACAGCCCCATTCGCAGCCCCAAAACAGTCCCTGAAAACACCCCACTGCACCTGTGAACTGCCGCAGTTCACCTTCTGTTCTGGTCAGTTTTTGTTGCGTCCTTAGCCCACAAAATAGTCCTAAAATCACCTAAACACCATCCCCAAAACCTCCATAAAGTTTCCCTAAAAAATCCTCACAAACGCACCTCCCTAAGCCTTTAAAATCACCCAAAACAGTCCGCTAAACCATCAAGACAGTGACCTGAAATGTAGCAGCGAAACAGCAGCGAAACGGACTTGAAACAGCAGCCCGAACAGCAAAACAGCGAGGAAAGACGTTGAGTTGGTGAACTAAAAGAGTAGCGGATCATTCACCCTTCCAACGGACGTGTAACGCCCTTTCTTAGACGACAAAAGAGGTTAGACCTGAGGGCACCTTTCTACTTATCTTCTTTATTGTTGTTTTATTTATTTTGATATATAATTGCATGAGAGTCGTTTGAAGCATGATGTGATTGTTGGATGAGCGGGATATGTGTTCCCTTTTTATGGTATATCGGATGGAAACTCGGACGTAAATTCTATAGCCGACTCCGAATGGACGGTAGTATGGTCTGCACTCGGGATACAATGCCACGTACCACTTAAGATACACGTATCTCGTCTCATCCTAACTTGTATTTGAGCATGTTATAGTCTTTAGGTTATATGTTTATTATTTAAAGCATGGTTAATTTAGTTTGTTATTTATTTGTTAAAGCATGTTTAGGTTGTCCATTATGCATGTTCTTAGTTTATGATGCGTTTGGGTAATGATTTATACATGTGATTCAATGGTTCAATATGCTTGTTGTGTTACATTGCGTGAAACTTATTTGGATGAAAGCATGTTAGATCTAAGTACCCTTGAGCATGATTATTGAGTAGACTTGGTTAGTTCATTGCACAAATTATATCATCACAAGTGACATAAGTAAGGGACCATTCTGAACCCAACGGTTTGAGGTCTTCCCTTGCGAGGGGTGAGTGCGGCCTTAAATCTTTGTCCCTGTTCACACCGGGTGGCGACTCCATGTTATTTCATACTTCCCAACTAGGCCGCGAGCCTAGAACAGCGTCGTCAAGTTCTGTTGTCTACAGTCTGGCGACTCCACTGGGGATATTAGAGAATTGGCCTCGAAATCATGTCTTGTGATGTGTATAATTTGTGCATTAGTTGACCATTTCTATAGTGGGTTGAGGGGGTTAATCAAAGGCTTTGTTGAAGCTAGGTGATGGTTGGGTGTCTTCCTTCACTCACTACCCTTCGGGGAAAAGCTGTGAAGACACCTAGATAAATCATTACTTGTAGCTCGTTGTGACATACTAGTTTGGAGGACTCGTTGTTTATTCCTGACACCAAGCGATAAGAGCCTAAGGGGCTTGGGTACTTAAGAGAGCCTCGCTCCACCTTCCCTCTGGGGAATCTACAACGGGAAATCCATTCGATAATTAGTCACACACCATAACTCGTTGGCACGTACCGTAAGGTATAAAAAAGGTGCACTCACTTGGTCGCTCGAACCCTTGAGTGGGGAGTCCTAGTTGTGGGTAATCCTTCGTCAAACGAGAGCCTTTGTCCGCGCCCATGAACCCACTTGTGAAACTTAGCCTTGAAAGAACCAGTAGTTATTTATTTTATGTTTGTGTGTTGGACCGCCCGCCATTTGGATCCAGTTGGACCTTTTGTCAAAAGATGTGAACTTGTTGGGCCATTTAAACTGGGGCAATTTGTGTCCTTTGACAGTTGGGCCAAAAGCTTCTAAAATGCCGGTGGGCCACTTTGTGAATGGGCCTTTTATCATTTGAAGTCATTTAGCCATATCATTGTAAAGTGTAAACCTGTTGGGCCTTTTCAACTGGGACAAGTTTGCACCGCGCATGGTGCGATTGAATGCTTTAAAATGATAATGGGCCAACTTATATATTCCATGCATCGCATACATCTCATGCATCTCATGCATACATGCATCATGTTGACCCTTGTGTCTTAAAAGCCATCATGGATACCCGTTGGGTTAGAAAAAAAAGAAGTCAGAGCATTCCTTGGGAAAATCCAGTATATCAGTCGGTTCATTGCAAAATTCATCAGTGTGTGAGCCTATCTTCAAGCTGTAGAGGAAAGACCAGCCAGTAAAGTGGAACGAACATTGTCAGGAAGCATTTGACAGAATAAGGGAGTATTTGGTGAAACGTCCCGTCCTGAGACCTCCGAAACAGGGCAGACCTTTGGTGCTTTATTTGGCTATTGAACCCGAAGCGCTGGGGGCGATGATGGTACAAGCAGATGAGACAGGAGTAGAGCACGCCATCTACTACCTCAGTAAGAAACTGCTTCCGTACGAAGCCCGCTATCAGGAAGTAGAGAAGATTTGTCTAGCAGTAGTATGGGTGTCCAGGAAATTACCCCTATTTCCAGTCTTACAAGATCCAAGTAGTCGCAAAGGAGAATCCTTTGAAGTATCTACATTCGGTGCCTTCACTAGTTGGAAAGCTGGGCAGATGGTTAGTACTGTTGACTGAATTTGACATCGAGTACCTCACTTCAAAGGTAATCAAAGGGCGAGCCGTGGCAGAATTCCTAGCCTTGCAACCTGTTGAAGGGGATCAGTACAAGTTTGAATTCCCCGACGAAGAAATCCAAGCTATAGCAGTCCAAGGATGGAAGATGTATTTTGACGGAGCAGTAAACTGCAAAGGAGCCGGAATCGGTATTGTAATAGTAACCCCTGGGGGAGAGACTTTGCCTATGGCCAATAGGTTGACGTTCAGGGTAACTAACAATATGGCTGAGTATGAAGCATGTGCATTCGGCTTGACTGCATTAATAGCCTTGAGAGCTACGAACATGGATGTTTACGGAGACTCAATGTTGGTGATCCGACAGATGCAAGGAGAATGTGAGTTAAAAGAAGAACGGTTGAAGCCGTACTTATTCCACCTCAGAAACCTAGCACATGCTATCCCTAACTGCAAATTTTAGCACTTGCCTCGGGAAGAAAATCAGATGGCAGATGCATTGGCAACGCTAGCCGCAACCTGGGAGAATCCAGAGAAATTGGTGATGAGACCACTTGTGTTGACAACGGCCAGCAAACCGGTTTATGAGATAGAGAGGATCTGGGAGTAGAGGTCGATGACGGAAGAACCTGGTGTATTATGACATCCAGAGGTATCTAGAACATGGGGAATACCCAGAGGAAGCGAGCAGAAAAGACAGAATCGCCATTCAGAAGTTGGCTGCTCATATGTGAGTCTGAAGGGAGAACTCTACAAAAGGCAAGCGAACGGTGTTTAGCTGAAATGCTTGAGAAAGGAAGAAGCTCAGAAGATAATGGATAGTATGCGTGCTGTGCGTCATGTGAACGTCGCATTGAACGGATTGAACTTGTCCCGCAAGATGTGAGACAAGGCTTTTACTGGTCAACCATGGAAGCCGACTGCGCGAAGCTGGTAAGGCACTGTCACGATTGTCAAGCGCACGGGAATTTGAATCATTTGCCGCATACAGAATTGCACGGGTTGTCAGAACCTTGGCCCTTCTCAACATGGGGAATTGATATGATCGGAGAGATTCGGCCGAATGCGTCAAACGGACATCGCTTTATAGTGGTAGCAGTGGATTACTTCTCGAAATGGGTAGAAGCCGAGTCATTCCGTAATGTCACGACAAAACAAATGGCTAAGTTCATAGCCCGAAATCTCATATGCCGGTACGGTATGCCGCATCACGTGGTTACGGACAATGGAGTCCAGTTTCAGGGAGAGACCAAGGCGATGTTACAGAGGTATGGGATAGGTCATCATAAGTCTTCACCATACAAGACAATAAAGACGATTCTGGCGAAGATGACGGAGAATTACAAAGACTGGGCTGATAAGCTGTCGTATGCCTTGTGGGGATACAGAACTTTTGTAAGGACAGCAACTGGAGCTACGCCTTACTCTTTAGTCTACGGAATGGAAGCGGTACTGCCGGTGGAAGTTGAGATACAGTCCATGCGGGTGTTAGCAGAAGCAGAATTGCCTGAACGAGAATGGACCTCGCAGAGGTTTGAGCAGTTAGTATTGATGGATGAGAAGAGGATGAAGTCCTTGCATCACATGCAGATATATCAGAAGAGGTTGGCCCGAGCATTTAATAAGAAGGTGCGTCCTACCAAGATCAAGAAAGGTGATCTGGTACTTAAGCAGTCGAAGCCGTCGACGACAGACCCAAGAGGGAAGTTCAGACCAAATTGGGAAGGACCATACATTGTTCAGAAGGTAATGGGAAATGGAGCAGTGAGACTGTCGGACTTGGAAGGGAATGAGTTCACCGAGCCGATCAATGTTGACAGATTGAAGTTGTATTTGCCTGAGGGACAGAAGACTGAATAGTCATCCGCAGAAGACCTAACCCAACGGGATAAAGAGAACTCATGCATGCATGCACACATATAACCCATTATTGCATTACTTTTTTTGCGTGTTTTGTGTTTTTGTTTTATATTCACAGGTATCGAAGAATAAAAGAGAAAGCGACAAAGACAAGCTAATCAGAAACAGCGAAAGCACTGTATTAAATTTGGGAAGAAATCCTAGGGCTGAGGTCCACATCGGTGTTAAGATTCAGATGGTAATCTGAGGGTTAAGGCCCATTTTGAGTTTGAATTTAGGGTATGGATCCCGGGGGTGAAGCCCACATGGTCAGCAGTAAAGGGGAAGAATTCCTTTGATTGAGTGAGTGAGTGAGTAAAAAAAAAAAAAAAAATGTGAGAGAGAAGTCTTTGATGGTTAAACATATGTCCGGTGATGACATTATGTGCTGTAGGGAGAAGCCTTAGAAGCGAGACGCGCTCTTATCCGGTATTCTGAATGGATTGATCTCGGCTGGACTCATGAAGCACTTGATAAAGGTATCTCAACAGTAGAAGCCTGAGCGGTTGATGAGATGACTAGTTGAAGAGATGGTGGATCGGTGAATGACCGTTTGCCTGGATGTCCACACTGATTTGCCTATGCTACGATACATGATATGGTTGGAAAATAAAGAAAGAAAAGTCTCTGCAATGAAAAGAAAAGAAATAGACCGCCTATAACCGATAAGCGTGAAGCTACCCATGGGCGAGTATTAGGACCACCATGAGGAGAAATGCTACCTTAAAGGGTAGGTGAGTCAGAAAAAGAAAAATAAAAAGAGAAAAGAAAAAAAATGAAGGAAAATAATGAAAAGAAAGAGACGATGCAATAAAAGAAGACCATATCATGTTAAGTATGCTACAGTAATCACAGAATGTGACCCAGACATCCAGGTTGGTTAGACCCACTGATCCGATTCTCCGAAGCGAAATCATCGAGTTGGCTAACTTAAGGAATAAGCTGAGAAGGAGCCTTAGCACACACACACACTAGGAGTCTGGTTCAGATCACCCATTCAGGGGATTGGGTTTGAGTATGTCGAATACTTCGAAGATTCTTCGGCTTTGACGCGAAGAATCTGTTGAGGACAAAAATATGTTTAGCTATCGAGATTATCTCAAAGAGAGGCACTACAGTGTGAAAAATAGAGAATCAGCATCAGTAGTAGACCTGCCGGGTATGGCATTCTGTGGGCGAGGCCCACATTGGTTCAAATCAGTTTCAGCCAGGTACGGCACTCCGGGTATGGATATCATCAATTCAGCCAGGTACGTCACTCTGGGTATGGAGATATCAGATCAGTTCAGCCAGGTACGGCACTCCGGACATGGAGATATCACAGCTGCGACACCCTAGGTACGGGGTAGCATTCAGACATTTGTGGCTCTCTAGGTACGGAGGAGTCACTGCGACACCCTAGGTACGGGGTTAGCACTCAGATTTGTGGCTCTCTAGGTACGGAGGAGTCACTGCGACACCCTAGGTACGAGGTTAGCACTCAGACATTTATGGCTCTCTAGGTACGGAGGAGTCACTGCGACACCCTAGGTACGGGGTTAGCACTCAGACATTTGTGGCTCTCTAGGTACAAAGACGTCACCGCGACACCCTAGGTACGGGGTTAGCACTCAGACATTTGTGGCACTCTAGGTACGGAGGCGTCACTCACTGCACGACACCCTAGGTACGGGGTTAGCACTCAGACATTTGTGGCTCTCTAGGTACGGAGACGTCACTGCGACACCCTAGGTACAAGGTTAGCACTCAGACATTTGTGGCACTCTAGGTACGGAGGCGTCACTGCGACACCCTAGGTACGGGGTTAGCATTCAGACATTTGTGGCTCTCTAGGTACGGAGACGTCACTACGACACCCTAGGTACGGGGTTAGCACTCAGACATTTGTGGCTCTCTAGGTACGGAGACGTCACCGCGACACCCTAGGTACGGGGTTAGCACTCAGACATTTGTGGCTCTCTAGGTACGGAGACGTCACCGCGACACCCTAGGTACGGGGTTAGCACTCAGACATTTGTGGCACTCTAGGTACGGAGGCGTCACTGCGACACCCTAGGTACGGGGTTAGCACTCAGGCATTTGTGGCTCTCTAGGTACGGAGACACTCACTGCGACACCCTAGGTACGGGGTTAGCATTCAGACCACAGCGACGCCCTAGGTACGGGGTTAGCACGCCAGGTACGGCATGTGGACTATTCAGACATTTGTGGCTCTCTAGGTACGGAGACGTCACCGCGACACCCTAGGTACGGGGTTAGCATTCATTCAGACCACAGCGACGCCCTAGGTACGGGGTTAGCACGCTAGGTACGGCATGTGGACTATTCAGACATTTGTGGCACTCTAGGTACGGAGGCGTCACTGCGACACCCTAGGTATGGGGTTAGCACTCAGACAACCAACATCATCACTGCGGTACTCTAGGTATGGAGACGCAACCGCGACGCCCTAGGTACGGGGTTTACCATTATCAACTCAACACAGCAGGCAGACCAGGTGACAGCTGGCGAGCCAGGTAAGTAAAAATGCATTGCACGTACTTTGATAGGATTGTCATTGTCACACACTGCACAAGTCCCATCAAAGTGGGGGCGACTGTAGGCATTGCATTTTTACACATTAGCCCAATGATGAGTCTCGTATGGAGGCAACTACTTCTTTAGTCATGAAAGTCGCGGGAAACGGACGTTGGAAGGGTAAAGTTGGAAAATGGAATTTTTGATGGATTTAATCTCGTTGTTTTCGCTTCGGTTGCTTGTTATACCTCCGTTTCTAAGCTCACCTTAGGCCCAAAACTCCCATAGACCACATACCTAACCCAAACCATGCCCAAATACCCAAGTCAACCCAAGTCAAACCAAACCTATGCCCATTGGCCATGATTCACGCCCATTGCCCTTTATTTAGGTAATTGCACATTAATCACATGTTTAAATCTTGTTAAATCCTTACCTAAATAAAAGAAATCAAATAAAGTCATTACCAAATCAAATCCAATCCCAATCCTAATTAGGAGATGCATTCCTTATTAGAAATCAATTAGGAGATTCCTTCCTAATCTAATTAGGAAAGTCTTCTCTCTTTGCCTATAAAAAGAGGCCTTCACCCCCCATTCAAAACCTAGCCCATACATCTCTCTCACACGCCTAAAGCACTCTCTTAAGCCTCCATTACACACCCAAGCATCCCCCTGAAGCCTCCATTGCCGCACCTTCAAGATCCAATAGCCTCCATTGCCGCACCTTCCCTCCATCATCAACACCCTTCACGCCCAAGCCCTAAACTTAACCCTACATTGCCGAGTTCCAGCCCCCATTCACAGCCCTAAAACACCCTCAAATAAACCTTATTCACAGCCCTAAAGTCGCACTAAACACCCTCCAAACACAGCCCCATTCGCAGCCCCAAAACAGTCCCTGAAAACACCCCACTGCACCTGTGAACTGCCGCAGTTCACCTTCTGTTCTGGTCAGTTTTTGTTGCGTCCTTAGCCCACAAAACAGTCCTAAAATCACCTAAACACCATCCCCAAAACCTCCATAAAGTTTCCCTAAAAAATCCTCACAAACGCACCTCCCTAAGCCTTCAAAATCACCCAAAACAGTCCGCTAAACCATCAAGACAGTGACCTGAAACGTAGCAGCGAAACAGCAGCGAAACGGACTTGAAACAGCAGCCCGAACAGCAAAACAGTGAGGAAAGACGTTGAGTTGGTGAACTAAAAGAGTAGCGGATCATTCACCCTTCCAACGGACGTGTAACGCCCTTTCTTAGACGACAAAAGAGGTTAGACCTGAGGGCACCTTTCTACTTATCTTCTTTATTGTTGTTTTATTTATTTTGATATATAATTGCATGAGAGTCGTTTGAAGCATGATGTGATTGTTGGATGAGCGGGATATGTGTTCCCTTTTTATGGTATATCGGATGGAAACCCGGACGTAAATTCTATAGCCGACTCCGAATGGACGGTAGTATGGTCTGCACTCGGGATACAATGCCACGTACCACTTAAGATACACGTATCTCGTCTCATCCTAACTTGTATTTGAGCATGTTATAGTCTTTAGGTTATATGTTTATTATTTAAAGCATGGTTTAATTTAGTTTGTTATTTATTTGTTAAAGCATGTTTAGGTTGTCCATTATGCATGTTCTTAGTTTATGATGCGTTTGGGTAATGATTTATACATGTGATTCAATGGTTCAATATGCTTGTTGTGTTACATTGCGTGAAAATTATTTGGATGAAAGCATGTTAGATCTAAGTACCCTTGAGCATGATTATTGAGTAGACTTGGTTAGTTCATTGCACAAATTATATCATCACAAGTGACATAAGTAAGGGACCATTCTGAACCCAACGGTTTGAGGTCTTCCCTTGCGAGGGGTGAGTGCGGCCTTAAATCTTTGTCCCGGTTCACACCGGGTGGCGACTCCATGTTATTTCATACTTCCCAACTAGGCCGCGAGCCTAGAACAGCGTCGTCAAGTTCTGTTGTCTACAACGTGTTTGGTATAACTTCGGAAAAAACGAGTTCCGAGTGTTATTTAGAGATCGTAAATTTGAAAGTCGACTATATTATACCATAAGGATTTGACGTTCTTACTTATATCCCATATATAATATGGATAGCCTATAACGGAGGGATTATACGTATGCAATGACCTCGACTTCCATAGTTTAGAGAGATTATTCGTGGTCGTCATAATTCATGAGTGGGTGGATTATGGACACGAAATTGGATTCCGTGACGAATAAACCTAAACTAAAATAGTTCCACAATATCAAGTGTATTCGTTGAGCACTTGGGCAACGCGTTATGAATAATATAGATTATTCATAATACTTCATCGAATTAAATGAGTTAATTCGAGTCGTTTAAATGGTTAAACGAAAATACATGCATTAGGGGCATTTCGGTCAATTGATAATTAATGTGTATTTGTATATGATATAAAATTTGATTTGATACATATTAATTAATTGTCAAATGAGACTTTGGCACATGCCATTAATATATGTATTTGTTATTTAATGTAAATAAAATACATATATAATAATAATTATATTAATTAATTATTTAAATATTTAAATGTTAAATATTTAAATAATTAAATGATATCTATATTTCATAATTGTTATGTTATATAGCTAATTATTATTGATACATGTGGTATGTTTTAATTAAACTTTAGGTGTGCAAATTTGATTTGCTAACATAAAGTTTGATTTTATTTAATTAAATTAAATTGACAAATTGACCAAATTGCCCTCACTAAGTCGGCAATCACCATTTTTTAAAGGGAAATATTTTTATTTTCTTGTTAATGGCTACCCATGGCCGAAACATCATCCTCCAAATGCATCTCCAAGTTTGTTTGATGGTTCAAAGAAGAAAAGTGTAGAAAATCAAGAAAAAGGTTTAGGAAATTAAGAGATTAAAGGTCATCTTCAATATCCCTAAGCTTAGAAATTATGTTTCTTGTTCTTGATCATCTAGATAAATTCTAGGGTTTCTTCTTTTCTTAAGAATTTGACACTTTTTGATTTAGAGGATGGAATTGAAGGCCTAGTGCATGTGTGAAATTGTATTGAATGATATTAGTGTAATAATTGTTCAATTTGATCATTTGATGATATGTTGCCATTCTAGAGTGTTATGACCACTCTTGTAACTCCTAGAATTGTTCTTGGGTTCTTCATTTGTGGTGACTTTGGATGGTGTAACAATTAATATGAGTAATGTTGAGAAAATTGGATTTAAAGCATGAAAAATAATATTTTTGTTACAAAAATCAGATCTGGAAATTCTATATTTTTGGTGATGAAACTTATGTTGTATAAATGTATTGGATGTGTTTTGGGTATTGGAACAATTGCCGGAAATTTTTTTCGGAGTTGAAATAAGTGAAAACGGTAAAAAAAGGCGTTACCGGGTGACTTTTGAGCCAACTGGATGACGGCTGCCCAAACAGTGAATTGGTCACTAGTCAGGCAGCCCATGAACTGCCCAAGTACTATCGGGGCTGACCTGGGCAGCCCCAATGTACATTGGGTAGTCGGTTCGGTCAAAAACGTGTTTTATGCCATTTTACGGAAAAATATTTTCGTAAAAGTTTTGTGATGTTTTTAAACATATTTATGTCGTTATTTGATATCGAATAAATATATTTAGGTGAAATATGAATGAATTATTCATATTGGATATTGAATAATTTATTCGGTGATTTAAAAAGTTATAAAATTACGATTTCACCCGAACCGCGAGCTTCCGCTGCGCCCGCGCTAAAACCCCAACACAAACAAGCTTCCAACAAATTTAATTACAAACTTAAGAGTAGAGAGATCAATCTTAGCAACACAATTGAAAATAAGATTAATAGAAACAATTTCTATCTTGAAGAAAATTGAGAAATACTTACAAATTTCCAAAACTTAAGCTTTTCTCTTTTGGTTTTCCTTCAAAATGCTCTCAACTCACTTTGTAATTTTTGTTAAACTTGTGTAATTGTGAAAAAATGAAACAAAACAATTTTGATATTCAATTCCCACAATTGCCAATTTTTGCTTAGAAAAATATATAACAATTATTTCTTTTTTGTTCAAAATCCATTAGTCCACATATAAGCTTTAATAAAGCAACACTTTATCTTTAATAAAGTTATCAAAAATGTGTTCCAATTATAACATGTCATTTCCAAAGAAATCATTACTTAAATATATTTATTTTATTAATTAATTTAATTATTTAACAATTAAATAATTAATAAATAAATATAAATATCTTAAATACATGTATTATATTTACATTAAATATCTCAAATACATTTATTAATGATATATGTTTAAATATCACAAATTGATATTAAATTAATGTATATTTAATAATATCAAATATTAAATACAAATACACATTAATTCATCAAATAACATTTAGAACTGATTTCTATAGTGTACCACGGACCCATGGATTTAACAGATTGCTAATTCCATATTCAATACATATGCTCTGTACACAGAGCTGACAGATCCTATCTTGATACACACAGGATATCCTGAGCATCAGTCCACACCCAACGAACAGATGGAGGTTTGATCTAAATATATCGGTGGCGTGACTACCATCTAAGTGTGGAGGATAACTCAGATATCCACAGTGGTATCTCAAGTCAAAGAATCACTATGCTCACTCAATCCGAGAAGATTCATTTGCAGCTTCAGAAGCTGCAATATATTCCGCCTCTGTGGTGGAATCAGTTGTCGACCCATGTTTGGAACTCTTCCAACAAACTGCACCTCCGTTAAGGGTAATCATGAATCCTGATGTAGACTTTCTATCATCCGGATCCGATTGGAAATCGGAATCCGTATACCCATTAACTTGTAGTTTGTTTCCTCCATAAAAATAACTTATCCTTAGTACCTTTAAGATACTTGAGGATATGTTTAATGGCCATCCAATGGTCATTTCCTGGATTGGACCGATATCTACTCGTCACACTAACTGCGAAGCTGATATCAGGCCTAGTATATAACATGACATACATGATGCTGCCAAACACATAGCATAAGGTTTATTAGACATTCTAATCTTCTGTTTGCAGACACATCCTCTTCGAAAGATGTAAGCCATGTTTGAACGGTATGTTTGTTGTCTTATAGTTACCAAAATTATACCATTCTAAGATCTTATCTATGTACGTGGATTGGGATAACCCAGGTCCTTCATGGAGAAATTCTTATAGATGTAAGCTTTGACGCCCTGCATCATCCTGATATCATTCCCAATGATAAGGATGTCGTCAATATAGAGAATTAAAAGTGCCACCATATTCTCACTGGCCTTCTGATACACACAGGATTCTTCCGAATTCTTGAGAAAACCAGACAATTTGATTATCTCGTCGAATCGAAGATTCCAACTTCATGAAGCCTATTTAAGTCCATAAATGGACTTCTTCAGCTTGCATACCATGCCCGAGTTCTCGCTAGATGCAAAACCCTCCGGCTATTCTATATAGATTTCTTCATCAAGAAATCCATTTAAAAAAGCCGTTTTGACATCCATTTTCCAAATATCGTAATCATGATATGCGGCAATTGACAACAAAATCCTGATGGACTTAAGCATTACAACTTGAGAAAAGTTTTCATCGTAGCCGACACCAGGTCGCTGCGAGTAACCTTTAGCTACCAGTCGGGCCTTAAAGGTTTCAACATTTCCATCGAGCCCTCGCTTCCTCTTGTAAATCCATTTACAACTGATACGAACAATTCCTTCGAGAAGCGGAACCAAGTTCCAAACTTGATTCTCATGCATTGAGTCCATCTCGGATGTCATGGCGTCTTGCCACTTCACGGAGTCGATGTCCAACATCAATTCTCTATAGGTGAAATGGTCAGTTTCTTCTACTAAGAGAATATCGAGACTCTTTTCTTGTATCAAATACAAGCGTTCAAGAGGTCTAGATACCCTTTGTGACAAACGGAGTGTGTGTGTTGAAGGTTCTTCATCTGCTTAAACTGCAGGTTCCTCCATTAGTTCGTTGGTTCCAGGTTGTACTTCATCAAGTTCAACCTGTCTATGATCACCACCTTCAGCCAAAAATTCTATTTCTAGAAATTTTGTGAAGCGAGCTACGAACACATTTCGATGTTCGGTATCATAGAACAAATATCATTTCGTATTTGAAGGATATCCAACAAACCTAAACTTCTGCCCTCGAGGCAAAAGCTTATCTTGCTGAGCCATTTTGACGTATGCATGACACCCCCAAATCTTAACATAACTAAGATTCGGTTTCCTACCGGTCCATATCTCATACGGAGTCATAGGAACAGCCTCGAAAGGAATCTTGTTCAAAAGATTTGCGGCAGTTAAAATAGCATAACCCCATAAGTAATAGAGTAAATCTGTATAACTCAACATCGATCGGACCGTATCCAATAAAGTCTTATTTCTCCTCCCTGACACTCCATTATACTGCAGAGTACCGGGAGGAGTATATTGAGCGAGAATCTCATTCTCCTTTAAATAATCAGTGAACTCTCCACTCATATATTCACCACCTCGATCAGATCGAATGCATTTAATATATTGACCAGTCTGTTTTTCAACTTCATTTCAGAATTCTTTGAACTTTTCAAAGGTTTCCGATTTATGTCTCATTAAATAGACATAACAGTACCGTGACAGATGATCGGTAAAGGTGACAAAGTATGAAAAAAAACTGTGAGCAGTTTGACTTAAGGGACCACATACATTAGAATGTACAAGTTCCAATAAGTCAGTGGCTCAGTGTCCAACACCCGAAAATGGGACTTTGGTCATTTTACCCCGAATGCAAGATTCACAAGTTGGATAAGATTCAATGGTGAGATCATGTATCAAACCATTCTTAACTAATTGGGTTAGGCGTTTCACGCCTATATGACCTAACCTAATATGACAGAGTTCAATATTATTTATATCAGATTGTTTACATTTATTTATTCCAGTATTAAAGATATCTTGTGAGGTACGCAATATGTAATGACCATGCTTGTTTGGACAACAAAGGATCTGAATATTATAACTATCATATAAATACAAAGAATGATTCTTAATATTTACATTATAACCTTCAGTATCTAATACAAAAAGGGACATAATATTCACCACACATCCTGACACAAAATAGCATTCATTTAACAAAAGTCTCCTACTGGGTAAGGGAATCTCGCATATGTCCACTGCAACTGCATCCAGAGAGTCACCACTCCCGAATCGCAACTGCATCTCCCCATATTTCAGCCATCTACTTTCCGTTATCACTTGTAACATATTGCAAATGTGAATAGGACAAGCAGAATCCAAAATCCAGTTAGATGTAATAGCTTCACAAGCCAATGAGATATCGATAATAGGAAAAATAAAAGTACCTGATGTCGATGTTTTTTCCTTCCTGATTTGTGCGAGATAGTCTGGGCAGTTTCATTTCCAGTGCCCGACTTTCTGGCAATGGTGGCACTTATCTTCAGAAGCTCTCTTGGGCTTCACCGTCTTACCATGCGGAGGAATATGGAAACCCTTATTTTTCTTTCCTTTTGTCTTCTTCCCCTTCGACTTGGATTGTGAAGAAGCGGAAAGTGAAGTGGGTTTCGGAAGACGAGTTGGAACTCCCTTCCTCAAATCTTCCTCTGTTGTGAGAAGCATCTTATACAACTAACGGTAAGAATAGTGAATCCCATTAATGTTGAAGTACATTACGAACTGGCGATATGACGCCGGGAGTGAACCGAGAATGACACTACGACCAAGAGTTTCATTGAGAGAGAAATCATGTCGCCTCAACTGTTCGATCAAATCGATCAAGTGAAGCACATGCAGGCTCACAGCCTACCCCTCTTCAAGTTTAGAATGGAACAGTTCCTTCGAAACTCTATGAACCACTACATGATCCTGGTTCATGAACGATTCACGAAGTTGTGTCATCTTGCTATATGCAACATGCATCTCAAAATAAGTCTTCTTAAGCTCAGAAGAAAGAGAACTCATGATGAATGATTTAACCCTTAAATCATCATCTTTCCATCGCTGGAAAGTCTCATGTTCCTCAGGAGATGCATCAGGCGATATAGCAAGCGGTAATGGACCTTCCAAAATATAACCCACCGTCTCGGAATTGAGGACTATCCTCAAATCCATATCTCAATCCGCAAAGTTCTCAAAGCCTTTAAGCTTTTTCGTATCTAGCATACGAGCAAAAGGATTGGTTGGAGGTGCCGACATCGCAAATCTATCAAATAGATGGTGAATCAACGGTAAGCAGATAAGCAGATAAAAATATAATAACAGTTTCAAATTATATCATAAAGCATTAACTAGATCATGGATTTTAAATCTAAAAATGTCTCTCCCACTATTTCATGCAATATTGTAATCCCCAAACAAAATACAAAACATGCGACAATCAAATCATAACATAATAGTGAAAGGTGGACCCCATGAATATATTTCAGCTCACAGCTTTGGCACGTTCTCGCCTACGTATATTCATTAGGTAGACAACTCATTATCAATCACTCAATAATGACTCTTGGGTTTTCGGTCCTGGTCGTTTCTCGTTGTGACAGCTTTGGCACGTTCACAAGGAGGCGTATCAAGGTTAAACTTGTCAATGATGAATTCAAGATATTTACGAAACTTGACAGCTTTGGCACGTTCAGGATTCCGTTTTCGCTTGAATTCACATAATATCAAATATATCTGGTACATATAAATTTCTACAGGCCATATCCTCACAGCTTTGGCACGTTCTCGGATATAGTCACATAAAATTTATCCATAAGCGGTATTGACAAGACGGACCAATTAATATGCATCAAATACATATAAAATTAAAAACCTTATTTTAAATAGAGATTTTCCACAAATATGTTTTTACTTTATTTAATCAAATTAAATAAACACATGCATGCATAAAGTCAAGATTAAAGTCAACATTGAATTTTAAAGGCATAATCATATATCGGTCTCCATAATCAGACTCGCTCTGATACCATTTTTATTGAGGTTTTATAAGGAATTATCGGGGTTAGCGTAGCGGAACGCGGAAAAATGATTTTTCCGATTTCAAAAGTTTTTCTTATATTAATTAAATAAACATATTTATTTAATTAATCAATAATTAAAATCTGAAATTTTAACCCCAAGAAATCATATTTCTTATAATTACCAAATTACCCCAAAGTTTTACAAATTAATTATTTTGGTCATTAAATGTCAAATACATATTTAATTGATTCCAAATCAATCCCAAGATAATTTATAAAATTTACAACATAAATCAGAAACTTTTCCAGAATTCCGAAACTGCCCAGATTTTTCCAGAATTACGAAAACAACCCATTTTTTTAATTAATTGTAATTTGGCCCAATTTGTTCAAAACACATCAAGATCAAATCCAATCAATCCCAAATTTGACATACATCAAATTATATCATATATATGAAAAGCCCCAAAATTTGAATGGGTTAAGAACCCTAATTTCACAAATTACTCAAATTGGACAATTTACATTAAATTGACAAAATTCAATACTTTAATCATCCAATTACCACACCAATCAAGTCTCACCATCATGAAATTAATTAAGAACAATTCTAGGTTAATTATGAATGGTGAATTAACTCTAGAATGGCAACTTTAACTTTCTAATTAATTTATTAAGCTTAATTACAATAATAATCAAATAAATAAATCATACATGCATAACATCCTAAAAAACGCTTCCAACAAATTTAATTAGAAACTTAAGAGTAGAGAGATCAATCTTAGAAATACAATTGAAGATAATATTAATAGAAACAATTTCTATCTTGAAGAAAAATGAGAAATACTTACAAATTTCCAAAACTTAAGCTTTTCTCTTTTGGGTTTCCTTCAAAATGCTCTCAACTCACTTTGTAATTTTTGTTAAACTTGTGTAATTGTGAAAAAATGAAACAAAATAATTTTGATATTCAATTCCCACAATTGCCGATTTTTGCTTAGAAAAATAAATAACAAATATTTATTTTTGTTCAAAATCCATTAGTCAACTTATAAGCTTTAATAAAGCAACACTTTATCTTTAATAAAGTTATCAAAAATGTGTTCCAATTATAACATGCCATTTCCAAAGAAATCATTACTTAAAGATATTTATTTTATTAATTAATTTAATTATTTAACAATTAAATAATTAATAAATAAATATAAATATCTTAAATATATGTATTATACTTACGTTAAATATCTCAAATACATATATTAATGATATATGTTTAAATATCACAAATTGATATTTAATTAATGTGTATTTAATAATATCAAATATTAAATACAAATACACATTAATTCGGAAATAACCGTTAGGTTCCGATTGCATGTATTTTTCATTTAACCATTAAACGAGTTATAAATAATCAGTATTATTCATAACAGTTGCCCTACTGTTATAAAGAGTATATTTCATTAGTGAGACTCTCTAGATTCAGGCTTATCTGTCACAAAATCAAATTTTGTGTCCATAATTCATCCACCCGTAGATTATGACGAACACGGATAAACTCACTGAATCATACAAGTCGAGGTCACTGCATACGTATAATCTGTCCGTCAAAGGTATCCGGAAAAATCCAGTGATATAGATACAAACGTCAAATCTCTATAGATGTAATCACGCCGACGTTTCTATTAGCAATCCCTCAAATAACACTTAGAACTGATTTCTATAGTGTACCATAGACCCATGGATTTAACAGATTTCTAATTCCATATTGAATACATATGCTATGTACACAGAGCTGATGGATCCTATCTTGATACACACAGGATATCATGAGCATCAGTCCACACCCAACGAACAGGTGGAGGTCTGATCTAAATAGATCGATGATGTGACTGTCATCTAAGTGTGGAGGATAAATCAGATATCCATAGTGGTATCTCAAGTCAAAGAATCATTATGCTCACTCAATACGAGAAGATTCTTATTGACGTTGGTGTACCATCCATTAAGAATCTTCGGTGAGTCATTCAGTGTTTATCGACTATAAACACCTACACGTCTATACGAGTCTCCAATACTAATGGTTCCCTGAGAAACCATCAGAATCCAAGATTCCAATATAGGACATGTACCGGTCTCAACGGGTTTACTTTACTGACCAAGTAGTGTAAACCTTGACCGGGAACTATCTAAGAATGACAACGTCATGATACAACCCAATGTCAGTTGCAACGCTTTTACAATAGTATCATAACTAATTATTCTAAGGTCGGTTACGTCTTTACCATATTAAAGAAGAAGTTCTATATAAAAGAAACTGCTCATTTTATTCATAATAAAATGTTACATAAGTATTTATAAGGAAATACATAATAAAATTGGCGCTCAAAGCACCAACCCTAACATATGTAACTTGATACAGAGATTGAATCGATGGATGACATGTGCACATGTAAAGGACTAGGGGGACGGCGATACGTAACGCCCCCAGATCCTAGTTCAGGACTAGGGATGACAGATGACCCTAGATCCTAGTATCAGAGCTTAGAGGGTAGCATAGATTCGTATCTCAAATTCTAGTTCAGTGGCTTGGGGGACGGTGATATGTAACGCCTCAAGACCACTAGTTTCAGGGATATGAGTGGCGTGTTTTGGGGGACGGCGATGCATAACGCCCTAAATTCATGGATTTGTGCTCCTGGCTCTAGTTAGGTGTATGGGGGACGGCGATACGTAATGCCCCCATACGTCAGGTTTTCAGAGACATAGATCAGTTTTCAGAAACAGTTTTTAGATACAGATTTCAGAGTTAGTTTTCCAGAGAAAGATTTTCTAGAAAGAAACAGTTTTCAGAAACAGACATTTCAAAAATAGTTTTTCGAACCAGATTTTCAAAAGCAGATTTCAGAAATAGATTTCAGAGAGAAGTTTTCTAGAAATGAAAGTTTTCAGAAAGATTCGAATTGATTTCTAAAACATGAGTTTTATAAAGTATTTCATTTTTCATTTTAAAAACCGTCCACTCACTTAGATCGTTCAAACGATCTAACCCCCCACTCTCAACGTTTTATTTTACAGGATCATGGAGGACGAGCTCGGGAGGATGGATACTGATTGAAGTTACTAGAGGGTTTGGTCCACCAAGTCGACTCAGAAATAGAGATTAGTCAAGTTGAGTAAGGTCCAGTCTTAGATATTTGTATAACAGAGTTAAGTATGAGTATTCATGTATAGAGCTATAACACATATGGTATTATCTGTTCAGTCGAATGTATATTACATTTCGAGCTATATTGTGAGTTTGGGTATTAGTCCCATTTATGAAATTATGTTAAGAAAAGTATCAGTATGGTTTGTAGTTAGAAAGTCAGTGGCTTAGGAGGATAGTACAGCCTATTCCCTGTCGGTAGCATCTCCCAAATCGGGGATGTTACATTACATCAAAGGTTTGTTGGTCTTCTTTTCAATGAAGAATTGGAAGAGAAAGAACAAGATTTCAAATTCTTATAAGGTAGTTCATTGATTTCTATTATTCTTACCAATCTCATTAGAAGGAGATTTTTCCATAAGGGCGGATAATTTTTCGTTCACAATGCCCTAACTGCGTGTTCCATAATCTCTTCGGCTACATAGTTTTTTGCTACTTCTTAAGAGTCAAGATATGTAGGGGTATACTTATTTATTCCGGATAAGGAAGATTTCTTTTGAAAGAATGTTAAAATTGCTCGGAGAGCCAGAGAAGAATACTATTTGAAGGATTAAAGCATTATATGTGCCTTAGATTATGTAGTGGATTCCAGTTAATATTTTGATATTCTTTGTATTACGATATCTATTGGAGACTAAGGCTACTATATAGTTTATCATAGTGTACTAGTCTATAATGATATTATGTTGCTAGAGTTCTTTCTTTATTCTTGTTCCTGAACAGTTTCGACTTACTACCCTATCATTCTTCTATGAAGGGTGTAGCAACTCTCAATGTACTTCGGCACCATGCCCCATATTCGCCTATCTGATTCCTATTTCTGGTTGAAAAATTATCTAGGGCTGGGCTTGGCTATCTTTATAGAATATTCTATATTAAGGTAAATCAAACATACTAAAGGATCAATGATATTGGAGAGTAGCCTCTTATATATTGATACCTCGGGCATACCACATATATAAGACACCACCACCCTCCTACTGCAGTCACAAACCCCAAAACCTGGCTCTGATACCTATGGGTGTAACATCCCCAGTGCAGAGATGTTACCGACAGGTGATGGAACCTCACCACCATCATGAGCCTCTGACCATTTCTAAACCTCATTGACTATGTTACTATAACAGATAGATATTTATTAAACTTTTTCATGAACCAATTAGTGTTGTACGAATATCTTACTGACTTTAAATAAATACTTATACCTTATATAAATAACACCGTATACCTTTAGACATGACTCACACCGACTTATAAGCATTTTATCTGAATGCGAACAACAAACTTAGCATGATACACCCAAACTCTAGTGACTACAGTAAACTCGATTCCTCGATCTCAGGCTCTTGTTCGGCTATGGTTCACCAGATAAAGCTACCTGTAAATCAAAGTGTGGAGTTGGGGGGCAGATCATTTGAACGGTCTGGTGAGTGGATACTAAAAATAACAGACCATAAGAAAAAAATTTAAACAAGTCCATAAACCATTTTTCATGCATGTATCATCAAAAAGATATCAAACGCCCAAGTCAAGCGCAAAGACTAAACGAGGAACGAACGATCCATTGTCGACAAGGTGTCGGGTCAATCAATTTCTGATGGACGTGACCCTAAACAAGCATCCCGGCGGAAACACAATGATAAGTCATAAAAGAAACATAAAAATATGCAACGAGCACCGGAATGGAAACATATCATCAATCAAGCAACTCAGCGGAAACAAATCAACAATTCAAAAAAATCATGAAAACATTTAACAAGCGTTAAGACGGAAACATTTAATCATTATACATATTCATTTATCAATTTAAAACCTCAAAATAAATCAAACTTCAACACTTAAAGCATTTTAAATTATAAGTCAAGAATACATAAAAATAAGGCATCCACTCATTGTGCTATGGCAAATTGAGAGCGGTACACGGCGTGGACGACTGTCGAGTATCCTGACGTGGATCAAAATCCAAACAACTATTAGTTTATATAGCACGGAATATTTTCATATGGTAATGTATGGACTCTTAATGTTTCTGAATATATGATATATTTATGGTATCTATGAATTTTATGAGCTTATGTTTCGAGTTACGCACGTGTGATAGCGAAATTTCAAATTCTGCCTAATCGTTAAAATCTTCTGCTCAAAGATTAACTTTGAAATTTCACAACGATCAATTGGGATGGAATCAAGGGCTGAAATTTTTATAGAATGGACCCTAATGTGTCTAGTTTATGTCAGTTTTTACAGATCTCGGTTTCAATTTGGGAAACCCAAGTTCTAAAACGAAATTCAGGGGCTGTCCAGAAAAAAATACAAAAAAACAAAAAAACAAAAAAAAAAAAAAAAAACTGGGTACAATGGCAGCAGGTCACCCAACTTCAAAAATTCGGTTTGGCTTCATCTTAAGTCCGAAAATTCCGATTTTTATATATGTTATTCTCTTATATGTCTATTTTACTAAAAAAAAACGATTTATCATTTGGACATCGAAAACTCGAGTTATGAATAAATCAGCACAACCTGTCCAGAAACATCGCAACTAAATTCAATATCAACAACTCCAAAACTACCAAGAAACTCACTGCCATAACACAACATATACAACACATTATGTATATTTTCATATTACCTATATGTTCATCGCACACCCGCTATCACTATTATTCATTCATCTATACCAATTTGACCAAGCTTTCCCTACTACACTTCATGATAATTCAACATCATCAAAACAAAATAAAGCTCCTCACTTCACTTCCCTAAATTCGACCACAAGACCATCTCCCACACCCAATTTTTATTTCATGCCATAACCATATATGTAATACTAATCCATACATTTGATACAAATTACATGAGTTGTATAATTATAAAAATCACAAATCAACACCCTTCATTTTTTAAGTAAAATTCAGCCAAAGGGCTTTCACCCACACTCACTTGTATCTTTTGCCCAAACTCATAACACAAGAAGAAATCCATCACCCTGAATACTTGCCTTTATCACCAAATCCACCATTCAATTTCCACAAATCAGCCCTCACTTCCTCTGCTTCCATTCTGCCCAATCATTAATATTCCCCATCTCAAAATTTTAAATAATATTAAAACATAAACCAACGCCCAAACAACAACCCAATCATGTATCAACCTTTAGATTGTTCAATTTTTACCCCCTCTAACAGCTTCACATTCAGCCCCTCTATTCAATTTTTTTTATATTGTGTTTCTATTCAATCTAAGTTTGAGTCATGCCAAAAATGCCACAATACATCCAATAACACCCTACTATGATTTCTTATATCAAAAGAGTCCATAAATGCTTAGTTTTATCATAATTTCAAAATGAGTAAAGAAAAGAAAACGTGCTAGGTCTAAGAAAATGAAGAGGGGAAATTAATTAAAAGTTTACCTTCTTGGAGTTTGTCTTGTGGAAAGCTCCAATTTGAAACTTGATGGCACGATAGGAAGAAGCAAGCAAGAAACACTTGGTTCTCTAGAAAAATCATGAAGGGATGCTTTGGGAAGAAGATGAATATTGGTTAGAGTTCATAAAAACGTGGGCTGTTTTATATTTAAGTGGGGCATAATTTTTATTATTTTATTATTTTCTTATAAGGCACATGAAATTACTAGAAGAATCCCAAAATGCTACAATAACAGCCATAAAATATATTTTGTGACTTGTTTCCGTTCTAAATTTGAAAACATGACCAACATGAAAGTTGTAGGTATTAGTCTACGCTTTCCGATGATATAAAATTCACTAAAATCGGACATCGTATAAAACAGTTATAGTTAAAATACTAAAACTTGTTTGGAATATAACATAAAATAAATTTCGTATCGGAACTGCAATGTCCGAAAAATAATTCCCCGAGCATATACACATTCGAGCATGATTTATATCACGTATTATGCCACCTATAACAAAGTTGTCGTTGGAATTTATGTTCGAAATTGCTGCGGTGTTACAAGGGGTCCCATAACCACCCCAACAGGCTGCAATCTATACCGAATATGGAGCGTCAGGACATGGGAGGACATGGCCACGCAATTTCGGGAAAAGTTCTTTCCACCCACTAAATTGGCTCAACTGAGAACATAGATAATCATATTTAAGTAGTTAGAGGCCGAGAACCTGTATGAGGCGTGGAAGCGCTTTAAAGATCTACTCAGAAGGTTCCCACAATATAATTATGAAGAATGTGTCCAGATTCAGCTATTTTATAATGGGTTGCATGGTCTGAACAAGACTATGGTTGATGCAGCTGCTGGAGGAACCATGTTCAAGAAAACTATTGAAGATGTTTACGCTTTATTGGAGGAGATGGTCATTAACAAATTCCAATGGCCAAGTGAACGCTCGACGATGACTAAGGTGGCCGGTATATACGAGGTGGATCATATTGTTTGTAACATTCCGCTTTTAGAGATGCTACCGACAGGGACTAGGCTGACCTATCCCCCTAATTCTCTGACTTTCTTACTATGATCATCACTACTAATCCATGCACAAGAGCCATTGCCCAACTCAACAATATGAAATGCATTCTAATACTCGTAACTGTATACTCAAATATACTTCTCTTTACATATCTGTTAATGGACACTTTTAGCACATGACAATGACTTATACAATATGAATGTACGTATTCAACTTTACTTTGACACTGACTGTGCTGAACCTTTGTACTTGCCCCGGTGGACTCAAACACCCTAGTGACTGCCATCAGTATCCATCCTCTCGAGCTCGTTCTCCGGGTAAAACTACAAAATAAAAACATTGGGAGTGGGGGGTTAGATCGTTTGAATGACCTAGTAAGTGGACAGTTTAAAAAAGAAAATGAAATGCTTTATGAAAATTCATTGTTCTAAAACCAAAATCATCTCATTAAACTACCTTTTTTGGAACTATTTTCTTATCTTAAAAAAATCTCTTTCTGTGAAACTTTTCTGGAAACTCCTTTCTTTCTGTAAAATCTTTGAGATTCTCATAAAACTGTTTCTTTTGAAACTTTTTCATAAAACTATCATTTCTGGAAATCATATATCTGAGGATCTGTAAAAAAAACCTGATGCATGGGGGTGATACGTATCGCCATCCCCCATATACCTAAATTAGTGTCTTGGGGCGTTACGTATCGATGTCCCCTAAGCTACTGAACTAGAGCCAGGAGTGCTAATCAATGCCACCATCATGTCCCTGAAACTATGATCTAGGGGCATCTGTCATCCCTAATCCTGAACTAGGATCTAGGGGCATCTGTCATCTCTAATCCTGAACTAGGATCTAAGGGCATTACGTATCGTCGTTCCCCTAGTTCTGAATCTACATGTGCACATGTTACTAGATCCGATAATTCCAAGTTACATCTGAGGTAGGTTTTCCCCCATGCTTTCAAAAATCTCTAAAATCATGCTTTTAAACTCCAAATTTTTCAAAACATTCTCATTTATTAAATAACTGGAAATCAACTTGGTTAAGGCCCTAAAGTGCTTAAAAGTAAGTCTCAAATTAAAAGAAAATAAGTAAATATCAATTTGAAAAGAAATATCAACTCACATATTTGGAATCTGGCTGACACTACTTCACTTCATCGAAGAAAGATGTTGATTCTTGTCGAAAATCTATAATCGATAAACTTAATTAGCACATAAGTTGTGAATTATGCTCTGGAACTAGGCTAAGCTTACCAATTCAATTAATTATTACCATTGCATGGCATATTATGCTTGTGACATGACATAATGTCTGTATATGTGCCGATGTGAAACCTTTAGGGTGGCCTCTAACATCCTAGGATGAAATTGAAATGGCTAAATCTGATCCTGAAAAAAGGGTTACGTGTCGCGACGCAAGATGTTGCGCGTCGCGACGCCCACTCGGTCAGACCCGAGGCAGAGAGTATTTTCTTGTACGCATCATGATACTAGGAGTTTCACGTCGTGACTCCCATATGATCAAACCTGAGGCAGTAAGCACCTTCCCGTTATGCGTTGCGAGGCTATGGGTTGAGCGTCGCGACGCTTGCCCAATTTCAAGGCCAAATATTAACTCTTCAAATGATAATGCCCACAGCAATCCCCACACCACCATGATCCAAACTCCAACATGTTTAGAACATTATCCATCATTACCCAAAAACTCAAAAACAACTTCTTAATCTACTACTAGGATTCGGCCAAGGGCCTATCTTGCCACTTTTGAACTTTCCAATATAACAAAACTAAATTCATGTCTTAACATCAATCTAACACTTGAACTAATATCATTCAACAACAGTGGAAACAAAAATAAATCTCCTTTTAACTAGATGAA
The DNA here is from genome assembly GCA_019454045.1 of Zanthoxylum bungeanum. NCBI lineage: Eukaryota > Viridiplantae > Streptophyta > Magnoliopsida > Sapindales > Rutaceae > Zanthoxylum > Zanthoxylum bungeanum. The sequence goes on from SKCR01032003.1 coordinate 140,649, forward strand.
ATCCGGCTAACCCCTTAGGGGTAAAATATTTGGGCATTCAACACAACTATGCTTAATCCATGTGTATAAGATCATAAAATGCACGGATATGCTTACTAATCATTGCATTTAAGCTAAAATATAAAAGTGAGAAACTAGGATTCATGGATGACGATTTAGGGATTTTATATTTCAAGCTCAAAATTGAAATTAGAAGAGGGAAAGAGGATGAAAAGCTTACTTTACGTGAGACGTGTTTGGAATCATCATTTGTTACTTCAAAATGGCGTGAGGATGAGAGAAACGTTAGAGAGCTCCTAAAATACTTGTTCACGTTTTTAGAGAGGTGAAAGAGATGGATGATAGTCCCCTATTTATAGGAACATGCATGATTTTTGTAATGAAGTGAGTGGCTAAGATTGTGCCACATCACTCAATTCTAGACTTTGCTCGAAATTTACTATAGCAATCACGGAAATCATGATTTTGGTCATACTTCTGATCTGAATTTGGAAAGTGTCCAACTCGAAAGTTGTAGGTCTCAGTTTTAGCTTTCCGAAAATATAAAATTCATCAAAATGGGAGATTGTATAAAAAAGTTATGGTATAAATACTAAGGATTATTTGGAATATAATATAAAATAAATTTCGTATCAGAACTGCAAAGAATTTACCGAATGTTAAAAAAGTAATTCACGAGCACATACACGCTTGAACATGATTTATATCAATTATTATGCTACCTATAACATAGTAGTCATCAGAATTACTGGGGTGTTATATTGTTACACTAATAGCTCAAGTGTCATCCGTCACAAGTGTAGTTGATAAGAGAGTAATATTTTTGTCCTAAAGTTTTATCAGAATTCACATCTTTTTGCAGCAATGGAATAATTTTTCTAATTTTTCCGATTTTTTTTTTCTCTATTTTTTATTTAAATACAATATCTTTGTCTATGTAACGAGCTTTGGGTCGGTGACTCCTAAACCAGTTGGTTTTAGGGCACTAGGTGTTAAAACACCCTTACAGATTTAATAACTCGGATCTCAGACGTTTTTTTTTTTTTTTTACTCCATCACTTTTTGAGATGCATCCTCCAATTAATCTAAAGTACTGAATATTACAAACTTTTCAATTTTAGCTCATGTCTGTATGTTACTATGTAGATAATACCTGCTAACTAAGCATATGAAGATCCATTTTAGTCAGTTTTATAGAGAATTTACAAATTAAATAATTCAAAAGGAAATAAACAAAAATTAACTTGTTCCGAATTAGGTTTGAGATACGTCTCAGGAGTGAAAACTCCTTACTCAGCTATCTCTTACCAATTTCACATTTTTAGTCAAAATAAAAACACAAAATATTTTTGTAATTTTTGAAAAAATTTCAATTTTTTTGTATTTTTCGAAAAATTTTGAAATAAAAACAACACACAACTAAAAACAATATACTAATCAACTAATTCCCTCCCCCAAACCTAATGAGACATTGTCCCCAATGTCTTAAACAGTAGAAGAAGAGTTTAGAAGATAGTACCTGGTTAGCTGAAATTCTACAGGAAATTAAAGGTTAAGATCCAGATTAATCCTACGCTTCTTATCACGATCGTCCTCGGACCAATTTATCTTTGAAAGGATATGGTCAATTTGTGGTTCATAGGCTAAGATTTGGTCAATTAGATCTGGAGCAGTTCTGGCAGTGAAGAGGGGTTCTTTTAAAGGTTTTGACACGAACCCATTTCTCCGGGCATCATCAAGAAACACACAAAGAAAATCATAAAATCCATCAACATTAAACAGCCCAATTGGTTTCTGGTGTATGTTCAAGTTCGCCCAAGATAACACTATAAAAATTTCCTCCAGAGTGCCCAAGCCACCTGGCAAAGCAATAAAAGCATCAGCACAGTTAATCATTTCTACCCGTCGTTCAGACATACCTGGCACAATCAGTTCCTCTCCGTTTGATGGTTCAATAAGATTTGCCTCCGCCAAGGGTTTTGGGATGATTCCCAAAACATGACTGCCTCCTTCTTGTATGGCCTTTGAAACGATCCTCATAAGTCCAAGATTTCCCCCGCCATATATTAAGTGCATATTCCTTGTAGCTAAGACTCGACCCAATTCCTGTGTTGCCTCCATGTATTGTGGTTTAGTACCAACACTACTACCGCAAAGCACACATGTGTTTTCAACTCGTCTTCTTGAAGTGGTTTCCATGTTTTACTCTGGATGTCTTCAAAAGTGCAATGATGAGTTGAATTTATAATACCTAAAAAGGGTGAGTAAAAATAGCACAAGTATCTTCCAAAGGACGATTAGTAGCAAAATAGTAAAATAAATCGTGATAGTCAAAAAAGTCTGGATCCTGTCGGAGAAAACAAAAGAAAACAACAAAACAAATCACAATTATTAGGAAAAAGACAAAGAGATATAATATGTACAAGAATTTACAGCTTGATTAACGTCTATACGTCAGGGACAAGCTTCCCATCCAATTTTCTTATAAATTGGCAAACATTGTATTTTTGAGTCAGATTCCCAAGACTTAATTGTTGTCTTTCTTTTTGAAATGGTGCATATAACATGCAAATTTCATGAAACACACATCCATTGGGATGTGTCTCAAGAGTTTTAGATATGTCATCCAAAGACTTCTTACTCAAGCCATCCCTAATGAAGTTAATCTTATCTTCGCGGTTATCAGACACCATTCCTGCCAATCGGACCCGTGCTTCAATAATCCAACAAATGTCAGTAGGAATACCTTTGATCATCAGTAACCTCATCCGTTCCAAGCGAGCTTTGTAGACTTTAATCATAGATTTTTGAGGGAGAGAATGAAATTGCTTGTGAAGATTTGCTAAAGCTTCTTCCATCTTGAAATGACTTAATCTGAAAAACTAAACACACCAAATTAAATCACACCAAATCACAATATATACAAAAATTTGCATGGGTTGCCTCCCTGCTAGCGCTAAGTTTAACGTCGACACCTAGACGTGACTTCTCGAACGTTAGGCTGGATCTGAAAGTGTGACACTTTCTTTTTGTCGCTCAAGTGATTCTCCCCAGTAGTGCTTAACACGCTTGTTTTTAACCTTGAAAATTTTGTTGGAGTCAGGATCATGTATCTCAACGGCTCTATCTGGTAAAACTTTGGTGATCACAAATGGACCTGACCACCGTGATTTTGGCTTCCATAGGAAGAATTTCACTCTTTATTTGTTTAACAGTACCTTTTGCCCTGGTTCCAGTTGTATGCGCACTAACTTTTCATCATGTCTTTTCTTTGCCTTTTCTTTGTACAATTTGGCATTCTCAAAAGGCTGATTGTGGAATTCTTCCAATTCGTTGAGCTGGTGGAACTTTTTCTCTTCTGTTGCTTGTAGTGCAAGAATTGGATTTTTCAGTACGCAATGCGCTTTATTTTCAGGCTCCACAGGTAATTGACATGCTTTAAGTTTGTCAGTAGAACTTTGTCTTTCATCAGAGTTCTGATCGGTACTAAATATCACATCAAGTCTGAAACATTCCTCCTTCTTTTCATCATCTGGGAAATTCATGGCCTTGAAAACATTGAATGTTACTTCTTGGTCCTGTACCCTCATAGTTAATTCTCCTTTTTGTACATCAATAATGGTTCGACCTGTAGCCAAGAACGGTCTCCCGAGGATGATTGGCACGTCTGCGTCTTCCTCCATATCAAGGACAATAAAATCTGCTGGGAAAATAAATTTGTCAACCTTGACCAGCACATCCTCAACTACGCCTCTTGGGAATACGAGCGTTCTATCAGCAAGTTGTAGAGAGACTGAAGTGGGCATTGTTTCTCCAATCTGCAGTTTCCTGAAAATAGAAAAATGCATCAAGTTAACACTTGCACCTAAATCACATAAAGCCTTACCAAAGTCATGTTCTCCTATGGTGCAAGGAACAGTGAAACTTCCAGGATCTTTCAACTTTGGAGGAAGTTTCCTCTGAATGATGGCGCTGCATTCTTCTGATAATGCTACTGTCTCATAATCTCCCAATCTCCGCTTTCGTGAAAGAATGTCTTTCATAAATTTGGCATAGCTGGGCATTTGTTCCAACACTTCTGCAAATGGAATATTGATATGTAGCTTTTTGAAGATCTCCAGGAACCGAGAAAACTGCTTGTCCAATTTGTTCTTCTGAAGACGCTGAGTAAAAGGTGGAGGTGGAATGATATATTCTTTTTCCTTTGCTTCTTTTTCCTCCATCTGTTGCTTTGTTTCTTTTGGAACTTCCTCAGCAACCGTTTTGGCTCCAACATCTTTGTTGATTTCAGTACCACTTTTTAATATGATGGCATGACATTGCTCCTTCCCTATGTTCCTTGGATTTGGTTCTGTGTTGCTGGGAAGGGTACTTGGTGGTCTGTAACTCTGAGCATTGGCTAGTTGTCCCATTTGATTCTCTAGTGCTTTAATAGAGGCCGATTGACTTTGAATTAATGCCGCTTGAGATTGAAATATAGCATCATATCTTGCTGCTTGAGAGTCGTGTTTTTCTTTTATCTTTTTCAAGTAGGTCAACACTTCTGTTATTCCTGATTCATTTGTCTGCTCCTAGTCTTTATTCTGTTGTTGGAATCCGGGTGGTGGGTTGTTCATTTGCCCATTATTGTTGCTCCATGCGAAATTGGGATGATTCCCCCACCCTGGGTTGTAGGTGTTGGAATATGGATTGTTCCCCTGTCTGTTGAAATTGTTGACGTAGTTCACCATTTCTTTATGTTGAATTAGTTCTGGTGCTCCTCCATATGGTGAACTTGTGGTTCCAGCGATGTTCACAACTTGTGTGCTAAGTGTTTCTAGACATTTGCATATATGATCCAGCCTGGTATTCACTGCTGTGTTTGCTCCAACTTCATAAATTCCTGCAATTCTTTGGATCATGCTCCTTTCTGTGTGCCATAAAGAATTATTGTTGGCCATTTCTTCAATTAAGTCCCAGGCTTGATCTTCTCCTTTTGCCATCAAAGCTCCTCCAGCAGCAGCATCAATTGTGGTTCTCATTATTCCAGAAAGTCCATTGTAGAAGGTTTGGACTTGTAGCCACTTTGCGATCTCATGATGAGGACATTTCTGGAGTAAATCTTTGAATCTTTCCCAAGCTTCGGAAAGGGATTCTGAATCTTGTTGCATGAAGGATGTGATGTCATTCCTTAACTTTGCAGTTCTGGCTGGTGGAAAGTATTTTGCAAGGAATTTGGTGGCTAGAGTGTTCCAAGTTGTGATGGAACCTGCTGGTAGTGAATGTAGCCAAGCTTTAGCTCTGTCCTTCAAGGAGTATGGAAAAACACGTAGTCTCATTGCTTCTTCTGATGCTCTGTTGTAGCTGAAAGTACCACAAACTTCCAGGAAGTTGCTGATGTGGGCATTAGGATCTTCAGTTGCATTTCCCCCAAACTGTACTGACTGCTGAATCATCTGGATGCATGTTTTGATGTCACCCGCATTTGCTGGTAAGGGAGGAAGTACAATACAAGAAATGAGTCCGTCAACCACCGGAATGGTTCTGTCTCGAATGGGAATCGGTGGTGCAACGTTCAAAGGTTCAGGTTCCATGTTGACTAAAGCTTCTTGGCCTTCTCGCCTTTCCCTTCTCAATTGTCTGATGGTTCTTTCAATTTCTGGGTCAAGCGGTCGAAGTTCAAAGCTTCTGGTTCGTCTCATGTAGTTTCTGAAAACCTGAAACACAAGAAAACAACAACAATAAGTAAAAAGAAATTAGATACAAGTAAAGGTATCTAACTCTAAACTAATAGTAAAAGATAAATAAGTCCTTGGCAACGGCACCAAAAACTTGACCGGCGTAAACACACACGTATAACGCAAGCGCACGTATCGTTCAGTAGTATAAAAAGTATCGATCCCACGAGGACTTAAAACCTTTTGTTATCAATTTATGGAGTTAAATGTTTACAAGTATCTAATAGATTGATTGTTTGATTGGGTGGGTGGTGACTTTAAAACTTAAAACAAGTAAATAAAATTGCTTGAAAGTATATTGAAGAAAATTCAAATTTATAAAACTATCCATGGTTGTGAATCCTTCCAATAGCTTTTTAAAAGATGAAGTGGTTATTTTACGTTTGTGTAATATATTGGTTTATTAACCTGGAACACGAAATTATGTAAAAGCCTCTTCCGATGGTCAATTACAAATACCCAGCATAACCCAATTGAACCATATGTCTATGTCAACCAAATTACCTGGATTCATTAAGATTAAGTTCCAATTATGGCTACCCCCGCCCAACAAGTATATTCTTATCCTGTAAGGAAATTTATTAAAGGGTTATCTATCCTCAAGGAAGATCGTTGGCTATTGAGTCTAAGGTCTTAAACCTAAAATCCCTTTTCCAAGTTCATTTTAAGTTTACCAGTTCAATTTTATTAATGGCCAGTTAATAAAAAGCATTAGGATTAAGACTCAATAAATAAACCTTTATATTACCTAAACTGTAATTTAACCCCTTATAAACCGGTGATATTGGATTTCATCACAACCCCAGATAACTGGCTTAGTTACGACACATATTTACGGGAAGTAAAAATTTAAATAAAATAAAAGACATAATGTAAATTGCTGAAAATTAAATACTGAAAAGTAAATAGCTGAAAAGTAAATAAAGTAAAAGTAAAAAGTAAAAAGTAAAAAAAAAATAAAAGTAAATTACTAAAAGTAAATTGCTGAAATTAAATAAAGTAGAAGTACAATAAAAGAAAATGATGGGGGTTAGAGGATCAACTTTTATTACTCCTATTTTAGATATCTCCCTTAATATAATATATTAACTTGTGTGATAATTACCAACCAGCCATATAGGCGGTATCCTGATTAAGTCAAATTAATAATTAATTACCAACCGACCAACCAGGCGGTATCCATACTTAGTCAGATTAAAACCAATTTATAATTAATTACCACCGACCAATATAGCGGTATCCTCATTAAGTCAGGTTTTAAATAGTTTATATATTATAATTAAAGGAGATTAATCTAAATAGCAATAATAAAAGCTTTACCTTTCACCCCAGCAAGGGGGAGTTGCCTCCTCATTGTTTGAAACGTAAAAACTGAAAAGTAAAGAAAGGAAAGTACTGTGCGTAAAAGTAAATTGTGGAAAGTAAAAACTGAAAAGTAAAGAAAAGAAAGTGCGAAAGCGGAAATTAATTACTGAAAGCTGTAAATAAACAAACAAGATACAATCTTCTTATTTATTCTTTAGGAATTTCAAAGAAGAAAGTATGAATTTTACAAATGAAATGGCTTGGTATTTATAGGCAAAATTTTGCCTCCATCAAATCATCCATCAAATTCTCCACCAAATCCATTATTAATTTCTCCACTAATTACTCCACCAAATCCATAATTGCTCCACTAATTGCTTATCTTGTTTGGTGGTGATTTGATAATTTTTATTAATTATTTATTAATTTATATTTTGCTTTGAAAATGATTGATAATGACTTTAATAATTACACATCACACACTTATGGATAGTTCATCAATTTCGGTCATGAAATCTTCAGAATTAGAAAATATTTTCTCTTTCAAAGCTGTGGATCTTTGAGTCTTCTTTAAACTGGAACTTGAATCAGCTCAATCCGATATCGGAGTAAAACGTTATGCCCAAAATACGACAGATGCGCAAAACTGTAATTTCCAAAACTGCACTTCGTCAAAAACGCCCTTTCAAGTTTCCAATCTCCAAAATTAAAATATCAAGTCCAATAATTGCCCTTATTTGACCCATATTTCATCCTAAATGATTTCATTGAGACCCGATATTATTTTATCTGCAAAATAAAATAAAATACATCAAAACGTTCATCAAACCCGAGAAACTAAACAAAATATTAAGTTAAAGGGGCGGTAAATATTGATATATTTTCCGCTCATCAACATGTTGTAGAGATTTTAATTTTATGTGTTATTTTTGCAGGAAAAAAACTTAGACGGAGCACTTAAGGCAAGCAAACCAGTGAAAATGGGGTTATCACGGAATAAAGTTTGACAAAATTGAGAAGTTAAAAAGTCAACTCAGTAGAGACGACGGAATAGTGAGTCAACTCTTGATACACATCCTAGTGGATATATTCGTCAAATGACTCGATTTTTGCCAAAAAATAACAAGAAGTTAAATGGCCCCTAAAAGAAATCACGGTAACAATGTTCCTTTATCCTTCTTTTGTTTTGTAACGCATTGGGGACAATGCTAGGTTTAGGTTTGGGGGTGAGGTTGTTTATGTTTATTTGTTTTCTCTGTCATTTTTTTCGTTTCTGCATGTTTTTATTCTCTGCATGTCGTGTGTTTTGCATGTTGTGTGTTTTAATTTTTGCATAAAAAAATTATAAAGAGTCTAATGATGAGATTGTTTGTCTTAGTAAAAAGTTCTAGGAAAAGATAAATGCTATTTTCACTTTTATCCTATACTTTGAACCTAATATCTAGGTCAGACTCATATGCACTTAAAAAATAGTTTTGTAGCAGTTTGATAATAAGGAATTGATAAAGTGACAAGTTGAAATAATCGGTGGTTGATGAATGACCGTTTGCCTGAATATCTAATTTGTCTGCAGTTATATATGATGTGAGGAATGATGACAAAAAAAAATAGTGTATATTAATAAATAACATCTGAAATTCGAGTAATTAAGTTCGTAGGGGTGTCTTAACACCTAATGTCCTAAAGCCAACTGGTTTGGGAGTCATTAGCCTAAAGCTCACTACATGGATTAAAGATGTTACAAAAAAAATCACATACCTCACTTTGCGCAGATTGTAGTAGACAGAACAATTTTAGATAGTCAGGTTGGTTTGACCCATTAACTACTGAGAATTGAGACAAACTCACCTAGTTAATAACTTAGAATCGAAGCTGTTTGCAGGGCTATTCACACACACTCATAGTCTGAATTAGATACTTTGTTCAAAAGAAATGATTTTCGTTTTAGTTTGTATTTTGAAGGTTCCTTTAACTTTGTTGCTAGACATTCTCTGAGGACATTGTATATATAGCTATTATTTTCTTTTATTTCTTTTTCATTTGTTTCTTTTGTCTTTTTACTTTTGTGTGCATTTCATTGACATTTATGGGTATCATCACTGTAAGCCCTCATGAGACTACAACTCGTCCACTAGGGACACCTAGGGGTTTAAAGGCTTGTTGCATACGTTAAATGCAACTGTGATCCCTATGAAAGTGGCTTAGTTTAATTTTATTTTTAAAGTTATTTATTTTATTTTATTTTATTGTTTTGCTCAAGGACTAGAAAAATGTTAGGTTTGGAGGTGTGATGAGTGGAAAATATGTCACAATTTTCCGCCCTTTTGACCTAATATTTTGTATAGTTTCCCGAGTTTTATGAACGTTTTGATGTGTTTTTATTTATTTTGCAGATAAAATAAAATCAGGACTCAATAGAATCAATCAGGATAAAATATGGAACAAATAAGGGCAAAAAATGGACTTCACATTTGGATTTTAGAGGTTGGAAACTTGAAATGGCGTTCTAACGAAATACAATTTCGAAAATTTCAACTTTGCGTAATTTTCGTATTTTGGCCATAACATTTTACTCTGATATTGGATTGAGGTGATTCAAGTTCCAGATTAAAGAAGACTCAAAGATCTACAACTTTAACATTCATAATAATTTTGAATTCTGAAGATTTCATGATTTAAATTGATAAAACATCATGAAGTGTGTTATGTGTAATTATTAATGTCATTTTCAAAACAAAAATAAAATAAAATAAAATAAAATAAAATAAAATGAAATTGTCAAATTCCACCAATTATGCTTGCATGTTTGGTGGAGGATTTGATGCCATGTTTTGTGCCATGTTTGGTGCCATATTTGGTGCCATGTTTGTTTGAAAAATTTGTGGAGAAATTGGTGGAGGCAAAATTTTGCCTATAAATACCAAGCCATTTCATTTGTAAATTCGATACTTTCCCTTGGTTTCTTGAATAAGAATTAAGGATTGTATCTTGTGTGTTTTATTTAGTAGTTTTATAATGTATTTTTATTTTTATTTTTAGTAGTAATAATAGTTTTGTGTTCTTACTTTTATGTATAGTAGTTAATTTCCGCTGGGGGAAAGGTGAAATATTTAATATGATAAGGTAGATTAATCTCAATAATTTATAATATGGAAATTATAATTTAACAAAGAAGTCATTTTTAGTGTTTTTAGAGCCATGTCGAGTCCTCAAGGTGATGAAGAATGTCGCATGATAGACATTGTAGAGAAAAGATTTGCAATGTATAATGAATATGTGTTAGGTGTGTCTCCATGTATTCAAGACAACATGCAGGGTGAACCAATAGTCAAGCAACCAAAGAAAAAAGTAGAGCCATGCAAAGAAGATCCTTCATAGCTAGAACTGAAGCCATTCCCAAGGCGCCGCAATAAGAAGAACTCGAGAGTCAATGCTCACTTAAAGATGATCCACAGAAAGCTAAACAAGAGGTCAAGCCAATTTTGCCGCATGCGTAGTCCAGAATTTAAAAATGGCAGAAAATCTACAGATCTTTACCCAATGATGAAGCCTATACCTGAACAATAAAAAGATCCTGACAGGACTTCCATAGTTGCTCTACCGCAGCCAGCAAACAATATTTTTCATGTCATAACAATCGGTGGATATCAAAGAAGAAAACAATGAGACTATCTGGTCCACTGTATTGAAGCCAACATGACCACTTGGGTGGTTACGTCTGGCTGAAGACGTTAAACTTAGCGCTAGTGGGGAGGCAACCCAAGCATTTATTTTTTAATTTCTTTACTTCAGTTTTATTTTATTGTATACTATTTGCATGGTTATTAGTTTGCATGTGTACTGATGCAGATACTAGCACAACCCGCACAACCAAATTCCAACCAGAAAAAGCCTGATCAAATCCATGCACGGTAGTGTTGTTCCTCACTCTTGTTTATTTATGTTTATCTTACATTGAGGGCAATGTAAGTTTTCAGTTTGGGGGTGTGTGCATATTAATGTTAGTGTTAGTTTATACTTAAGAAAATTAATTTTTTAAGTCATAGATAGTAAAGCATAAGTCTAATGATGAGTTTGTTTGCTTCAAGATGAAATCTTAGAAATGATAAATGCCCAATTGATTTTTATTCGATGCCTTGAGTAAATGATTTAGGTTAGACTCATAAGCACTTAAAAGTAGGTTCTAGTAGTAAAAACCTAGGTAGTTGACAAGGTGACTAGTTAAAGAAACTGTTTGAAGTGCAATGACCGTTTGCTTAGATATCTATCTTTGTTTGTAATTATTTATGATATATGGTATGGTCATAGTAGAAATAAAAAAAAAATTAAAAAAAGAAATAGATATTTTGAAAAAAATTAAAAGAGCATAAAAGAAAAAAATAATTTGAAAAAAAGAAAGAAAGATAAACCACTTATAATCAATAAGCGTGAAGCTACCCATGGACGAGTGTTAAGACCACCATGAAGAGAAATACTACCTTAAAGGGTAGGTGAGTCAAAATATTATGAAAAAGAGATGCCATATCATATAGAGCTTAATAGGAAAATACATAGCACTTTTAAGATATCTAGTCTGGTTAGACCCATCAGATACCAATTTTTAAGACGAAATAACTGAGTGGGCTTACTTAGTATTCGAGCAGTGACTGAACCTTTACACACACACACTGTGAGTTTGGCTTAGATGATTTATTCAAGAATTTGGATTTAAGTTGTGTTGAGTACTTTGAAGGTTCTCTTATTTCATTGGTAGACATTCATTGAGGACAATATTATGTGTAATTACCGAGACTATTTTATATGTTTTATTATTTTTTACATGATTACATGTGTGTGAATGACGTTTGTGGGTGTCGTTGTTGTAAGCCCTCACGAGATTATAACTCATCCACTTGGGCCGCCTAGAGGTTTAAAGGCTTGTTGCATACGCAAAATACAATCGTGATCCATATGAAAGTGACCTAGTTAATTTCGTTAGTTTTGTTTGTATACTTTTATTTAGTTTTATTTAGTCTTTCTGTAACATCCCCGATTCGGGAGATGTTACCGGCAGGAGTTAGACCGTTCTAACCCCATAAGCCTCTGACTCTCTAATCATGAACAGATACTAATATTCTTTCCTTTATAAATATGGGACCGTAGCCCAAGCAAAACTTAACATACAGACTCAACATCTGTAAATGAAAACTTAATAATACACTTTAACAATGACTGTTTCAAAACTCAAATACTAGTACATGACTTTTAGTCGACTCTGACTGGACTCTCACTCTATCTTTGACTCGTACCGGTGGACTCCAACCCTAGTGACTACATCAGTATCCGTCCTCCCGAGCTCGTCCTCCAAGAATACCTGCAACCACAGAAAACTGGTGGTGGGGGGTTAGATCATCGCACGATCTAAGTGAGTGGACTAAAAACTAAAAAACTGATATAAAAGCTTTCGGTTCTAAAACCAAAGTTCCAGAAATATCTTTATATGTAAACTCTTGTCTGAAAACTTTATCTGAAATCTCTTTTATAAAACTTAATCTTTCTGAAAACTGCTTTCTGAAAACTATTTCTAAAATCTGATCTCTGAAAACTACTCTCTAGAAATCTGGTATCTAAAAACTATTCTCTTGAAATCTGGTATCTGAAAAATGTTCTCTGGAAATCTGGTATCTGAAAACTGTTCTGTATCTAAAAAAACTTGACGTATGAGGGCGTTACGTATCGCCGTCCCCCATATGCCTATCTGGAGCTAGGAATGCAAAACCATGACTTTGGGGTGTTACGTATCGCCGTCCTCCAAAGCATGCCACTTCTGTCCCTGAAACTGGTGGTCTTGGGGCGTTATATATCGCCGTCCCCCAAGCCACTGAACTAGAGCCGATAGTGCTGATCTATGCTACTACCTGACCCTGAAACTAGGGTCTAAGATCATTACGTATCGTCGTCCCCCTAGCCCTGAACTAGGATCTGGGGGCGTTACGTATCGTCGTCCCCCCAGTCCTCTACATGTGCACATGTTCTCTGTCCGTCAATTCCAAACTGTGTCAAGTTACATACCGGGGTGGGTTTTTCCCTCATGCCCCGAAAAACATAAAACTCATGATTAAAAATATTTGTTCTCTAAATCATCTTTTAAACATGTTGAACAAACTGTAACTGATAAAGAAATTGGCTAACGCCCTAAAAGCGAAAAAGTAAGTCTGTTATCAAACTGTTAATTAAAATCAGTTTGAGAAAAAGAGGTCCACTCACTTTTAGGAGGTCTGGCTGGTAGTACTCACTTGCAGAGAAAACTCTGATTCATGCGATGATCTTCAGAGAATAAACTAGGTTATAAATGGACTAAGAAATGCATTTCGGAAACAAGTTAAAATCTGCTTATTCTAGTAGGCGCTATTACTCTGAGGGTATCGTACTCTTAACATGATGCAATATATACGTACGAGTTGATACAAGACGTATAGGGTAGCTTCTAGCGCGTTCTGGTGAAACTGGAATGTTTTAAAACTAATTTGGGCAATTTTTGATGTTCGCGTCGCGACGCAGGTCAGGGCGCGTTGCGACGCGCACTGTCTAGAGGCATACCCAAACTTTTGTCTTTTGCGTCGCGACGCGATAACCTTTGTGTGTCGTGATGTGTAACGTACCAATGCATTTCTAGGAAAATTCCCAGATCGCGTCGCGACACGGCGCATTCTGCGTCGCTATGCTAGGACAAAATTCAGGCCTACATTTCATCCTCTCATACCCAAATATAGCCAACACATCTCCCAAAAATCCGCCACAAGTAATCATCAATATTTAGCATCCAAATATCATCAACATCATTCTCAAATTTTCCTCATATCCATGTTATATACCTAATTAGTTCATAATCAAAATTTAACAATTTGGGGTTTTCCCGCACTCATTATTTCTCATAACAATCATAACTCAATAATCATCAAAATCAAATTACCCATATATTATAATCATCAAAACTCAACATAAATAATTTGGGTCAAGATCATTTCCTTACCTTTTTCATGCTTGATCCTTCTTCATATTCCATGGATGCAACCTTTCCTTTTGCTTCTTCCTCTCCTTTTCTTTCTTCTTCTCTTCATTCTATTTTATTTTTCTTCTTATTCTATTCTTTGCCCTCTTCTTTCATACGTTTCTCATATTTCTTTCTTCTCTAAGATTTGTGAAATGATAAACAGTGCCCCCTTTATATAATTGGGCTTATTTGAAATTGTCAAAAAAGGGGGAAAATTGAGAGATATGTAGAAACTTAGAGAATTCTCTTGAATGACCCCCAGGTATTATTCATCTGAATTTTTGATCTGCGTTTTCGACTTTCTTATGTTCCGAATTTGGAAAAATGTTCAACGCGAAAATTATAGATCTCGATCTCATCTTTCAGAAAATTTAAAATTCATAAAAATCGGAGTTCGTTTGAGAAATTTTCGGCCCAAATATCATGGGTTGTCCATAGTGGAACATCGTAACGTCTAATATCGGGTTCTCGAAGATTTTACCGATAGTCACCTCACAAATGTATATATTTCAAATCATAATTTTTATTATGTGACACTTGTCTCACATTATATTAGTAGTCAGAATTCCGGATCTTTACAAATTCTCCCCCCCTTAAATAGGATTCGTCCTCGAATCCTTTTTGGGGCTCAACTCGTAGACTTGTTCTGGTCAATGCCAGAATATCCATGTCTCTGGCTCACCATTTGCTTGAGATTTTAATACTAAATCCTCTGGAAATCTCATCATACTTGTGCATACTGCTCCAAAGTTCATGGTCCTTAATGCATAACATCTTTGGTTCCTAATTAGAAGATAATTTCCTTAATCATAATACATGATACTCTGTTCATTTCTCTACACATGTCATTATACTACCCCTATCTCTTATGTATCACCGAAATTTATTTCTAAAACTTCCAATTATATTCAACACCCTTTATCTCCATCTATCTTCACGAGTTTTTGTTGGGGATTCGGGCGGTAATTCGGGTAAAAGCAGCGGAACGCGGAAAATCAAAATTTTCCCATTTCAATTATTTTTCTTGGGTAATTAAAATAAACTAATTTATTTCAATTAATCAATACTTAAAAATGAAATTTTTACCCAAAAATCATATTTTTCAGTAATTACCAATTTACCCCAAAACTTTGTATTTTAATCATTTTAGTCCAAAATTGTCAAATACAATTCTAAATGAATCCAAATCAATTCCAAAATGATTTATTCATGTCTTATACATGAAAATACAATTTAAAATTCAAAGAAACCGATTTTCCTCTTATTACCGAATGGTCCCTCAATTTTCAAGAATTTACAATTTGGTCCTTTTTGCTCAAAACATGTCAAGATCAAATCCAAAAATTCCCAAATTTAATATGCATCAAATATAAATCAAATCTCATCACATATATGAAAATCCCCAAATTTGGTGAAGGTTAAAAACCCTAATTTTATAATTTCACAAATTAACAAAATTAACACCAATAAATCAAATTCAAGACTTTAATTCAATTCTTAAAACACCAATCAAGCCTCACCATCATGAAATAGCTCAAGAACAATTCTAGGTCAATCATGAGTGACTAAGTAACTCTAGAATGGCAACTAGCCATCAAAATGGCAAAAAGAAGCTTAAAGAACAATTCTAAGCATTCTAATACAAATTACATGCTTCCATCTTTAATCCAAGTTCCCAATCATCAAATCACATCCATAAGAGAGTAGAGAACAAACTAGGCTACACATGTTGAAGTGTAGTATGCTAGAAATATTTTTCATGTAAGGAAAAGTAAGAAAAAACTTACAAAAATGCTTGATTTCCAAAGTCTTTCTTTATTTTTCCCTATATTACCGTGAATATTGAAAAAATAATAGCCATGTGTTTTAATTTTTTTATTTCAATAATTGGAAAAGATTTAATGAATATTTGTGGTGTAAAATCATTAATCAAATTAATATTTATCACAAACTATCCAATTAAATCATGCCAATTAAACCAATCAAAATTGGCCAGTTTATCCAATAAATAAATGCCATTAACCTTACTTTAAAAAACTAAATAAGATATTAATTATTTAATTAATTCAATTATTCAACATTTGAATAATTAAATAATTAAATACAAATATCTCAAATATATGTATTATATTTACATTAAATAATCAAAATACATATATTAATAATAAATGTAAAATACCACAATTCGACATTTAATAAATGGCCGAAAAGATCTCAAAAGCATGTATCTTGGTTTAATCGTTAAACGACTTATAAATAATCAGTATTATTTATAAAAGTTGCCCTAGTTCCCAACGAGTATATCTCATTAGTGAGACTCTCTAGGTTCAGGCATATCCGTCACGAAATCAAATTTCGTGTCCATAATCTACCCACCCGTAAATTATGACGAACACGGATAAAATCTCTGAACCATACAGGTCGAGGTCACTGCATACGTATAATCCTTCCCTCACATGTATCCGGATTATTCCAAAGATATAGATATAAATGTCAAATCTCTTTAAGTATAATCCCATCGATGATTCTATTAGTAATCTCTTAAATAACACTTAGAACTGATTTCTACAGTGTACCACGGGCCTGTGGATTTAACAGATTGCTAATTCCATAATGGATACCTATGCTTTGTACACATAACTGACAGATCATATCTTGATACACACAGGATATCATGAGGATCAATCCACACCCAAAGAACAGACGGAGGTCTGATCTAAATAGATCGGTGACGTGACTGCCATCGAAGTATGGAGGATACCTCATATATCCACAGTGGTATCTCAAGTTGAAGGATCACTATGCTCACTCAACCCGAGAAGATTCTTATTGACGTTGGAGTACCATCTATTAAGAATCTTTAGTGAGTCGTTCAGTGTTTATCCGATATAAACACCTACGTGTCTATATGAGTCTCACGAGACTCATGGTTCATTGAGAAACCATTAGAATCAATTCCAATATACGACACGTATCGGTCTCAACGGTTTTACTTACTGACCAATAAATTATAAACATTGACCAGGAACAGTTAAAGAATGATACTGTTATGATACTACTCAATGTCAGTTGCGACGCTTTTGCAACTGTGTCATAACCAATCATTTTATTGTCATTTACGTCTTTACCATATAATAAAAGAATTTATATTACAGAAACTGTATATTTTATTCATTAATAAAATATATACAAGAGTGTTTACAGGGAAATACATAAGAAATTGGCGCTCAGAGCACCAACCCTAACAAAATCTCCCACTTGCTCTAGTGCCAATATCGATTGTATCTAATACCCATCGACTCCACATGCTTATCAAATAACTTCAGAGGTATGGCCTTCATGAACGGGACTGATACATTATCTTCACTGGGAATTTTGCACACGACAATGTCACCTCGCGACCCAATCTCTCGAATGATGTGGTACTTTCATTCCACATGCTTCGATTTCTGATGCGCCCTCTGTTCATTTGCTTGTGCAATGGCACCAGTATTATCACAATATAACGGAATTGGATTCTCGATACTTGGGACAACTCCTAATTCTGTGATAAAATTCTTAAGCCAAACAGCTTCTTTTGCATCTTCAGAAGCAGCAATAAATTTCGCCTCAGTGGTGGAATCAGCTGTAGAACCCTGTTTGGAACTTTTCGAACAAACTGCATCTCTGTTAAGGGTAAATATGAATCCTGATGCAGACTTTCTATCATCGGAATCCGATTAGAAATCAGAATCCGTATACCCATTAACCTGCAATTCATTAGCTCCATAAATGATAAACTTATCCTTGGTACCTTTAAGATACTTCAGGATATGTTTAACAGCCATCCAATGGTCATTTTCTGGATTAGATTGATATCTACTGGTTACACTAACCGTGTAGCTAATATCAGGCCTCGTACATAACATGGCATACATAATGCTACCAAACACGAAGCATAAGGCTGATTAGACATTCTAATCTTCTCATCTTCTGTTTGCGGACACACCTTCTTCGTCAGATGAATGCCATGTCTGAACAGTATATTTTTCTTCAGTTACAGTAGCAAAATTGTACCGTTCTAAGATCTTATCTATGTACATCGATTGGGATAACCCAATAAGCTTCCTTTCTCTATATCCATATAGAGCTTATATACCCAAAATATAAGAAGCTTCACCCAGGTCTTTCATGGAGAAATTCTTACAGAGGTAAGCTTTGACGCCTTGCATCATTCCTATATCATTCCCAATGATTAGGATGTCATCAACATAGAGAACCAAAAATACTATCATACTTCCACTGGTCTTCTGGTACACATAGGATTCTTCGTATTCTTGAGAAAACCAGACAATCTAATAATCTCATCGAATCGAAGATTCCAACTTCACGTAGCTTGCTTAAGTCCATAAATTGACTTCTTAAGCTTACAAACCATGCCTGAGGTTTCGTTGGATACAAACCCTCCAAGTGTTCCATATAGATTTCTTCGTCAATAAACCCATTTAGAAAAGCCGTTTTGACATCCATTTGCCAAATCTCATAATCATGGTAAGCAGAAATAGATAATAAAATCCTTATAGACTTTAGCATCACAACTGGTGAAAAATTTTCATCGTAGTCGACACCAGGTCGCTGCGTGTAACCTTTAGCTACAAGTCTGGCCTTAAAGGTTTCAAACTTTTCGTCAGGCCCACGCTTCCTCTTGTAACCCCATTTACTATCGATTGGAACAATTCCTTCAGAGTCTAACTTTGATTTCATGACCTCTTGCCACTTCGCGGAGTCGATGTCCAACATCGCTTCTCTATAGGTATAAGGGTTAGTATCTTCGACTAAGTGAACATCCAGACTTTTTTCTTATATCAAATACAAGCGTTCATGTGATCTAGACACCCTTTGGGACCTACAGAGTGTGTGTGTAGAAGGCTCTTCATCTATTTGAACTTCAGGTTCCTCCATTGGTTCGTTGGTTCCAGGTTGTACCTCATCAAGTTCAACATGTCTATGATTACCTCCTTCAGACAAAAATTCTACCTCTAGAAATTTTGCGAAGCGAGCTACGAACACATTTCGATGCTCGGTATCATAGAACAAATATCTTTTCGTATTTGAAGGATATCCAACAAACCTAAACTTTTTCCCTCGAGGCGAAAGCTTAACATTATTAAGATTCGGTTTCCTGCTAGTCCATATCTCATATGGAGTTGTAGGAACAAATTTGGAAGGAATCTTATCCAGTAGATGAGCAGCAGTTAAAAGAGCATAACCCCATAAGTAATAGGGTAAATCTGTGAAACTCAACATCGATCGAACCATATCTAATAAAGTCTTATTTCTCCTTTCGGACACTCCATTGTGATGTGGAGTACCCGAAGGAGTGTATTGAGCGAGAATCCCATTCTTCTTTAAATAATAGATGAATGCGCCACTCATATATTCACCGTCTCGATCAGATCGAAGACATTTAATATATTTACCAGTTTGTTTTTCTACTTCATTTCAGAATTCCTTGAACTTTTCAAAGGTTTCCTATTTCTGTTTCATCAAATAAACATAACCATACCGTGACAGATCATCAGTAAAGGTAACAAAGTAGGAAAAACCATTGTGAGTGATGTGACTCATGGGACCACATACATCAGAATGTATTAGTTCTAATAAGTCAGTGGCTCGGTGTCCCACACCCGAAAATGAGGTTTTGGTCATTTTACCCTGAATACAAGATTCACAAGTTGGATAAGGTTCAATATTGAGATCTTGTATCAAACCATTCCTAACCAACTGGTTTAGGCATTTCACACATATATGACCCAACCTCATATGCCACATTTCAGTATTATTTATATCAGATACTTTACGTTTATTAATACCAGCATTAAAGATATCTTGTGAGGTATGAAAAATGTAATGACCATGCTTATTTGGACAAACAAGGATCTGAACATTATATCTAGCATATAAATATAAAGAAAAATTATTAATATTTACATTATAGCCTTCAGTATCTAATACAAAAAGTGATACAATGTTCGCTACACATCCTGGTACAAAAAAGCAGTCATGCAATAAAAGGCTCCCACTAGGCATGGGAATCTCGCATAAGCCCATAGCAACTGCATCCACAGAGTCGCCACTCCCGAATCATAATTGCGTCTCCCCAGATTTTAGCCGTCTACTTTCCTTCAGCACCTGCAACGAATTGAAAATGTTAATTGGACAAGTATAATCTAAAATCCAATTGGACGACATAGTTTCACAAGCTAAAGAGATATCAATAATGGGAAAAATAAAAGTACATGAAATAGATGTTCTTTCCTTTCTGATCTGGGCTAGGTAATCAGGACAGTTCCTCTTCCAATGGTCGATCTTGCTACAGTGGTGGCATTTATCTTCGGCGGCACTCTTGGGTTTAGCTACCTTACCATGTGGTGGAAGATTTGTACCATTCTTTTTCTTCCCTTTCTTCTTTTTCCCTTTCTGTTTAGATTGGGAGGAAGCATGAAGAGCAGTGGGTTTAGGAGGGTGAGTTGGTACTCCCTTCCTCAAATCTTCCTCCATAGTTTTCAGCATCTTATGCAGCTCCTGGTAAGAACAGCTAATCCCGTTCATATTGAAATACATCACAAATTGGCGATATGACGCTGGCAGAGATTCAAGTATGACACTTCGTCCTAAAGTGTCATTGAGAGGGAAATTATAGCGCCTCAACTGTTCGATCAAATCAATCAGATGAAGCATATGAGGGCTCACAGCCTTTGCCTCTTCCAGTTTTGCATGGAACAGTTCTATAGCAATTTTATGAACCGAGACCCGTTCTTGGTTCATAAATGACTCTCGCAACCGCGTTATCATAATATATGCGTCGGGAAATCCAAAATATTACCTCTTAAGCTCCGGTGCCAAGGAACTGAGAATATATGATTTGACTCGTCTATCATCATCTCTCCATTTTTAGAGAGTCTCATGTTCCTCTGGTGTAGCATCAGGTACTATGGCCAGTGGCAACAGTCATTCCAACACATATTCTATTTGCTCAGACCAAAAAACAATTCTCATATCTAAGTCCCAATCTATAAAGTTTTATGCGCCTTTAAGCTTGTTCGTATCAAGTATCCGAGCAAATGGATTAGAAGCAGGTGACGCCATCACAAATCTATCATATAGATAGCGAAAAACGGTTAGTAGACAAAACAGTTTCATATAATATAAAGCAAACAAAGCATAATTAGATCATGGATTTTTAATCTAAAAATGCCTCTCCCACTATTACATGCAATACTGTAATCCCCAAACAGAATTCAAACAAACAATTAATCTAATTAAATTTAATAGTGAAAGGTGGATCCCATGAATATATTTCAGTTCACAGCTTTGGCACGATCTCGCCTACGTATATTCATTAGGTAGACAACTCATTGTCAATCACTCAATAGTGACTTCTGGGTTCCGGTCCTGGTCGTTTCTCGTTGTGACAGCTTTGGCACGTTCACAAGGAGGCGTACCAAGGTTAAACTTGTCAATGATAAATTCAAGATACTTGTGTAGTCCTGACAGCTTTGGCACGTCCAGGATTTCCGTCTTCGTTTGAACTTATCAAGTATCACATATACATCTGGTATGTATAAATTTCTATCAACTACACCCTCACTGCTTTGGCACGATCTCGGATGCAGCCATAGAATAGATATCCACAAACCGTATTGACAAGATGGACCAAGAAATATGCATCCAATACATATTACTTTTAAAACCTTATTAATTAGGGATATTCCGCAAAGATGATATGTATTTAATTTAATAAAATTAATTAAATACAAGCATGTAACAATTCAGAACATAATTAAACAATGAATTTAAAGGGATATTCATATCATGTGTCGAGGTTCAGACCTGCTCTGATATCATTTTTGTTGGGGATTCGGGCAGTAATTCAGGTAAACGCAGCGGAACGCGGAAAATCAAATTTATCCGATTTCAATTATTTTTCTTGGGTAATTAAAATAAACTAATTTATTTCAATTACTCAATACTTAAAAACTGAAATTTTTACCCAAAAATCATATTTTTCAGTAATTACCCATTTGCCCCAAAACTTCGTATTTTAATCATTTTAGTCCAAAATTGTACAATTCTAATTGATTCCAAATCAATTCCAAAATGACTTATTCATGTCTTATACATGAAAATACAGTTTTCAATTCAAAGAAATCGATTTTCCTCTTATTGCCGAATGGTCCCTCAATTTTCAAGAATTTGTAATTTGGTCCTTTTTGTTCAAAACATGTCAAGATCAAATCCAAAAATTCCCAAATTTAATATAAATCAAATATAAATCAAATCTCATCACATATATGAAAAACCCCAAATTTGGTGAGGGTTAAAAATCTTAATTTTATAATTTCACAAATTCACAAAATTAACACCAAATTAATCAAATTCAACACTTTAATTCAATTCTTAAAACACCAATAAAGCCTCACCATCATGAAATAGCTCAAGAACAATTCTAGGTCAATCATGACTGGCTAAGTAACTCTAGAATGGCAACTAGCCATCAAAATGGCAAAAAGAAAGCTTAAAGAACAATTCTAAGAATTCTAATACAAATTGCATGCTTCCATCTTTAATCCAAGTTCCCAATCATCAAATCACATCCATAAAAGAGTATAGAACAAACTAGGCTACACATGTTAAAGTTTAGTATGCTAGAAACATTTTTCATGTAAGGAAAAGTAAGAAAAACTTACAAAAATGCTTGATTTCCAAAGTCTTTCTTTCTTTTTCCTCATTTTCTCTCTTTCTCCTTTTGTATTTGAGTTTTAGGGTTCTTAGAATGGGTGAAAAGAAAAAAAGAAAACTAGGCTTATATAATTTCCCTATATTGCCGTGAATATTGAAAAAAAAATAGCCATGTGTTTTCATTTTTTTATTTCAATAATTGGAAAAAATTTAATAAATATTTGTGGTGTAAAACCATTAATCAAATTAATATTTATCACAAACTATCCAATTAAATCATGCCAATTAAACCAATCAAAATTGGCCAGTTTATCCAATAAAGAAATGTCATTTACCTTACTTTAAAAAAGTAAATAAGATAGAATTAATTCTTCATTATTCAACATTTGAATAATATAAATAATTAAATACAAATATCTCACAAATATGTATTATATTTACATTAATAATCAAAATACATACATTAATAATAAATATCAAATATCACAATTCGACATTTAATAAATGGCCGAAAAGATCTCAAAAGCATGTATCTTGGTTTAATCGTTAAACGACTTATAAATAATCAGTATTATTTATAAAAGTTGCCCTAGTTCCTTACGAGTATATCTCATTAGTGAGACTCTCTAGGTTCAGGCATATCCGTCACGAAATCCAATTTCGTGTCCATAATCTACCCACCCGTAAATTATGACGAACACGGATAAAATCTCTGAACCATACAGGTCGAGGTCACTGCATACGTATAATCCTTCTGTCACAGGTATCCGGATTATCCCAGAGATATAGATATAAACGTCAAATCTCTTTAGGTATAATCATGTCGACGATTCTATTAGAAATCTCTTAAATAACACTTAGAACTGATTTCTACAGTGTACCACGGGCCCATGGATTTAACAGATTGCTAATTCCATAATGGATACCTATGCTCTGTACACAGAACTGACAGATCATATCTTGATACACACATGATATCTTGAGGATCAATCCACACCCAACGAACAGGCGGATGTCTGATCTAAATAGATCGGTGACGTGACTGCCATCGAAGTATGGAGGATACCTCATATATCCACAGTGGTATCTCAAGTTGAAGGATCATTATTCTCACTCAACCAGAGAATATTCTTATTGACGTTGGTGTACCATCTATTAAGAATCTTCAGTGAGTCATTTAGTGTTTATCCGATATAAACACCTACTTGTCTATATGAGTCTCCCGAGACTCATGGTTCATTGAGAAACCATTAGAATCCAACATTCCAGTATACGACATGTACCGGTCTCAACGGTTTTACTTACTGACCAAGTAATTGTAAACCTTGACTAGGAACAGTTAAAGAATGATATTGTTATGATACTACTAAATGTCAGTTGTGACGCTTTTGCAACTGTATCATAACCAATCACTTTATGGTCATTTACGTCTTTACCACATAATAAAAGAATTTATATTACACAACTGTTTATTTTATTCATTAATAAAATATATACAAGAGTATTTACTGGGAAATACATAAGAAATTGGCGCTCATAACACCAACATTAACAGTTTTCACTTCCAAAATTGTGCCACATTTGTAGTTTGTCCTCTTGCTTATCTTCATTCTATTTTGACTTCACAACCCCTTTAATACCTTGCTATGATAAAACTAATTTTAAATTATTCTTAGTAACTTTTGTTACTTTTCATGTTTAGAGTGTTCCCTTAACTTTTTATGTTCACACCCCTAGCCTTCAATTTCCCTTAACCTGTGTATATTTTGAGTTCTTCAATTATTCTATTTAAATGACTTAATAGGATGTACCTTATGTTAACATTTATCATCTGATCTCACTAACTATTGACCTTCTTAATTCCATCTTACTAATCCTTATACTCTTATAAGCTTCATTTTTCGAGTCCCCACATTTATGACTATTTTTGGGTTTTGGTTTTTATGGTCTATAACTGACCTTTCCAAATACTCTTACTGTCCACTAATGTTTTTCATACTTATGTAGTCATATAAGGGTAGCTCTTTCTTTCTGATGACTCTTATTGGTTGGCTAAGAAATTTTGAGGTACCATATTTATACTAAGCTTGATTATATCTACTTTTATACTAAAGATGTATTCTTTTACTATTATGCTAATACTGGTTATACCTTCGATTTCTTTACTAGCATGGTTCTGTTACTGTCTTTCACATAACTTGTTCTTTATGTCTGTTGTATTACTTGTAAATCTTAGCCTTACCCGAAGTCTGTTTATGCCTATTATACCGTGATGATTTCTTTACTGAAACTAAGGCT